>LR738716.1:61314708-61345701 GCA_902687465.1 Secale cereale
GAGAGAGATTAAACACATAGCTACTAGTACAAACCCTCAGCCCCGAGGGTGGACTACTCCCTCATCATCATGGTGGCCGATGGGATGATGAAGAAATACACCGGTGAAGATTTCCCCCTCCGGTGGAGTGTCGGAAAAGGGCTCTAGATTGGATCTCATGGATACAGAAGCTTGCGGTGGCTGGAACAAAATTTCTTCGACTCCCCTAGGGTTTTTGCTATATTTAGGCACTTATAGAGCAAAGAGGCGGTGCGGGAGGCCACGGAGGTGGGCACAACCCACCTGGGCGCGCCTGGGGTCCCAGGCGCGACCTGGTGGGTTGTGCCCCCCTCGGGGCACTTTCCCTCGTGCTTCTCTAGCCTAACAGGTGTCTTCTGGTCCAAAAAAAGTCCCCATAAAGTTTCACTGCATTTGGACTCCGTTTGATATTGATTTTCTACGATATAAAAAACAAGCAGAAAACAACAACTAGCACTTGGCACAATGTCAATAGGTTAGTCTCAGAAAATGATATAAAATGATAGTAAAACATCCAAATAATATAACAGCATGGAACAATAAAAAATTATAGATACGTTGGAGACGTATCAGCATCCCCAAGCTTAATTCATGCTCGTCCTCGAGTAGGTAAATGATAAAACATGATTTTTGATGTGGAATGTTGCCTATCATGTTCATCACATATTATTTTCTTTATAGGATGGACAATTGGACTTTTATATGGTTCAAAGCAATAGTCTAGTTTTGACATGAGGACTTAGATACTCTAGCATATCAACAACAACCATGCCTTTTAAAATATCAATACTAAAGCAAGTTATCCCTAGCCCATCATGCTCAATCATTGATTCATTCATGAAACACACTCGCATATTAGCTACAACCAATGGTCAAGTACGATCATAGTGCCCCTTAGTTGGTGCTTTATAAGAGAAGACGGAGACTCGAATAAAAATAAAATTGCATAAAGTAAATAGAATAGCCCTTCGCAGAGGGAATTAGGGATTTGTAGAGGTGCCGGAGCTCAAAGCTTAAATTGAGAGATAACTTTTTTGGGAGGCATACATTTCCCGTCAACGAAAATGACTTAGAGTTTCCAATACTTTCCATGCTAGATATATCATAGGCGGTTCCCAAATAGAAATTAAAGTTTATTCCTTTTGCCACCATTTTTCACAATCCATGGCTAACCATATCCACAGGTGCCCTCCATACCAACACTTTCCAAGGAATTTATTATTTGACAACATGAAGTAAATTCATTTTTCATTTCGGTACTGGGCATCCCTAATACCTTTGTCGTACTCTGGTGCAATGACAAGTGAATAAACACTCATCTTGAGAATAACACATCTAGCATGAAAAAATATCAGCCACCTCTCACCGCCTCATGAGCGGTACGTGCACACAAAAGAGAATTTTATTTTGAAAATTAGAGATGGCACATACAAATTTGCTTAGAACGGCAAGGGGATACCGCATATAGGTAGGTATGGTGGACTCATGTGGCAAAACTGGGTTTAAAGAGTTTGGATGCACAAGTTGTATTTCTACTTAGTATAAGTGGAGGCTAGCAATAGATTAAGAAGCGACCAACCAAGAAACAAAAATCACATAAGCGAGCATTGGGCATAACTAACACCAAATAATGCACCATAAGTAGGATGTAATTTCATTGCATTACTATTGACTTTCGTGCTTGCATAGGGATTCACAAACCTTAACATCAATATTCTTACTAAAGAATAATTAGTCATTAACATGGCTCACATATCACTGTCGTCATATCTCAAACTATTACAAAGAATCAAGTTTATTTTGTCCAATGATCTTCATGAAAGTTTTTATTATACCCTCCTTGGATATCTATTACTTTGGGACTAGTTTTATATGTTGCCTTTGATAAGCTCAAACAAATCTAAGTGAAGAACATGAGCATAAAATTTTCTTTCTCTCAAATTAATCTAAGTGAAGCATGAGAGAATTTCTTCAAAAATAATAAATCACACCATGCTCAAAAAGATATAAGTGAAGCACTAGAGCAAATGACTGTTGGAAATATGCCCTAGAGGCAATAATAAATGGTTATTATTATATTTCCTTGTTCATGATAATTGTCTGTTATTCATGCTTGAATTGTATTGTACGGAAACAGTGATACATGCGTGAATACATAGACCACAACGTGTCCCTGGTAAAGCCTCTAGTTACTAGCTCGTTGATAAACAGATGGTCAAGGTTTCCTGACCATGGACATTGGATGTCATTGACAACGGGATCACATAATTAGGAGAATGATGTGATGGAGAAGACCCAATCCTAAGCCTAGCACAAGATCGTGTAGTTCGTAATGCTAAAGCTTTTCCAATGCCAAGTATCTTTTCCTTAGACCATGAGGTTGTGCAACTCCCGGATACCGTAGGAATACTTTGGGTGTGCCAAACGTCACAACGTAACTGGGTGGCTATAAAGGTACGCAACGGGTATCTCCGAAAGTATCTGTTGGGTTGGCACGAACCGAGACTGGGATTTGTCACTCCGTGTGACGGAGAGGTATCTCTGGGCCCACTCGGTGAGACATCATCATAATGAGCTCAATGTGACTAAGGATTTGGTCACGGGATGATGTATTACGGAATGAGTAAAGAGACTTGCCATGACGAGATTGAACAAGGTATCGGTATACCGACGATCGAATCTCGGGCAAGTACTATGCCGATAGACAAAGGGAATTGCATACGGGATTAAGTGAATCCTTGACATCGTGGTTCATCCGATGAGATCTTCGAGGAACACGTAGGAACCAACATGGGTATCCATAACCCGCTGTTGGTTATTGACCGGCGAGTCGTCTCGGTCATGTCTACGTGTCTCCCGAACCCGTAGGGTCTACACACTTAAGGTTCAGTGACGCTAGGGTTGTAGAGATATATGCACACGGTAACCCGAATATTGTTCGGAGTCCCGCATGAGATCCCAGATGTCACGAGGAGTTCCGGAAAAGTCTGGAGGTAAAGAATTATATATATGAAGTCCAGTTTCGGCCATCGGGAGAGTTTCGGGGGTCACCGGTAGTGTACCGGGACCACCGGAAGGGTCCCGGGGGTCTACCTGGTGGGGCCACCCATCCCGGAGGGCCCCATGGGCCGTAAGGGGAGGGGAACCAGCCAATAGTGGGCTGGCGCACCCCCTTGGGCCTCCCCCTACGCCTAGGGTTGGGAACCCTAGGGGTGGGGGCACCCCCTTGCCTTGGGGGGCAAGCCTCCCCCTTGGCCGCCGCCCCTCCTAGGAGATTGCATCTACTAGGGCCGGCGGCCCCCGGCCCCTATATATAGTGGGGGGAGGGACGGCAGCCGCACCCTTGTCCCTGGCGCCTCCCTCTCCCCTCGTTACACCTCTCCCTTCTCCCGCGGGTGCTTGGCGAAGCCCTGTAGAATTTCCATTGCATCCACCACCACGCCGTCGTGCTGCTGGATCTCCATCAACCTCTCCTCCCCCCTTGGTGGATCAAGAAGGAGGAGACGTCGCTGCACCGTACATGTGTTGAACGCGGAGGTGCCGTCCGTTCGGCGCTGGGATCATCGGTGATTTGGATCACGACGAGTACGACTCCATCATCCATGTTCTCTTGAACGCTTCCGCTCGCGATCTACAAGGGTATGTAGATGCACTCCTTTATCCCTCGTTGCTAGATGACTCCATAGATTGATCTTGGTGAAGCGTAGAATTTTTTTGAATTCTGCGATCTTCACACTCCACCACTGATTGCTTGATTGTCTCCGGTCATTGGCTTCGGCGTCCTCCGCCGATCAAGTTAATACCCATCTCTCATGGGTTCTCATGGTGGTTCGACCCTGGGCTTGGATTTCTCCCCGGGTCTCAAGTTTGCAGATGGGATCTTCAGATCTACGGGTTGCTCAGTCCATCCTATGAATGGGATGCGTTCTTTCAAGTTATTGGTTTTTTTTCAATCGTCACATCTTCCGTCTAAATGAAGATTCTGCCACGGCAGCCATTGAATCAGCGATTGGGGGTTCTGCTATTGATTTGCAAGTTTCTCACATCAAAGGAAAGGTATTTGTGTTCCACATCTCTTGTAAGCAAGTTGGGTTTTTCATCATGGATCTTTGTTCCTACTCTTGTTATGATTTCAAGTGTTATTTCAATCTTTGGGGCAATGGGGGACCTAACTGGGAATGTGAGGTCAATATCTGGAGAAAGGAATGTGATGCCGAATGGATCTTTGTTAGCCCTAACAAACGTCGTTCATCTTTAGCATTGCTTGCTATGCATAAGCCCCCAGTTCGTTCCCGCTTTAAGTCTGCGGATCCGATTCGGAAGAAGCTTTCTTTTGCTACCTTTGAGAAATACACTGCCTGCCGTGGTTATCGTTTTCCGGCGACTGAAGATCACATTCAATCTGTTTTAGAAGGGGGATATGATTTGCCACCCCATGAGCGGGTTGTGATCCATCCACCACCCCCTGCTAAACTCCGCTGGACGGTGGCGCGGCCGCCTATTTCTTTTGGTTCAGTCAGGCCCTTCTCCCCGGCGACTAGCCGCCCGGCAAACCCACCGGCCTCTCATCGCATGCAGCCCGAAACTTCTCCCGTAATCAACGCGGATTGCGTGGTTGTTGCGGAGGCGCCATGCTCGGCTTTTCAAACTGATGGGCCCTCGTCTGTGTTGGCTAAGGATTCGTCTGGGCCAAGCCAAGTGGCTATGGGCTCCATGTAGGCGCTGGCAACGCATGCCTCGGTTTCTACTTTGGATCACACTGGGCTTACCGGGCCTGATGTTATCTCTGGGCCCTCTTCCTCCACTTCGATTGCCAGACCGGCCCCTCTGCGGGTGTGTTCGATAAGCCCGGATTTACCTTCTTCTCACGAGGCGGCGGCTGATTTTTCCTCTATGGTCGATGACATGGTGGACCGAATCCTTACCTGTACGTTATGCTCCCAGCGGGGCCACCTGTCATCCTCATGTGAAATCCGGACGGTCTGCTCGGCTTGCTCCCGTGTCGGTCACTCAAGCAGCGTTTGTAATGATTTCGCCCGACGCAACGGATTGGTTTGGAAACCGATTTTGCAGCGGCAGCTCTTTGATTTTTCGGCATTGCCTGCCCCTCTTGGAATTCGCATGTCAGTTATTGTGGACGACCCCAAGGTCTCATCGCCTCTCTGCCCCTCTTCTTCCTCTGCCGGCGATCCCAAAGAAAGCCGTACTCCAACGCCACCACCTCCATTGCTCTCACCACCGCCTGGAACTGTGCCAATGGCGAACTTTGAGCTCGACCCTGAGCGCTTCATGCCGACGGGACATCACATCGTCGACGGTGGCACCTTCCGACTGTCGCGCACCTTCATCACACCATATGCTCGGCCGGCCCGCCTCCATGAAGATTACATGGTTGCTGAAGTAATGTCTGCACCTCCGGCAGGTGAAGAAGGCCATGTTCTCGAAGAGGTCATCCTGTTCCTGCAAAACAGAGGTATTCTGGTCCGCTCCGCCCAGCCATGGTTTCATGGGGTTGGTCTTATTCAAGTTAGGGATCCGGCTGTTCGTTTTAGCTTAACCCAGCATGAGCCTTTCCATATTGGAAACGACCGTTTTGTTCATTTTATGAATCACGATGAAGGGGAAAATTTCAGAGGAGTTCATGGCTTTCGAACTGGTTGGCTGATGTTTATCGGAATCCCATTGGATTATTGCAACACGGAGTTTATTTCTAAGGCAGTGAGCACTATTGGCAAGTTTTTATCTTGGAACAGTGAAGATCCTTACCTTGTCCGATCAATTGTTCATGCCAGTTTCCCTGACACACCCCTTGTGCCGCGGGATGTTGTTTTTGGTGACTATGCTGATTGGGGTGGCGCTCGTGTTTCCTGGACGGCTGCTTGCTATGTTTTGGGAGCAAACTTTGCGGATCAGATGCCCAATGATGAGGATCCCATGCCACTTGATGGAAACCCGCACCCCCTGCCTGGCAATTTGCAGCCGGATAATCTCCCTTTCGTCATGCCACAATACCCGCTCCTGGGTTGGAATGAACTACCGCAACTAGAGCCGGAACAGCCAATACCTAAAGGATGGGGCACTGCGGTCTGGGGCGAGGATGAAGAAGTTAACCAACCTGAGATTCCAGCTCAGGTTCAGGTCTCAGTTGACATTGATCAACCTGAAGATTCGATCTCCTCCCAGACACAGGAAGTTCATTTCCAGCAGCAGGAGACCCAGCAAGTCCAACCTCTCACCATAGTGCCTTACCAGCCGCCATTGATTCAGCAGCAGCAGATTTTTGTTGGAATGATCAAGATTGTGGCGGGTCCAGTTTTGCCACCTAACATGCTTTGGAGGAGGTCTTTTGAATCCCTCATGGAAGACATTACTCTGGCTAAAGTGCCATGCCTCTGCTCTTCAAACCCTTGGGCACTGTCATTTATCCCAAGAAGAACTGGTCTATTGTCTTTGACGCGGATGCTGGAACGTCTTCTCTTATTCGGCAACAGGAGCAAGTGCCATCTCTGGTTTCTTCTCCGCCGGCAAGGCGTCCGGTGGCGCGCACTCTTTTCCCTACTCTGGGGAAACCTTCACAGTCTCTGGTATTCACTGCACAAGCTGACGCACCTAGCGCGTCGAAGAAGAAACGCAAGGGTGCCCCTGTGGTGGACACTGCTGTCAGAAGGTGCACCAGAAGCTCTGTCAGGCTGAATGGGTACAAGAATTCTGTCTTTGAGCAGCTTGTTTCCCAGCCGAGGAAGAAGCGCCCTCGCTCCAAGCCAATTGCCGACGCCATCAACAAGTCTGACGTGGATCGGGAGAAGCCCCATGAAGATGCTCAAGTTCCACCTTATACCCCAATTAAGGTTCTGCAAGCAGCTGGGGCTGAGCTGGAGATGGACCCTTCCCTTCTGACGGTGGAGAAGCTTATGGCTGATCCCCAGGTGGATTCCTCGTCGCCAAAGGATGTTTAATGTTGTTGACACAAACTTATGCTCGCCACTTTCCCTGTAATTGGGCCTATCCTTTTGGTTTCTTCTGTTATGATACAATGTTTGTGGAGGGTGTTCTTGAGTTGGATACTTTTGAACCTGCCATGGTACTATGTACCATGCATCTATCCTACTGCTTCTCTAGTTTATATAATGAGTAATTTTGATACTCGTAGTTGGAATGTTCTGTGTTGGAATGTGAGAGGGCTAAATTCTGAGGCCTGCCAACGTGCAGTTAGAGAAAAGGTGGTCTCTAGCAAATGTGTTGTCGTTTGCTTACAAGAAACTAAATTACAGAACGCCGATCGTGCTCTCATAAAAAAGATTTGCCCCCCTTGTTTTGACCATTTCATTGAATCACCCTCCAGTGGTGCCTCTGGGGGTATCCTCACTATTTGGCGGCCTGCCATGTTCACGGGCACATTACTTCAAGTTGAACCTTATGGTATTATTGTCAAATTCGCTTCGGTTCATAACAATGAAGCATGGACATTAGTGAATGTTTATGGACCCTGTCAGGGTATAATGAGAGATGCTTTTGTAGCTTGGTTATACAGCCTTGATATTGACCCTAATGCCAACTGGATGCTCATGGGAGATTTTAATTTCATTAGGTCATTGAATAATAGAAACCTTCCTGGAGGCGATATTAATGATATCTTTATTTTCAATGAAATAATTGGGCATCTGGGTCTTCTTGAATTACCTCTTAAAGGAAGAAAGTTCACTTGGTCAAATATGCAGAGCTCACCTCTGCTTGAGCAGCTTGATTGGGTTTTCACCTCTGCCAACTGGATCCTTCAGTACCCAATGACACAGGTCACTCCACTTGCCAAAACCACTTCAGATCATGTGCCCTGCCTCATTGCTATTAGCACAAATATCCCCAGGGCACATATTTTCAGATTTGAAAACTTTTGGGTTGAACAACCTGGCTTCATGGAGTGTGTTAAAGAAGTTTGGCATAGGAAATCAACAAAGTCACATATTTCTGCAATAATAGTTGACAAGTTGAAATCCTTGAGATATGCCCTCAAGAAGTGGCAGAAAGGGCTCTCACATATTAAGAACTTGCTCCTGAAGACAAATTGGGTCATTCTATGGTTTGATGATCTTGAGGAGATCAGACCCCTCTCAGTGCCTGAGAGAAACTTCAGAAAGTTGGTCAAGCTGCACCATGAGCACCTTCTGCATCTCCAATTCTTATATTGGAAGAAAAGGTGCACTATCAGATACATAAAGGTGGGAGAGGACAACACAATTTTTTTTCAAGCTATGGCAACTGAGAGGCACAGGAAAAATGCAATACCAAATCTAGTGTTACCAGATGGGAGATCCACGGCTAATCATGATGACATGGTAGCTGAATTCTTGCAGGTGTTCAAAAACATAATGGGAACAGTCAAACCCATAGTGTTGGGTGAGGGAATCTTGTCTATCATTCAGCATGTTCCTGGCCTAGAGGTTTTGTCTAAACCTTTCACTTCCATAGAGATTGAAAAGGTTATCAAAGAAATGCCCATTGATAAGGCGCCTGGACCTGATGGTTTCAATGGGCTATTCCTCAAGCACTGTTGGCCAATTATCTCTCAGGATTTCATTACTTTGGTTCATGAATTCCATGCAGGAACAGTCAGGCTGGAGAATCTCAATGATGCATTCATCACACTAGTTCCCAAGAAGAACTCTCCTGAGACTACAAGTGATTTTAGGCCTATTTCTCTCACTAGTGTAGGCCTAAAATTCTTAACCAAATTGGCTGCTAACAGGTTTCAGGGAATGATTATGGGCTCCATCCACAAGAACCAATATGGCTTTATAAAATCCAGAACAATCCAGGATTGTTTGGCCTGGACTTTTGAATACATTCACCAATGTAATCAGTCTAGGGGGTTCATTATTCTGCTCAAATTGGACTTTGAAAAGGCTTTTGACTCAATACAACATGAGGCAATAATCAGAATCCTGCAGGCTAAAGGTTTCACTACAAAATGGATTGGTTGGGTTAAGGAGCTCTTATCTTCTGGCACATCCATAGTCCTACTTAATGGAGTGCCAGGTAAGCACTTCAAATGCAAGTGTGGGGTTAAGCAAGGTGATCCAATGTCCCCATTGCTCTTTGTCATAGCTGCTGACCTTCTGCAAACAATGATAAATAATCTTCTGTGCCGAGGAGACATCAATCTGCCCATTCCAACTCAGGACCCTCATTTTCCCATAGTGCAATATGCTGATGACACACTACTATTTATTCCAGTAGAGGAATCCCAATTGCTTGCACTAAGAAGGGTTTTGGACTCCTTTGCCACAGCTACTGGCCTGCAGATCAACTACCACAAGTCTTCAATGTACCCTATTAATACTGATGTCAGCACAACATCTGCTTTGGCAAATCTGCTTGGTTGTAAGTTAGGATCAATGACATTTACATACCTAGGCCTACCAGTAGGCACCACCAGGCCTAAGATTGTTGACTTCATGCCCCTGGTTGATTGCATGGAAAGAAGGCTCACTGCTAGCTCCTGGTTCTTACCACAAGGTAGCAGGTTACAACTGGTTAACTCTGTTATCTCCTCTTTGCCAATATATTTCCTATGTTGCCTCTCATTACCTGCTGGCATTCTAAAGCAATTGGAGAGAATACAGAGGCAATGCCTATGGAGAAAGTATGGCCAGGAGAAGGGCCCTTCTCTGGCTGCTTGGCCCCTAGTTTGTAGGCCCAAATCCAAGGGGGGACTTGCTATCCTAAATCTTGGTTTGCAGAATGAAGCCCTACTTATGAAACACCTCAGCAAATTTTACAATAAAGCAGATGTACCCTGGGTAAACTTGATCTGGGACTCTTATTACTTTCACAGGATCCCACATGACACTACTCTATGTGGATCCTTTTGGTGGAAGGATGTGTCCAAGTTAATGGACAAGTTCAGAGCAGTAACAATGATAAAAGTGAGCTTAGGAGACTCTGCCCTGTTCTGGTATGATAGCTGGGAATTGGATAACAAGGTTTTACCTTTGAGGGATAGATTTCCAAGACTGCACTCTTACTGCTCCAATAAATCTCTTTCAGTCAGGGATTACTTTATGACAGAGGACATCCAGGAATTGTTCTCCCTTCCTCTTTCTCAGGTGGCCCACAATGAAATGCTGGCTCTTTCAGCACTGTTATCCACTGTGCACTTGAACCAGGAGATTCCAGATACATGGCTCTGGAAGCATGAAAATCCCTCTGAGTACACATCCAAGAAGTTCTACCTTCATGTGCATCAACCTATGGTGGCTAACCCTCTCCTGGGTTGGATTTGGAAGAGCTCTTGTACCATGTCTATAAAGATGTTTGCTTGGTTGGTCATCATGGACAGGATCAATACCAAAGACATGTTACAGCGCAGGCACTGGAAGATCAATGATGGGCCACAATGTGTGCTTTGCCCTACAGCAGCACTCGAGGACAGGAATCACCTCTTCTTCCAATGCAACTTTAGTGTGAGAGTTTGGAATTACTTGCAGATTGAATGGACTGACAGTTTAGATATGTATCAAATTGCTAAGCAAGCTAGAAGAGGTTTCGGTCAGCCTTTCTTCGCAGAGGTAGTCTTCTTGGCATGGTGGAATATCTGGAAAGTCAGAAATGATAAAGCTTTCAGACACATTCCCCCAACCTTCAAACAGTGGAGAACTGGCTTCATCCATGACATCACCTTGGTTTCTCATAGGATCAAAGCCAAATTCAGGGATGTACTCCTCAAATGGATAGACTTCCTTCCCCCTTGAGCTTTATTTCTGTCTTTAGATATGTAAGTAGTAGGTTTGTTTCTCTCTGCTTATAGTTTAGCCCCTACACCCCCTTCTTTGTAAATTGTATTTATTTGCACCTTTTCTTTTCAATAAAATGCTGTGAGGTGTAAGCCTTGCAGTATTCATGGTCAAAAAATGACAAACTACTCCAAAAAGATATAAGTGAAGATAAAGCGAGTAGTTGTGTAAATAGGTAGCTATGTGAAGATTCTCTTTTATTGAAAACTTTCAGATCTAACAGCAAGAAAAACAAAATAAATGACATTTCAAGAATAGCACATCTCATGTGAAGAAGCAAAAACTTAGGATCAACCAATACTAACCGATAATTGTTGATGAAGAAAGGTGTGATGCCTACCGGGGCCTCTCCAAGCTTAGATGTTTGAGATTTCTTGAAATGTTATCTTGGGATGCCTTGGGCTACCCAAAATTGAGCTTTTGTGTCTCCTTAATTCCTCTCATATCATGGTTTCATAAATCTTAAAAACTTCATCCACACAAAACTTAACAAGAACTCGTGAAATAAATTAGTATAAATCAATGCAAAACCTTATCATTCTCTACTGTAGCAAATCACTAAAACTATTATTTAACATTTAATAATAAATGCATCTACATATTTAATACTCCTATCCTCAAATAGAATCATTAAACACGTAAACATAAGCAAACAATGCAAACATAACAACAATCTGTCTAAACAGGACAATCTGTAAAGAATGCAAGAGGATCCATACTTCTCTAACTCAAAAAATTATACAAATTTAACACTCTATAGAAACTTTGTCATAGCTTGTTGTGCAAAAAGTTTCAACCTTTTATCACATTCTTACTTTTCTCGGGAATTTTTACAACTGCGATAAACTTTCTGTTTTCAAACAACAACATGCAGACTTGCAAAATAAGCATGGTAAAGGCTATCCTTCACACTTTTATTGAAATAAAAGATACAAAACATTATTCTAAATACCATAAAGCAAATCCTAACAAAGTAAAATGATGCTCAAAGCAAAACTCATATCATGTGACCAATGAAAATATAGCTCCTTGTGAGGTTACCGATAATGTTGAAGACGAAAGAGGGGATGCCTTCTCGGGCATCCCCAAGTTTAGTTGCTTGGGTATTCCTTGAATATATCCTTGGGGTGCCATGGGCATCCCCAAGCTTAGGGTATTGCCTCTCCTTATTCTCCTCACATTGATATCTCACCCAAAACTTGAAAATTTCAATCACACAAAATTTAACGGAACTTCGTGAGATGGGTTTGTATGATAAAAAAAATCATTCGGTTTGGTACTGTTAAAGACAAGATTCATAATTATTTCCACACAATGCCTACTGTATCATATCATTTCTACAATTATGTTGATCAATATAAGCCATAGAAACTAGAAAACAAGCAAACTATGCATTGAAAACAGAATCTGTCAAAAACAGAACAGTTTCTAATGATCTGGACAACCACCATACTTATTCAACTCTAAAAATTCTGAAAATTTAGGACAACGTAGTAAATTTGTATACCAATCATGTGTAAAAGTTTCAGCTAATTATCACGTTCCAGTGATGTATTGGATTTTCTGCATTTGACACAAAAGTTTCTGTTTTTTCACATAATCAAATCAACTATCATCCACACTATCCCAAAGGTTTTACTTGGCACTTTATTGAAACCAAACATGTAAAACATGATTACTAGAGTAGCTTAACCATGTGAACACACAAAAACAGTAGGTATAAGTGTTGGGTTGTCTCCCAACAAGCGCTTTTCTTTAATGCCTTTTTGCTAGGCATGATGATTTCAATGATGCTCACATGAAAGATATGAATTGAAACACAAAGAGAGCATCATGAAGCATATGACTAGCACATTTAAGTCTAACCCACTTCCTATGCATAGGGATTTTGTGAGCAAAATATTTATGAGAACAAGAATCTACTAGCATAGGAAGGCAAAACAAGCAAAACTTCATTATTTTCAACACATAGAGAGGATACTTGACATTATTGCAATATGAAAAGGCATATGTTCCGCTCTCATAATAATTTACAGTAGCATCATGAATGAATTCAACAATATAACCATCACATAAAGAATTCTTTTCATGATGCATAAGCATAGAAATTTTGCTACACTCCACATAAGCAAATTTATTCTCGTGAATAGTAGTGGGAGCAAACTCAACAAAATAACTATCATGAGATTGAAAATTAAAATCATGATGACAAGTTTCATGGTTATCATTATTCAATATAACATGCGTGTCATCACCATAATCATCATAGATAGCAACTCTGTTATCATAGTCAATTGAAACATCCTCCAAAGTAGTGGATTCATCACTAAATAAAGTCATGACCTCTCCAAATCCACTTTTTTCAATATAATCATCATAAATAGGAGGCATGCTACCATTATAACAAATTTCCACATCAAATATTGGGGGGCTAAAAATGTCATCCTCATCAAACATAGCATCCCCAAGCTTATGGCTTTGCATATCATTAGCATCATGGATATTCAAAGAACTCATACTAACAACATTGCAATCATGCTCATCATTTATGCCAAACATTTTATAGCATTCTTCTTCTAACAATTGAGCACAATTTTATTTTCCATCATTTTCATGAAAGACATTAAAAAGATGAATAATATGATGCAACCTCAATTCCATTTTTTTGTAGTTTTCTTTTACAAAACCAAACTAGTGATAAAACAAGAAACTAAAAGATTCGATTACAAGATCTCAAGATATACATTCAAGAACTCACCTCCCCGGCAACGGCGCCAGAAAAGAGTTTGATGTCTACTACACAACTTGTTCTTGTAGACTCGTGTTGGGCCTCCAAGCGCAGAGTTTTGTAGGACAATAGCAAATTTCCCTCAAGTGGATGACCTAAGGTTTATCAATCCATGGGAGGTGTCGGATGAATATGGTGTCTATCAAACAACCCTGCAACAAAATAATAAAAAGTCTCTTGTGCCCCCAACACACCAAATACAATGGGAAATTGTATAGGTGCACTAGTTCAACGAAGAGATGGTGATACAAGTGTAGTAATAATAGTAGATTTTTTTAATATGAACAATAAAAACAGCAAGGTAGCAAGTGATAAAACGGAGCACAAACGATATTGCAATGCTTGAAAACAAGGCCTAGGGTCCGTACGTTTGCTAGTGCAATCTCTCAACAATACTAATATAATTGGATCACATAACCATCCCTCAACGTGCGATGATGAATCATTACAAAGTTCATATCTAGCGGAGAACATTAGAAGAAATTGTTTGTAGCTATTCTTTCCGATCGATCTATCCAAGAGTTCGTAGTACAATAACACAAGTTATTCTTTCCGATCGATCTATCAAGAGTTCGTACTAGAATGACACAAGTTATTCTTTCCGATCAATCTATCAAGAGTTTGTACTAAAATAACACCAAAGCAAATACATATTTATAATAATCAATCCAACACAAAGAACCTCAAAGAGTGCCCCAAGATTTCTACCGGAGAAACAAAGACAAGAGCGTGCATCAACCCCTATGCATAGATTACCCCAATATCACCGCGGGAATCCGCAAGTTGAGTGCCAAAACACATATCAAGTGAATCAATATGATACCCCATTGTCACCATGGGTATTCATAGCAAGACATGCATCAAGTGTTCTCAAATCCATAAAAGTATTCAATCCAAAGAAATCTCAAAGGGAAAACTCAATTCATCACAACAAGATAGAGAAAGGAAAACACCATATGATCCGACTATATTAACAAAGCCTGCGATACATCAAGATTGTGCATCCCAATAACACGAGAGAGAGAAATAGATTAAACACATAGCTACTAGTACAAACCCTCAGCCCCGAGGGTGGACTACTCCCTCATCATCATGGTGGCCGACGGAATGATGAAGAAGGCCACCGATGATGATTTCCCCCTTCGGCGGAGTGTCGGAAAATGGCTCTAGACTGGATCGCGTGGATACAGAAGCCTGCGGCAGCTGGAACAAAATTTCGTCGACTCCCCTAGGGTTTTTGGAATATTTGGGCACTTATAGAGCGATGAGGCGGTGCGGGAGGACACTGAGGTGGGCATAATGCACCTGGGCGCGCCTGGGGTCCCAGGCGCACCCCGCTGGGTTGTGCCCCCCTCGGGGCACCCTCCCAGGTGCTTCTTTGGCCCAACAGGTGTCTTCTGGTCCAAAAAAGTCCTTGTAAAGTTTCGCTGCATTTGGACTCTGTTTGATATTGATTTTCTGCGATGTAAAAAACTAGCAGAAAATAGCAACTGGCACTTGGCACTATGTCAATAGGTTAGTCCCAAAACATGATATAAAATGATTGTAAAACATCCAAGAATGATAATATAACAGCATGGAACAAGCAAAAATTATAGATACGTTGGAAACGTATCAGGGGTGCTTCGAGGGGAGCACAACACACCAGGGCACGCCCTGGTGGGTTGTGGCCACCTTGGTGGCCTTCCGCACTGCCTCTTCGCTCTATAGATACCCCAATATTCCATAAACCCTAGGTGAGTCCACGAAATTTTATTCCAGCCGCCACAAGTTCCAGAACCACGAGATCAAATCTAGAGCCTTTTTCCGGCACTCTGCCGGAGGGGAACACGATCATGGAGGGGTTCATCATCCTCATTGGTGCCTCTCCGATGATGTGTGAGTAGTTCACCTCAGACCTACGGGTCAGTAGGCAATAGCTAGATGGCTTCTTCTCTCTTTGTTTCTCAATACAATGGTCTCTTGGAGATCTATTTGATGTAATGACTTTGTGCAATGTGTTTGTTGGGACTCAATGAATTATGAGTTTATGATCAGATTTTCCTTGATTTAATATCCATTCTTGATTACTATAATCTCGTATTTCTTCTCCAATATTTGGGTTTTGTTTGGCTAACTTGATCTATTTATCTTGCAATGGGAAGAGGTGCTTTGTAATGGGTTCGATCTTGCGGTGTCCTTTCCAAGTGACAGAAGGGGCATCAAGGCACTGATACGTCCAAAACGTATCTATAATTTCTACTTGCTCCATGCTACTTTTGGGTGATATTGCTATGATATTCATACACTTCCATACACTTTTGATCATATTTGGACTAACTTACTAATCCAGTGCACCCCAGTGCCAGTTTCTGTTTTCGGCTATTTTTGTATTTCAGGTTTTCACGTTTCGAGAACTGCCCAGAAAAATCCAGAAAAATTATATAAAAAATCAGCGAACCGGAAACAACACTGCGTCCGAAGGGCAGCCTGGGGGGGGGCACAGGGGCTCCAGGCGCCCTGTGGGCGCGCCCCCCTGGGCCGCGCCGGGGGGGGCGCTTGGGCCCCCCGAGGCTCCCCCGGTGCCCTACTTTGGCATATATTTAAAGGGTTCCCCATAACCCTCAGAACAGGACTTCTTTT
Organism: Secale cereale; assembly: GCA_902687465.1. Classification (NCBI taxonomy): domain Eukaryota; kingdom Viridiplantae; phylum Streptophyta; class Magnoliopsida; order Poales; family Poaceae; genus Secale; species Secale cereale. The sequence goes on from LR738716.1 coordinate 61,330,927, forward strand.
CGCGATCCCATCTCTGTTCCGCCGCCGCCGCCGCTTCCAAGATCGGGAGCACCAGGAGAACTCTTCCCGGCACCCTGCCGGAGGGGAGGATCACCACCGGGAGCTTCTCCACCACCATGGACGCCTCCCGGATGACTCGTGAGTAGTCTCCCTTGGACCATGAGTCCATGACCAGTAGCTATGTGATGTTCGCCTCCCGTTCTTGTGCTTCACTAATTAGTCCTCGTGAGCTGCCCTACATGATCGAGGCACCTATGTAATCCTTATGCTGTGCTATGCTGAGTTTGCTGGGATCCGATGGATTATGAGATTATGTTCAGATTGATCTTGAGTAATATATTTGATTCACCTCTTTTATATTTTAGTTCATAAGTAATTCTTGCATGTTCTCCGTTGTTATTTATTGCTTTGGCCGAGTAATAAGTAGTGACTCCAAGAGGGAACGTTATGCTCGATTGTGGGTTCATGCCCCTCGATGACTAGCTTGAGTGACAGAAACATGAGTCTAGGGGATGTGCTGTTGCCACAAGGGGGAAAACAACGGTGCTTGTGCCCGCGGGTGCAAGGATTGTTTACTTTACGCAAAGTTCTTTTAATGCAGTTGTCTGTTGCATTGAGTTTACACTATGGGTGGGACTCGCAACTTAATACCAGCGAGATGTTCTGGATAGATATCTCAAGGTGGATGATTAGTAGTAGATGCAGATGGATTTCGGTCTACTTACTTTGGTGTACCGCCCATGCTTTGAACCTCAACCTTTCTTGCAATGTAATCAGCATTTGTATGCGCTCGTGGGTCCTGTCAATTGCCCAGCTGTAATTTGTTTACCTCACATAGCTGTTTTATCGTCTTTTGGGAGAGAGACATCACTAGTGAACATCATGAGACTCCGGTCCATATTACCATCATTGATCACATCCACTATTTACTTTTCGCTATTTTATTTACTATTGCAAAACACTATCTATCACTACTATCATATTGCTTTTAACCCTTTGTGAACTACAAGGCCGGAGAGATTGACAACCTCTCTGTACTCGTTGGGAGCAAAGTTATTTGTATCTGTGTGCAGGTCCACGTTGATTTCTAATTGCGCCGTTAGCAGTTGACACCTACCTGTTGAACCTAGGAGTCTCTGGGGATTCGATCCTTGGCATCTTTGCTAGGGGAAAACACTTCTACTTAATGCATCTTACACCTTCCACTTGGGGTAACCAACAAGGGGTTCGAGGCCCATTAGGCACGCATGCATCATTGCTATTAAGGATCAAAATATTGGGTCTATTCCTGCATGAATAGATCTTGTCTACAACATGTCATCGTTCTTATTCCATTACTCTGTTTTTCCATGAACTTAATACACTAGATGCATGCTAGATAGCGGTTGATGTGTGGAGTAATAGTAGTAGATGCAGGCCGGAGTCGGTCTACTAATCTTGGACGTGTTGCCTATATACATGATCATTGTCTTGGATATTGTCATAATTATTCGCTTTTCTATCAATTGTCCAACAGTAATTTGGTCACCCACCGTTGCTATTTTTCGATAGAAGCCACTAGTCAAATCTACGGCCCCCGGGTCTATTTTCCTATCATATATTTCAGATCTATATTGCCACTTCCTTTTTCCTCTATTTCCACTTTTATTTTTGAATCTATATTATCAAAAACACAAAAATACCTTGCTGTATTTTATTTGTCGTTCTTCCATTTGCAATCATCAATCTATCTATTTACGAATCTATTACCCGGGAGGGACTGACAACCCCTCTTATACGTCGGGTTGCAAGTATTCGTTATTTGTGTGTAGGTACCGTTTACATAGTGTTGTGTGATTCTCCTACTAGTTCGATAACCTTGGTCTCATCACTGAGGGAAATACCTACCGTAGCTATGCTGCATCATCCCTTCCTCTTTGGGGAAATACCGACGTAGTTCAAGCGACATCAGTGATTAGTAGTGTTGATTGCCTCTTGTAGTTGATTACTATATGGTTTATTTGGTGGAAGATTGTATGTTCAGATCCATTATGCTATTTAATACCCCTCTGATCTTGAGCATGGTTATAATTTGTGAGTAGTTACTTTTGTTCTTGTGGTCACTAGAGAAATCTTGTTGCAAGTAATCATGTGAACTCCATATGTGTTCGATATTTTGATGATATGTATGTTATGATTATCTTAGTGGTGTCATGTGAACATCGAGTACATGAAACTTCACCATATTTGGGGTGAAGGGAATGCATTTTGGAGTAGTTATTAGATGATGGGTTGCTAGAGTTACAGAAGCTTAAACCCTAGTTCATGCGCTACTTTGTATGGGAACGATTTGGATCCAGATGTTTAATGTTATGGTTAGATTTTATCTTAATACTTTTCTCGTAGTTGCGGATGCTTGCGAGGGGGCTAAAAGTAGGAGGTTTTTTCAAGTAAGAACAACACCTAAGCACCGATCCATCCACATATCAAATTATCAAAGTAGCAAACACAAATTAAACCAACATGATGAAAGTGACTGGATGGAATTGTTGGGAAACTTAGCATGCAATTTAAAAAAAAATCCTATGCCCACGCAAGATCTATCTAGGAGATGCATAGCCAAGAGATGGGGAGAGTTTGTCCACATACCCTCGTAGTTCGAAAGAGGAAGTGTTTGACAACGCGGTTGATGTAGTCAAACTTCTTCTAGCTCCGGCTGATCAAGCACCGAACATACGACACCTCCAATTTCTGCACACGATCAGCTCGATGATGTCCCTCGTCCTCTTGATATAGCAAGATGTCGAGGAAGTATGTGAGTTCCGTCAGCATGATGGCATGGTGACGGTGGTAGTGATGTGATCTGTGTAGGGCTTCGCCTAAGCACTATGCATATATGACCGTGGGAGTAAACTGTGGAGGGGGGCGCCGCACACGGCTAACAGATGTTGTTGTGTGTTCTAGGCGCCCCCTCCCCATGTATATATATATAGGTGGGAGGGGGAGGGGAGCATCCATGGGGCGCCCCAAGTAGGAGGAATCCTACTTGGGGTCCTAACCCAATTTGGCCCCCCTTTCCTTATTTCAACGGAGAGGAAAAGGGAAGAGGGAAGGGAGGAAGGAAAGGCGGGCCGGACCCCCTCTTCCTTCTCCAATTCGGCCTCCTGCCTAAAAGGGGGGGGTGCTCCACCCCTTGTGGGCTGGTGTGCTCCCCTCCTATGGCCCATATGGCCCATATCATCCCCTGGAGTTTCCGGTAACCCCCCCCCCCGGTACTCCGATAACTACTCGATACATTCCGGAACACTTCTGGTGTCTGAATACTATCATCCTATATATCAATCTTTACCTCTCGGCCATTTCGTGACTCCTCGTCATGTCTGTGATCTCATCTGTGACTCCGAACAACATACGGTCACCAAATCATATAACTCATATAATACTAAATCATCATCAAACGTTAAGCATGCGGACCCTACGGGTTCAAGAACTACGTACACATGGCCGAGACACTTCTCCGGTCAATAACCAATAGCGGAACCTGGATGCTCATATTGGTTCCTACATATTCTACGAAGATCTTTATCGGTCGAACTGTTATGACAACATACGTTATTCCCTTTTGTCAGCGGTATGTTACTTGCCCGAGATTTGATCGTCGGTATCTTCATACCTAGTTCAATCTCGTTACCGGCAAGTATCTTTACTCGTTCCGTAATACATCATCCCAAGACTAACTCATTAGTCATTTGATTGCAAGGCTTATGATGTGTATTACCAAGAGGGCCCAGAGATACCTCTCCGATACTCGGAGTGACAAATCCTAATCTCGATCATTGCCAACTAAACAAACACCCTCTAAGATACCTATAGAGCATATTTATAATCACCCAATTATATTATGACATTTGATAGCACACAAGGCATTCCTCCGGTATCCAGGAGTTGCATAATCTCATAGTCAGCGGAATATGTATTTGACATGAAGAAAGCAATGGCAATAAACTGAACGATCATTATGCTAAGCTAACGAATGGGTCTTGCCCATCACACCATTCACCTAATGATGTGATCCCATTATCAAATGACAACTCATGTCCGTGGTTAGGAAACCTTAACCATCTTTGATCAACGAGCTAGTCAAGTAGAGGCTCACTAGGGACATAGTGTTTGTATATGTATTCACACATGTATCAAGGTTTCCGATCAATACAATTCTTGCATTAGTAATAAACATTTATCATGAATAAAGAAATATAAAATAACAACTTTATTATTGCCTCTAGGGCATATTTACTTCAGGAATTCCTGTGTACCCTCAAGAACGCTTAGCCTATTATAAGAAACTCTCTTGGCATGTCCTTTGCCACAAAAGGATTGGGCTACCTTGCTGCACTTTATTCACCGTTACTATTACTTGCTCGTTACAAATTATCTTGCTATCAAACTACTTGTTACCGTCAATTTTAGTGCTTACAGAAATTACCTTGGTGAAAACCACTTATCATTTCCTTCTGCTCCTCATTGGGTTCCACACTCTTACTTATCGAAAGGACTATGATTGACCTCCTATACCTGTGGGTCATCAAGACTCTTTTCTGGCACTGTAGCCGGGGTGTGAAGCGCTCTTGGTAAATGGAAATTAGTAAGGAAATATTATTACTACGTGCTGAAATTTATTATCACTTGTTACTATGGAAAACCATCCTCTAAGGGGTTTGTTCGGGGTATATCCACCTCGATGGGAAGCACAATTAGTTGCCCCTCAACCTTCGAGTATGATAGAACAACTGCTAGCTAATCCTTATGCAGGAGAAGGAACAGAACATCCTGATATGCACTTGATACATGTGGATGAAATTTGTGGATTATTTAAGCTTACAGGTTTATCATAAGATGAAGCTAACAAGAAGGTTTTCCCTTTATCTTTTAAGGGAAAGACATTAACATGGTATCTGCTATGCGATGATATTGGATCTTGGAACTGGAATCGATTGAAATTGGAATTTCACCAAAAAATCACATGCATCTAGTTCATCGTGATCAGAATTTCATATGTAATTTTTGGCCTCATGATGGAGAAAGTATCGCTCTAGCTTGGGGGAGGCTTAAGTCAATGTTATATTCATGCCCCAATCATGAGTTATCAAGATAAATTATTATTCAGAACTTTTATGCTTGACTTTCTCGTGATGATCAATCCATGCTCGATACTTCTTGCACTGGTTCTTTTATGAAGAAGACTATTGAATTCAGGTGGGATCTTTTAGAAAGAACTAAATGAAACTCTGAAGATTGGGAACTCGATGAAGGTAAAGAGTCGGGTAGTAGCCTCTTTTTGTGAATCGTTTGCCACTCATGTTAATCTCCCTAAGGAGAAGTGGTTTAAATATCATCCTCCCATTGAAGTAAAAGTAGTAGAACCCAGTAAGGTTGAAAAAGAAACCATTACTTATAATGATAATCTCGTTGTTCCTATTGCTTATATTGAGAAACCACCTTTCCCAGTTAGGATAAAGGAACACGCTAAAGCTTCAACCGGGGTTTGTAAGAGTTATGTTAGAACACCTACACCCCCTGAACAAATTAAAGTAGAACCTAACATTGTTATGATTAAAGATCTCTTGGTCGAAAATGTTGATGGGCATGTTATTTACTTCGTTGGTGAAGCTGCTAGAATTGCCAAACCCGATAAGAAAGATAAGCATGGACTTGTGGTTGGCATGCCTGTTGTCTCGGTCAAAATAGAAGATCATTGTTATCATGGTTTATGTGATTTAGGTGCTAGCGTGAGTGCTATTCTTTTTACCTTATACCAATAAATTATGAATGACATAGCACCAGCTGAAATAGAAGACATATATATTACTATTAAACTTGCTAACAGAGACACCATCACACCACTTGGGATTGTTAGAGATGTTGAAGTCTTGTGCGGGGAAATAAAATATCCTACTGATTTTCTAGTTCTTGGTTCCCCACAAGATGACTTTTGTCCCATTATCTTTGGTAGACCCTTCTTAAACACTGTCAATGCTACTATAGATTGTTATGAACAAATTGTCAGTGTTAGCTTTGGTAATGTGTCTCATGAATTTATTTTTTCCAAGTTTAATAGACAACATCATAAGAAAAAATTACCTAGTATGGATGAAATAATTTGTCTTGCTTTTATTGTCGTGCCTCCAACTGATCCAGTAGAGCAATATTTGCTTGACAATGAAAATGATATGCATATGCATGAAACAAATGAAATATATAAAATCTTATTTTAGCAACAATTGTTGGGGAACATAGTAATAATTCAAAAAAAATCCTACGTATCACAAGATCAATCTAGGAGATGCTAGCAACGAGAGAGAGGGAGTGCATCTTCATACCCTTGATGATCGCTAAGCATAAGCGTTATAAAGAACTCGATTGATGGAGTCAAACTCACGGCGATTCAAATCGCGGAAGATCCGATCTAGTGCCGAACGGACAGCACCTCCGCGTTCAACACACGTACATACCGGTGACGTCTCCTCCTTCTTGATCCAGTAAGGGGGAGGAGAAGTTGAGGGAGAGCTCCAGCAACACGACGGTGTGGTGGCGATGGAGCTCGTGGTTCTCCAGCAGAGCTTCGCTAAGCACTACGGAGGAGGAAGATGTGTAGGAGGGGGAGGATTGCACCAGGGGGAAGGGTGCAGCCACCCTCCCACCCCCCACTATTTACAGGGTGAAGGGGAGAGGGGGTCGTCCCTCCTAGATGCATCTAGAGGGGGCAAGGGGGGAGACTTGCCCCCAAAGTTGGTGGGGGCGCCCCCACCCCTAGGGTTTCAACCCTAGGTGCCTTGTGCCCCTTGGGGGGAGCACCAGCCCACTAGGGGCTGGTTCCCACCCATATTCAGCCCACTTGGTCCCATGGGGCAGGTGGCCCCTACCGGTGGACCCTCGTAACCCTTTCAGTGGTCCCGGTACAATACCGATAACCCCCGAAACTCTTCCGATGACTGAAACTGGACTTCCCATATATAAATCTTCACCTCCGGACCATTCCGGAACTCCTCATGATGTCCAAGATCTCATCCGGGACTCCGGACAACTTTCGGTAACCACATGCAATTCCCATTACAACTGTAGTGTCACCGAACCTTAAGTGTGTAGACCCTACGGGTTTGGGAACCATGCAGACATGACCGAGACACCTCTCCGACCAATAACAAATAGCGGGATCTGGATGCCCATATTGGCTCCCACATGTTCCAAGATGATCTAATCGGATGAAGCACGATGTCGGGGATTCAATCAATCCCGTATACAATTCCCTTTGTCCATCGGTATGTTACTTGCCCGAGATTCGATCGTCGGTATACCCATACCTTGTTCAATCTCGTTATCGGCAAGTCTCTTTACTCGTTCCATAACACATGATTCCGCGACTAACTCCTTAGTCACATTGAGCTCATTATGATGATGCATTATCGAGTGGGCCTAGAGATACCTCTCCGTCATATGGAGTGACAAATCCCAGTCTCGATTCGTGCCCAACAGACACTTTCGGAAATACGTGTAGTGGACCTTTATAGTTGATACGTCTCTAATGTACCTATAATTTTTGATTGTTCCATGCTATTATTTTATCATTCTTGGATGTTTTAAAATCATTTTATAGTCATTTTATATCATTTTTCGTACTAACCTATTGACATAGTGCCAAGTGCTAGTTGTTGTTTTCTGCATGTTGTTTACATCGCAGGAAATCAATATCAAACGGAGCCCAAACACCGCGAAACTTTTTGGAGATTTTTTTTGAGCCAGAAGGAACACTATGGGCCCTGGCGGCACCTGGGGGGAGTCCCAAGGAGGGGACAACCCACCAGGGCACGCCAGGAGGCCCAGGCGCGCCCCTGGTGGGTTGTGCCCACCTCGGGTGCCCCCCTGGACCGCCTCTTTGCTCTATTAATACCCCAATATTCCAGAAACCCTAGGGGAGTGGACGAAATATTCATCTAGCCACCACAGAGTCCAGAAACATCAGATCCAATCTAGGCACCATCACATAGGGGTTCACCACTTCCATTGGTGCCTCTCCGATGATGCGTGAGTAGTTCTTTGTAGACCTTTGGGTCCGTATTTAGTAGCTAGATGGCTTCCCCTCTCTCTCTCTCTCTCTCTCTCTCTCTCTCTCTTTTGATTGTCAATACAATGGTCTCTTGGAGATCCATATGATGTAACTCTTTTTGCGGTGTGTTTGTTGGGTTCCGATGAACTTTGAGTTTATGATCAGATCTATCTTTTTATATCCATGAAAGTTATTTAAGTTTCTTTGATCTCTTATATCCATGATTGATTATGGCTTCATATTTCTTCTCCAGTATTGGGTTTTGTTTGGCCAACTTGATCTATTTATATTGCAATGGGAAGAGGTGCCCAGTAGTAGGTTCGATCTTACGGTGCTTGATCCCAGTGACAGAAGGGGAACCGACACGTATGTATCGTTGCCACTAAGGATAAAACGACGAGATCCATATCTAACGCCATAGATAAACAGATCTTGTCTACATCATGTCATCGTTCTTAATGCATTACTCCGTTTTTCCATGAACTTAATACACTAGATGCATGCTGGATAGCGGTCGATGTGTGGAGTAATAGTAGTAGATGCAGGCAGGAGTCGGTCTACTAATCTTGGATGTGATGCCTATGTAATGATCATTCCCAGGATATCGTCATGATTATTTGAAGTTCTATCAATTACCCAACAGTAATTTGTTCACCCACCGTTTGCTATTTTTCTCGAGAGAAGGCACTAGTGAAACCTACGGCCCCGAGTCTTCTTTCTCATATATTTGCCTTTGCGATCTATTTGCCTTTGCTTTTTATTTTCAGATCTACTACACCAAAAACCCAAAAATACCTTGCTGCAATTTATCTTATTTATCAACCAATCTACCAACATTTATATCTCTCTCACATTCGTTACCCGAAAGGGATTGACAACCCCTTTAACACGTCGGGTTGCGAGGTGTTGTTATTTGTGTGCAGGTGTTGTTTACGTTGTGTTGCTTGGTTCTCCTATTGGCTCAAAAACGTTGGATTCACATATGAGGGAAATACCTACCGCCGCTCTGCTGCATCATCCCTTCCTTTTTGGGGAAATACCGACGTAGCTTTAAGCGACATCAAAAGGAATTTCTGGCGCCGTTTCCAGGGAGCACCTTCAACATATACTAGGTTCCTAATCAGAAATCGCATCTCCTCGCAGTTTACATTATTTGTCATTCTCCTCTCGTTCTCCTCTCCCCCACTTCACCACCATTTGCCATTTTTATTCGCCATCTTTTCCATTTGCCGTTTTTCGGGTTGGATCTATTGCCACTTGTGTTCTTGTTTACAATTGCTCAAAAATGATGCAAGAGAACACTAAGTTGTGTGATTTTTCCAATACCAACAACAATGATTTTATTGGCACTCCGATTGCTCCTCTCGCCACTAGTGCGGAGACTTGTGATATTAATACTGCTTTGCTGAATCTAATCATGAAAGATCAATTTTTCGGCACTCCTAATGAGGATGCCGCGTACCATCTCAATACCTTCGTGGAATTATGAGATATGCAAAAGAAAAGAGATGTGGACAATGATATTGTGAAACTGAAATTGTTTCCGTTTTCTTTACGAGATCACACAAAATTTTGGTTTTCTTTTTTACCTCGCAATAGCATTGATTCTTGGAACAATTGCAAAAAATATATCCCTTAGAACCCAAATCATGAATTTCAAGCAGCTTGAACATGAGCATGTTGCACAATTTTGGGAAAGTATGAAAATGATGCTAAGGAATTGCCCAACACATGGGTTAAATCTTTGGATGATCATACAATTTTTTTACGCAGGGTTGAATTTTGTTTCTCGAAATCTATTGGATACCGCCGCTGGTGGCACCTTTATGGAAATCCCTTTGGGTGAAGCCACCGAATTTCTTGATAATATTATCGAGAATTATTCGCAATGGCATACCGAAAGGGCGCCTACAAGCAAAAAAGATTAATGCGGTTGAGATTGATTATTTGAATGAAAAAGTTGATGCTCTTATGAAAATGGTTGCTAGTAAAAGTGCTCCTATTGATCCTAATGACATGCCTTTGTCTACCTTGATTCAGCAAACTAGTGATGCTATAGATGTGAACTTTATCTCTAGAAATAATTTTGATAACAATGCTTATGGAGGTAATTTTAATCCTAGGCCTTTTCCTACTAATTCCTCTAATAATTATGGTAATTCCTATGGAAATCAATCTTACAATAATAATAGGAATACCTCTGATCTAGAGAATAATATTAAAGAATTTATCAATACTCAAAAAGTTTTCAATGCTTCCATAGAAGAGAAATTGAATAAGATCGATGATATGTCTAGGAGTACTGATAGGATTTCTCATGATGTGTAAAATCTCAAGTTGAAAATTTTTGTGCCTAAAGTTGAAGAATCAATTAAAGCTCTTTATGTTTCTATGGATGAAAGTAAGAAAAGAACTGCCATGCTTAGAGCTAAATGAGAATTTTTAGAAAAAGGCGTTTTCTAGTGATTGCTTTCATAAAAATGATGAAGACATTAAAATGATTGGTGTTTATTTCATTGATTCTTTGTTTATTAAAGTTCAACTTGATGATAAAGGGACTGAATAAGAGTCAACTTTAGGTAGAAGGCGCCCCAATATTTTGGAGGGTGAAAATCTTGTTGAAATTTTTGATAAAAGTGGGTTTGGAGAGGTCAAGACTTTGATTAGTGATGCATGCACTATTTTGGATTACTAAGACTTTAATATGATAGTTGCTTTTATATTGATTGTATTTCTTTGTTGCAATTCATGATTAATTCACCCCATGCTTATGAACAAAATAAAGCTTTCACTTAACATATTGTTGATGCTATGATGAAAGCTTTTGAAGAAAAATTGGAATTAGAAGTTTCAATTCCTAGGAAATTGCATGATGAATGGGAACACATTATCAAAATCAAAATTGAAAATTATGAGTGTTTTTCTTTGTGTGATTTGGGTGCTAGTGTTTCCACTATTCTGAAATCTCTTTGTGATGTTCTTGGTCTTACCAATATTGAAGATTGCTCTCTTAATTTGCATTTGGCGGATTCCACTATTAAAAAGCCTTTGGGATGGATCAATTATGTTCTTATTCTTGCAAATAGGAACTATGTACCCATAGACTTTATTGTTCTTGATATCGATTGCAATCCGTCTTGTCCTATTATACTTGGTAGACCGTTTTTGCGCACTATTGGCGCGGTGATTGACATGAAAGATGGGAAGATTAAATTCCAATTTCCCTTGATAAAGGGCATGGAACACTTACCTAGAACCAAGATCAAATTACCTTATGAATCTATAATGAAGGGAAGTTATGGAACATCCAACAAGGATGACAATACTTGAAATCTTAGTATTATGCCTAGCTAAGGGCGTAAAACGATAGCGCTTGTTGGGAGGCAACCCAATGAATAAAATTTATTTTTGCTTTTTGCTTGTTGTTCTTGAGTGTCTACACAATTGTGATACTAGTGTGATTGTGTTTTGTGTGTTTTAATTAGTGTTTGGGCCAAGTAGAACTAATTGGATCTTCTTGGGTAATAGTTGTTTGATCTTGCTGAAAAAGACAGAAACTTTGCGCTCACGAGAAAAAAATTCATTTTAACAGAAAAGTGATTTTTAGTTCATTATTTTTGTAGAAGATTAATATACAAATTCCTCATGTGGCCGTATTTTTTCAAGATTTTTAGAGTTCCAGAAGTTTTCGAAACATCCGGATTACTACAGACTGTTCTGTTTTTGACAAATTTTGTTATCTTTGTGTTGTGTGCTTATTTTGATGGCTCTATGATTTTCTTTGATGAGTTTTTGCCATAGAAAAGTTTCAATACATTAGATATAATACAAAAACAATGTATTAATTGGTTTCATACAATACCTATAGTAGTGGTTTGCTTTCTTACACTAACGGATCTCACAAAGGTTTTGTTGAAGTTTTGTCTGATTGAAAATTTCAAGTTTTGGGTTATCCTATGATGGATGAAGGAAGGATGTAAGAGCCTAAGCATGGGGATGCCCCGACATCCCAAGCTATTATCCAAAAATGAGCAACCAACTAAGCTTGGGGATGCCCCCGAGTGGCATCCCCGCTTTCTTCCAACAACTATCGGTATTTCACTCAAAACTATATTTTTTTCGTCACATGATATGTATTTTGCTTGGAGCGTCTTGTATGATATGAGTCTTGGCTTGTTTTGCTTTGCTTTTTAAGTCATCAATCCTTGCTGTACACAACTATTTAAGAGAGCCAAAATTATGCCATGACTTGCTAGAATAGCTCTCTATGCTTCACTTAAATTCTTTATGAGCTAGGACTTGCTCTAGTGCTTCACTTATATCTTTTTGAGCACTGTGTGCTTAGTATTTTTGAAGAAATTCTCTCTTGCTTCACTTATATTATTTTGAGAGAATGAAGAAAAATTATTCTTATGATCTTCACTTATATTTGTTTGAGCTTATCAAAAGCAACACATGAAAATTAGTCCCAAAGTGATAGATATCCAAGAAGGATATAATAAAAAATTTCATGAAGATCATTGGAAAAAATAAACTTGATTCCTTGTAATAGTTTTGAGACATGATGATGAGATATGTGAGTTATGTTGATGAGTAATTATGCTCTAGTAAGAATATTAGTGTTAAAGTTTGTGATTCCCTATGCAAGCACGAAAGTCACTAATTAAGCAATGAAATTGTATCCTACTTGTGGTGCATTATTCGGTGTTATTTATGCTCATTGTTCGCTTACGAGATTATTTGTTTCATGGTTGGTCTCTTCCCAGTCTTTTGCTAGCCTTCATTTTGCACTAAGTATGATCTCTACTTGTGCATCCAGAATCCTTTATCCCAGTTTTTCCATATGAGTCCACCATACCTACTTATATGTGGTATTTCCTTGCCATTCTAAGAAAATTTGTATGTGCCACCTCTAATTTTCAAAATAAATTTCCCTTTTTGTGTGCCCGTACCGCTCGCGAGGCGGTGAGGGGTGGCTAATATTTTCCATGCTGGATGTGTTATTCTCACGATGAGTGTTTATTCACTTGTCATTGCACAAGAGTACGGCAAAGGTATTAGGGATGCCCAGTCCCGAAATGAAAAAATATATTACTTTATGTTGTTAAATAATAAATTCCTTGGAAAGTGTTGGTATGAAAGGCAACCGTGGATTCGGCTAGCCATGGCTTGTGAAAGTTTGGTGGAAAAGGAATAAACTTTATTTTTTGTTTGGGAACCGCCTAAGATATATCTAGCATGGAAAGTGTTGGGAACCTCAAGTCGTTCTCGTTGGTGGGAAAAGTATACATCCCAAAAAATTATCTCGCAATTTAATCTTTGAGCTCTGGCACCTCTACAAATCCCTACTTCCCTCTGCGAAGGGCCTTTCTTTTACTTATGCCATTTTTATTTTTGAATTTGAGTCTCCATCTTCTCTTACAAGCACCAACTAGGAAACACTATGATCGTACTTGAGCATTGGATGTAACTAATATGCGAGTGTGTTTCATGAATGGATCAATGATAGAGCATGATGGGCTAGGGATAACTTATTTTAGCATTGATATTTTGAAAGACATGCTTGCTTGTTGATATGCTTGAGTGTCTAAATTATTATGTCAAAACTAGACTATTGCTTTGAACCATATAAAAGTCCAAATGCCCATGCTATAAATAAAAGAATATGATATGACTTGATAAACAACACTCCACATCAAAAATTCTGTTTTTATCACTTACCTACTCGAGGACGAGTAGGAGTTAAGCTTGGGGATGCTGATACATCTCCAACGTATCTATAATTTTTTATTGTCAATTAATGCTCTATCTCTGTCATAGAATATGGGATACTCACTTTCAATGGCCTCGCATCCCGAGAGGCTCGGACTGACCTGCCCTTCCAATCGGGGTTAAAACGGGTCCGGTATCAGCAACACCAGACAATCATGTTCCATGCTGTTATATTATCATTCTTGGATGTTTTAAAATCATTTTATAGTCATTTTATATCATTTTTGGTACTAACCTATTGACATAGTGCCAAGTGCCAGTTGTTGTTTTCGGCATGTTTTTTACATCGCAGGAAATCAATATCAAACAGAGCCCAAACACCGCAAAACTTTTTGGAGATTTTTTTTGGGCCAGAAGGAGCACTATGGGCCCTGGTAGCACCTAGGGGGAGTCTCTAGGAGGGGACAACCCACCAGGGCACGCCAGGAGGCCCAGGCGTGCCCTGGTGGGTTGTGCCCACCTCGGGTGCCCTCCGGACCGCCTCTTTGCTCTGTAAATACCCCAATATTCCAGAGACCCTAGGGGAGTCGACGAAATATTCATCGAGCCGCCGCAGAGTCCAGAAACACCAGATCCAATCTAGACACCATCACGGAGGGGTTCACCACTTCCATTGGTGCCTCTCTGATGATGCGTGAGTAGATCTTTGTAGACCTTTGGGTCCGTAGTTAGTAGCTACATGGCTTCCTCTCTCTCTCTCTCTCTTTTGATTACCAATACAATGGTCTCTTGGAGATCCATATGATGTAACTCTTTTTACGGTGTGTTTGTTGGGTTCCGATGAACTTTGAGTTTATGATCAGATCTATCTTTTATATCCATGAAAGTTATTTGAGTTACTTTGATCTCTTATATGCATGATTGCTTATAGCCTCGTATTTCTTCTCTGATATTGGGTTTTGTTTGGCCAACTTGATATA
>LR738716.1:61345724-61465079 GCA_902687465.1 Secale cereale
CTTGCAATGGGAAGAGGTGCCCGGTAGTGGGTTCGATCTTACGGTGCTTGATCCCAGTGACAGAAGGGGAACCGACACGTATGTATCGTTGCCACTAAGGATAAAATGACGAGATACATATCTAACGCCTTAGATAAATGGATCTTGTCTACATCATGTCATCGTTCTTAATGCATTACTCCATTTTTCCATGAACTTAATACACTAGATGCATGCTGGATAGCGGTCGATGTGTGGAGTAATAGTAGTCGATGCAGGCAGGAGTCGGTCTACTAATCTTGGACGTGATGCCTATGTAATGATCATTGCCTGGAGATCGTCATGAATATTTCAAGTTCTATCAATTGCCCAACAGTAATTTGTTCACCCGCCATTTGCTATTTTCCTCGAGAGAAGGCACTAGTGAAACCTACGGCCCTCGGGTCTTCTTTCTCATATATTTGCCTTTGCGATCTATTTGCCTTTGCTTTTATTTTCAGATCTACTAAACCAAAAACCCAAAAATACCTTGCTGCAATTTGTCTTATTTATCAACCAATCTACCAATATTTATATTTCTCTCACATTCGTTACACGAAAGGGATTGACAACCCCTTTAACACATTGGGTTGTGAGGTGTTGTTATTTGTGTGCAGGTGTTGTTTACGTTGTGTTGCTTGGTTCTCCTACTGGTTCGATAACCTTGGTTTCACATCTTTGGGAAATACCTGCCGCCGTTGTGTTGCAACATCCCTTCCTCTTTGGGGAAATACCGACGTAGCTTTAAGCGACATCAATAGTCACCCAGTTACGTTCTGACGTTTGATACACCCAAAGCATTCCTATGGTATCTGGGAGTTGCACAATCTCATGGTATAAGGAAATGATACTTGACATTAGAAAAGCTTTAGCAAACGAACTACACGATCTTGTGCTATGCTTAGGATTGGGACTTGTCCATCACATCATTCTCCTAATGATGTGATCTCGTTATCAACGACATCCAATGCCATGGCCAGGAAACCACAACCATCTATTGATCAACGAGCTAGTAAACTAGAGGCTCACTAGGGACATGTTGTGGTCTATGTATTCACACATGTATTACGGTTTCCGGTTTATACAATTATATCATGAAGAAAGAAATATAATAATAACCATTTTATTATTGCCTCTAGGGCAAATTTCCAACAGTCTCCCACTTGCACTAGAGTGAATAATCTAGTTACATTGTGATGAATCGAACACCCATAGAGTTCTGGTCCTGATTATGTTTTGCTCGTGGAAGAGGTTTAGTCAACGGATCTGTGACATTCAGATCAGTATGTAGTTTACAAATATCTATGTATCCATCTTGAATATAATCACAAATGGAGTTAAAGCGGCGCTTGATGTGCCTGGTCTTCTTGTGAAACCTGGGCTCCTTGGCAATGGCAATAGCTCTAGTGTTTTCACAAAAGAGAGTCATCGGGCCCGACGTATTGGGAATCACTCCTAGGTCGGTGATGAACTCCTTCATCCAGACTCCTTCATGTGTTGCTTTAGAAGGAGCTATGTACTCCGCTTCACATGTAGATGCCGCCACGACGCTTTGCTTGCAAGTGCACCAGCTGACAGCCCCACTATTCAAAATATACACATATCCGGTTTGTGACTTGGAGTCATACGGATGTGTGCCGAAGCTAGCATCGACGTAACCCTTTACGACGAGCTCTTAGGCACCTCCATAAACGAGAAAGATATCCTTTGTCCTTTTCTTGTACTTCAGGATATTCTTAACCGATGTCCAGTGTTCCATTCCGGGATCACTTTGGTACCTCCCTACCAAACTTCTAGCAAGGTTCACATCAGGTCTGGTACATAGCATGGCATACATAATAGAGCCTATGGCTGAGGCATAGGGGATGACACTCGTATTTTGTCTATCTTCTGTCGAGGTTGAGCATTGAGCTGCTCTCAATATCACACCTTGCAATACAGGCAAGAACCCTTCTTGGACTGAACCATATTGAACTTCTTCAATATCTTGTCAAGGTATGTGCTTTTTGAAAGACCAATGAGGCGTCTCGATCTATCTCTATAGATCTTGATGCATAATATGTAAGCAGCTTCTCCAAGGTCCTAGGCCTTTATGCTTTCCAAAAGTTCTATATCATTTCCCATCAACAATATGTCATCCACATATAATATGAGAAATGCTACAGAGCTCCCACTCACTTTCTTGTAAATACATGCTTCTCTATAAGTCTGTATAAACCCAAACACTTTGATCACTTCATCAAAGCGAATGTTCCAACTCCGAGATGCTTGCACCAGCCCATAGATGGAGTGCTGGAGCTTGCATACATTGTCAGCATTCTTAGGATCAACAAAACCTTCCGGCTGCATCATATACAATTCTTCCTTAAGGAAACCGTTAAGGAATGCCGTTTTGACGTCCATTTGCCAGATCTCATAATCATAAAATGCGGCAATTGCTAACATGATTTGGACGAACTTCGGCATCGCTACGGGCGTGAAAGTCTCATCGTAGTCAACTCCTTGAACTTGTCGATAACCCTTAGCGACAAGCCGAGCCTTATAGACGGTCACATTACCATGTGCACCAGTCTTCTTCTTAAAGATCCACTTATTCTCCATGGCTTGCCGATCATCGGGCAAGTCCACCAAAGTCCATACTTTGTTCTCATACATGGATCCTATCCGGGCACACCATCTCTTCTTCATAGTTCGAAGGTTCACTATTGTCTAACAACATGATTTCCAGGACAGGGTTGCCGTACCACTCTGGTGCGGAACGTGTCCTCGTGGACCTACGAAGTTCAGTAGCAACTTGATCCGAAGTTTCATGATCATCATCAATAACTTCCACTCTAGTCGGTGCAGGCACCACAGAAACATCTTCCTGTGTTGTGCTACTCTCCGGTTCAAGACGGAGTACAATTAACTCATCAAGTTCTACTTTCCTCCCACTTACTTCTTTCGAGAGAAACTCTTTCTCTGGAAAGGATTCATTCTTGGCAACAAAGATCTTGCCTTCGGATCTGAGGTAGAAGGTATACCTAATAGTTTCCTTAGGGTATCCTATGAAGACGCACTTTTCCGATTTGGGTTCAAGCTTTTCAGGTTGAAGTTTCTTGACATAAGCATCGCATCCCCAAACTTTCAGAAATGATAGCTTAGGTTTCTTCCCAAACCATAATTCATACAGTGTTGTCTCAACGGATTTAGGCGGTGCCCTATTTAAAGTGAATGCGGTAGTCTCTAAAGCATAGCCCCAAAATGATAGCGGTAAATCGGTAAGAGACATCATAGATCACACCATATCCAATAGAGTGCGATTACGACATTCAGACACACCATTAAGCTAAGGTGTTCCAGGCGGCGTGAGTTGTGAAACAATTCCACATTTCCTTAAGTGCATGCCAAACTCGTGATTCAAATATTCCCCTCCACGATCAGATTGTAAGAACTTTATTTTCCTGTCATGTTGATTCTCTACCTTGCTCTGAAATTCCTTGAACTTTTCAAAGGTTTGAGACTTGTGATTCATTAAGTAGACATACCCATATCTACTTAAGTCATCAGTGAGGGTGAGAACATAACGATAACCACCGCGATCCTCAACGCTCATTGGACCGCATACATCAGTATGTATTATTTCTAACAAGTTGGTTGCTCACTCCATTGTTCCGGACAATGGAGTCCTGGTCATCTTGCCCAAGAGGCATGGTTCACACGTGTCAAATGATTCATAATCAATAGACTCCAAAAGTCCATCTGCATGGAGTTTCTTCATGTGTTTGACACCAATATGACCAAGGCAGCAGTGCCACAAGTATGTGGGACTATCATTATAAACCTTACATCTTTTGGCATTCACACTATGAATATGTGTAACATCATGTTCGAGATTCAATAAAAATAAACCATTGACCAGCGGAGCATGACCATAAAACATATCTCTCATATAAATAGAACGACCATTATTCTCGGATTTAAATGAGTAGCCATCTCGCATCAAACGAGATCCAGATACAATGTTCATGCTCAAATCTGGTACTAAATAACAATTATTGAGGTTTAAAACTAATCCTGAAGGTAGATGTAGAGGTAGCGTGCCGACGGCGATCACATCGAACTTGGAACCATTCCCGATGCGCATCGTCACCTCGTCCTTCGCCAGTCTCCGCTTATTCCGCAGCTCCTGTTTTGAGTTACAAATGTGAGCAACCGCACCGGTATCAAATACCCATGAGATACTACGAGTGCTGGTAAGGTACACATCAATAATATGTATATCGTATATACCTTTGACGTTGCCAGCCTTCCTATCCGCTAAGTACTTGGGGCGGTTCGGCTTCCAGTGACCATTTCCCTTGCAATAAAAGCACTCAGTCTCAGGCTTGGGTCCATTCTTTGGCTTCTTCCTGGCAACTGACTTACCGGGCGCGGCAACTCCCTTGCCTTCCTTCTTGAAGTTCTTCTTACCCCTGACTTTCTTGAATTTAGTGGTCTTATTCACCATGAACACTTTATGTTCCTTTTTGATCTCCACCTCCACTGATTTCAGCATCGAATATAACTCAAGAATGGACTTCTCCATCCCTTGCATATTGAAGTTCATCACAAAGCTCTTGTAGCTAGGTGGAAGCAACTAGAGGATTCTTTCAATGACCGAGTCATCTGGAAGATTAACTCCGAGCTGAGACAAGCGGTTGTGCAACCCAAACATTTTGAGTATATGCTTGCTGACAGAACTGTTTTCCTCCATCTTACAACTGAAGAACTTTTCAGAGACTTCATATCTCTCGACCCGGGCATGAGCTTGCAAAACCATTCTTAGCTCTTGGAACATCTCATATGCTCCGTGTTGCTCAAACCGCTTTTGGAGCCCCGGTTCTAAGCTGTAAAGCATGCCGCACTGAACCAGGGAGTAATCATCACTACGCAACTGTCGTGCGTTCAGAACATCTTGAGTTGCTGGGAAAATGGGTGTGTCACCTAGCGGTGCTTCAAGGACATATGCTTTCTTGGAAGCTATGAGGATAATCCTCAAGTTACGGACCCAGTCCGTATAGTTGCTTCCATCATCTTTCAGTTTGGTTTTCTCTAGGAACGCGTTGAAGTTGCGCGCCACATTAGCATGGGCCATTGGATCTACAAGATATATTGTAAATACAATTTTAGACTAAGTTCTTGATAATTAAGTTCATATAATCAAATTATTTAATGAACTCCCACTCAGATAGACATCCCTCTAGTCATCTAAGTGATACATGATCCAAATCGACTAGGCCGTGTCCGATCATCACATGAGACGGACTAGTCATCAATGGTGAACATCTCCATGTTGATCGCATCTACTATACGATCATGTTTGACATTTCGGTCTCTCATGTTCCGAGGCCATGTCTGTACATGCTAGGCTCGTCAAGTCAATCTAAGTGTTTCACATGTGTAAATCTAGCTTACACCCGTTGTATGCGAACGTTAGAATCTATCACACTCGATCATCACATGGTGCTTCGAAACAACGAACCTTCACAATGGTGCACACTTAGGGGGAACACATTTCTTGAAATTTCAGTGAGGGAGCATCTTATTTATGCTACGGTCATTCTAAGAAAATAAGATGTAAACATGACAAACATCACATACAAATCATAAAGTGACATGATATGGCCAATATCATCTTGCACCTTTGATCTCCATCTTTGAGGCGCGACATGATCACCATCGTCACCGGCATGACACCATGATCTCCTTCATCATGTCTTCATGAAGTTGTCTCACCAACTATTACTTCTACTACTATGGCTAACGATTAGAAATAAAGTAAAGCACATGGTGTTTTTATTGACTCACAAGTCATATAATAAATTAAGACAACTCCTATGGCTCCTGCCGATTGTCATACTCATCGACAAGCAAGTCGTGATTCCCATTACAAGAACATGATCAATCTCATACATCACATATATAATTCATCACATCCTTTTGGCCATATCACATCACATAGCATACCCTGCAAAAACAAGTTAGACGTCCTCTAATTGTTGTTGCATGTTTTACGTGGCTGCTACGGGTTTCTAGCAAGAATGTTTCTTACCTACGCAAAAGCCACAACAATGATATGCTAATTGCTATTCACCCTTCATAAGGACCCTCTTCATCGAATCCGATCTGACTAAAGTGGGAGGGACAGACACCCGCTAGCCACCTTATGCAACAAGTGTATGTCAGGCGGTGGAACCTGTCTCACGTAAGCATACGTGTAAGGTCGGTCCGGGATGCTTCATCCCACAATGCCGCCGAATCAAGATAGGACTAGTAACGGCAAGCAAATTGAACAAATCATCGCCCACAACTACTTGTGTTCTACTCATGCATAGAATCTACGAATAGACCTAGCTGATGATGCCACTGTTGGGGAACGTAGTAATAATTAAAAATAATCCTACATGTCACCAAGATCAATCTAGGAGATGCTAGCAACAAGAGAGAGAGGGAGTGCATCTGCATACCCTTGAAGATCGCTAAACGGAAGTGTTGCAAAGAACGCGGTCAATGGAGTCGTACTTGCGGTGATTAAAATCGCGGAATATCCGAGCTAGCGTTAAACGGACGACGCCTCCGCGATCAACACACATACAGCCCAGGGACATATCCTCCTTCTTGATCCAGCAAGGGGGAGGAGAAGTTGAGGGAGAACTTCGGCAGCACGACGGCGTGGTGGCGATGGAGCTCGTGGTTCTCCGGCAGAGCTTCGCTAAGCAGTACGAAGGAGGAAGAGGTGTAGGAGGGGGGAGGTGCGGCCACTGGTACTTCCCGAGCTTGCGTTGTATTCCCTCGAAGATGAAAGGGTGATGCAGCACAGTAGCGTAAGTATTTCCCTCAGTTTTTTAGAACCAAGGTACCAATCCAGTAGGAGACCACGCGCGAGTCCCTCGCACCTGCACAAACAAATCAGAACTTCGCAGCCAATGTGATAAGGGGTTGTCAATCCCTTTACGGTCACTTACGGAAGTGAGATCTGATAGAGATGATAGTTTGATATTTTTGGTATTTTTGGATATAAGAACAGAAAGTAAAAGCGGAAAAGTAAAGTAGATTGTTGATTGATATGTTGAGAATAGACCCAGGGGCCATAGTGTTCTCTAGTGGCTTCTCTCATTATAGCGATATTCTACGGCGGGTAAACAAATTACTGTCAAGCAATTGACAGAAAAGCGAATAATTATGAGGCTATCTAGGCATGATCATTATATATAGGCATCACGTCCGAGACAAGTAGACCGAAACGATTCTACATCTACTACTATTACTCCACACATCGACCGTTATCCAGCATGCATCTAGAGTATTAAATTCATAAGAACGGATTAATGCCTTAAGCAAGATGACATGATGTAGAGGGATAAACTCAAACATAATGATATAAACCCCATCTTTTTATCCTCGATGGCAACAATACAATACGTGCCTTGCTACCCCTATTGTCACTGGGAAAGGACATCGCAAGATTGAACCCAAAGCCAAGCACTTCTCCCATTGCAAGAACTATAGATCTAGTAGGCCAAAACAAACCAAACCAATAATTCGAAGAGACTTGCAAGGATATTATAATCATACATAAAGAGTTTAGAAAAGAACCAAATATTTCTCATAGATAATCTTGGTCATAAACCCACAATTCATCGGATCTTGACAAACACACCGCAAAAAGATATTACATCGAATAGATCTCCTCGAAGACCAAGGAGAACTTGGTATTGAGATCCAAAGAGAGAGAAGAAGCCATCTAGATACTGGCTATGGACCCGAAGGTCTGTGGTAAACTACTCACAACTCATGGTGAGGCGATGATGCTGATGTAGAAGCACTTCGTGGTAGATCCCCCCTCCGGCAGAGCTCCGGAACAGGCCCCAAGATGGGATCTCACAGGAACAGAAGGTTGCGGCGGTGGAACTAGGGTTTTCTCTGTTGTTCTGATGGTTTCGGGGTACGTAGGTATATATAGGAGGAAGGAGGGCACTCGGGGCCAGACGGGGTTCCCACGAGGCAGGGGGCGCGCCCTATAGGGGGGCGCCCCTTACCCTCGTGGACGCCACGTCTGCCCTATTACGTGGTTCTCAAGTCTCCGGTGCGTATTTTGCTCCAAAAATATCTCTCCAGAAGTTTCATTCCGTTTGGACTCCGTTTGATATTCCTTTTGTGTAAAACCCTGAAATAGGCAAAAAAAAAACAACAATCTGGACTAGGCCTTTGGGTTAGTAGGTTAGTCCCAAAAATAATATAAAAGTGTATAACAAAGCCCATTAAACATCCAAACCATCATAATAATAGCATGGAACAATAAAAAATTATAGATACGTTGGAGACGTATCAGCCACCCTCCAACCCACCCCCCACTATTCATAGGATGAAGGGGATATGGGGGCGGCCCCCTAGATGCATCTAGAGGGGGGCGGAGGCCAAGGGGGAGACTTGCCCCCCAAGTTCATGGGGGGGGGGGCGCCCCCACCCCTAGGGTTTCAACCCTAGGCGCCTTGGGCCCCATGGGAGCGCACCGGCCCACTAGGGGCAGGTTCCCACCCATAATCAGCCCACTTGATCCCCCGGGGCAGGTGACCCCTCCCGGTGGACCCCCGGAACCCTTTCGGTGGTCCCGGTACAATACCAATAACCCTCGAAACTCTTCTGGCGACTGAAACTGGACTTCCCATATATAAATCTTCACCTCTAGGTCATTCCGGAACTCCTTGTGAAGTCTGGGATCTCATCCGAGACTCCGAACAACTTTTGGTAAGCACATACAATTCCCATTACAACTCTAGCGCCACCGAACCTTAAGTGTGTAGACCCTACGGGTTCGGGAACCATGCAGACATGACCGAGACACCTCTCCGGCCAATAACAAATTGCGGGATCTGGATACGCATATTGGCTCCCACATGTTCCACGATGATCTCATCGGATGAACCACGATGTCGGGGATTCAATCAATCCCGTATATAATTCCCTTTGTCCATCGGTATGTTGCTTGCCCGAGATTCGATCGTTGGTATCCCCATACCTTGTTCAATCTCGGTACCGGTAAGTGATGGCTTCTCGCCCCTCGTTGGTTACCCCAAGTGGAAGGTTTGAGATGCTGTGTAGCGGAAGTTTTCCCTTGGCAAAGATACCAAGGATCGAATTCCCCTGAGACTCCAAGGTTCAACAAGAAGGTGTCAACTGCTAATGGCGCCAGATACTTAGCAATTAACCGGACCTGCACACAGATACAAATAACTTTGCTCTCAACGAGTACAGAGAGGTTGTCAATCCCTCCGGCCTTGTCGTTTACAAAGGGTCAAACGCAAGAGATAATAGTGATAGGTATTGCTGCAACTAGTAAGTAAAAACAGGAAGTAAATAGCGGATGTGATCAGTGATGGTAATATGGACCGGGGTCCCATGATGTTCACTAGTGATGTCTCTCTCCCAAAAGACGATAAAACAGCTATGTGAGGTAAACGAATTACAGCTGGGCAATTGACACAATTATGTGCGCAAACCAATGCTAACTATGCTGCAAGAAAGGTTGAGGCTCAAAAGCATGGGCGGTACGCCAAGGTAAGTAGACCGAAATCCATCTGCATCTACTACTAATCATCCACCTTGAGATATCTATCCATAACATCTCGCTGGTATTAAGTTGCGAGTCCCACCCATAGTGTAAACTCAAAGCAACAGACAACTGCATTAAAAGAACTTTGCGTAAAGTAAACAATCCTTGCACCCGCGAGTACAAGCACCGTTGTTTTCCCCCTTGTGGCAACATCACATCCCCTAGACTCATGTTTCTGTCACTCAAACTAGTCATCGAGGGGCATGAACCCACAATCAAGCATAACGTTCCCTCTTGGGGTTACTACCTACTACTTGGCCAAAGCAATAAACAGCAACGAAGAACATGCAAGAATTACTCAAGAACATAAATATAAAAGAGGTAAATCAAATATATTACTCACACACAATCTGAACATAATCTCACAATCCATCGGATCCCAGCAAACTCAACATAGCAACAGCATAAGGATTACATATGTGCCTCGATCATGTAGGGCAGCTCACGAGGTCTAATTAGTGAAGAACAAAGAGGGGAGGAGAACATCACATAGCTACTGGTCATGGACCCATGGTCCAAGGGAGACTACTCACAACTCATTCGGGAGGCGTCCATGGTGGTGGAGAGGCTCCCGGTGGTGATCCTCCCCTCCGGCTGGGTGCCGGGAAGAGTTCTCCTGGTGCTCCCGATCTTGGAAGCGCGGCGGCGGCGGAACAGAGATGAGATCGCGAAAAAGGGTTCCGTCCTCGAGGGTTTCGGGACGCGGTGTAAATATATGCCAAAGGGGGGCATCAGCGGAGACCTGGGGGGCCCAGGCGCCCCCCGGCGCGGCCAGGAGGGGGGCCGCGCCACCAGGGCGCCTGGAGCCCTGGTGGCCCCCCTCCGGCCCTACTTTGGCCGCAAGGAAGCTTCCGGAACGCTGATTTTTTATATAATTTTTCCGGGATTTTTCTGGCAGTTTACGTAATGGGAAAACCTGAAATACGAAAACAGCAGAAAACAGAAACTGGCACTGGGGTGCACTGGGTTAATAGGTTAGTCCAAATATGATCAAAAGTGTATGGAAGTGTATAAATATCATAGCATATCACACAAAAGAGGCATGGAGCAAGCAGAAATTATAGATATGTTTTGGACGTATCAACATCCCCAAGCTTAATTCCTGCTCGTCCTCGAGTAGGTAAATGATAACAAGCATAATTTCTGTGGTGACATGCTATTAACCATATAAGAACTTTTTATAGTCACGTGACAAGTGCTTACTGAGACAATGAATCTGTAGTAATTAAGTTGCCTTATGAGAAAATCACAAAGAACTGAAAGTTTTACAATATGATACTGAAATACTCAATAGATTTGTAATGAGCATGGTGTGCAAATATGACAAAGTGATATCTCGCTTGCCCCCTTTAGTGAAGCAAAACATAAATGCAGGGGCACCTCCAAGGTTTAAGTGATGACTAGATACAATGATTTTAGAATAAACGATATCATAATCATGCAAAAGACAATGCTACTTTGGGACAATGCACATTACACTCAGAATGACAATCATGCTCTCAGTAGTTGGTGCTTTAAAGAAGATGGAGACTCTCGAACCGTGGCTTTTGTTGGCAAGGTTGAAAACCCGTGGTCGGAAACAAAGAACTAAACATGTACCAGAGCTCTTGGTTTTAAAAACAGAAGTAACAATTTTTTTTAGATATGCATGTTTCATCAACGAATGCTAGCAGATAACTCAATTACTTCTTGAGCTGGACAAGTTTCGAGGAACGGCTCCCGAATGAGGACGGTCACATCCTCTTAATCTCCTTTGTTTATCACTGCCAAAGTTTTCTGATTTCTCATGAACAAAGCGTGAAGGAGGGTTTTTTTGTTGTATAATTTTTTAATGAGCCGCGCGCACTCTATGCCAGTTCCTTCTCGTATTATGGGTTTGCACATTAGACATGCAATCCCGAGGTGAAGCTTGTCCAACTTAAAAAGATCATGAATTAACTACTACTTCCTCATGAACTAAAACAGAGGCACAAAAGAGAAATGCTTTTTTGAATAATTTCGAGATGGTACATGAAAGTCTTCGTTAGGAATGGCAGGTAAATACCATGTATAGGAAGGTATGGTGGACTCATATGGCATAACTGGTTTAAAGGATTTTGGATGCACAAGCAGTCAGTCCGCTTAGTACAGGTGGAGGTTAGCAAAAGACTGGGAGCGACCAACTAAAAGAGCAACGACGGTCATAATCATGCAGAGCGACAAAGCAACATTGAATCAGGCATGGAAGTTATATCGCTACTCAGAAATTAAAGATCATCAAGGCTTGACAGACTTACTTTACAGTCTTAAATATGCGTGAGCATACGCCAAGTCAATCAAAATAAATTCTTGAAGAAAGATATCACTAAACCATACCACATCATAGGCAAACAAATCATGTTGGTACTCCAATAACACATTGGCAATCCCCCCCCAGCTATTTGAGACTAACCATAAGAAAACATGAACTACTAAGCACCATTATGCACGTAGCATTTTTATCATAGACATATCGACTAGTGCAACAGAAGCCAACTCTCTTAACAAGATAAGCATGATAAATAAAGAGAGTTCCAGCGACCAACTAAAAGAAAAGCTCTTTAAAAAGATAAGCATGAAAACTAAGAGTTGAACATGATAGTAGCTATTGAAAGACCAAGAACACACATAGCAAAGATAGACATGAAAATTCTATGTTATGTTCTAGGTTGAAGTGGAGCGTGTTTCTCTCCCACACAAAGAAAGCTGAGTTCCAACTCGTTATGAACAGCAAGCAAAGCTAAAGAAAACAAAAAAGGAAACTAAAAGCAAGACGCTCCAAGCATAGGACATAACACATGAAGTGATAAAAATATAGTTGAACGAAA
The DNA here is from genome assembly GCA_902687465.1 of Secale cereale. Lineage (NCBI taxonomy): Eukaryota > Viridiplantae > Streptophyta > Magnoliopsida > Poales > Poaceae > Secale > Secale cereale. The sequence goes on from LR738716.1 coordinate 61,358,223, forward strand.
GACGAACTGATAATTGTTGATGGAGAAGGGGATGCACGGGGGCATCCCCAAGCTTAGACGCTTGAGTCTTCTTGAATATTTCTTGGGGGTGCATGGGGGCATCCCCAAGATTGAGCGTTTGACACTCCTGAATCTTTTTATCATCTTCCCTCGCACACTTGAAAACTCCCTTCATACATAACTCATCATAATCTGATTAGCGAGGTTAGTACCCATAATAAAATAATTGTTCCTTGCTGTAAATAAGGATATTCTTGAAGGTCTACTGTTTCTAAAGATTGCCAAAAGGTTTTTGCAAAGAAAAAGCAAGCTCAAGGTTTGCAAAATGAAGGAAAGGCAAAACAGGACAGAATCTGTGAAAAACAGACTAGCAGGTAGTAAATGATTTTTTCGGGGCACTTCTGCAACTCAAATCAAAAAACTCAGAACAGACGCCCGAAAGACAATTCTATAGAACACGCTGTCCAAGAAATTCAGACCAAAAAGATGATCTGGTGATTTTATACGAATTTTTCATTCCAAGGACAGAATCTGTTTCTTGGACAGCACGTCACAACTTTTGAACTTTCTTGCAATCAGAGGCTACACTTGGCACAAAGCTGAAAAGTAAAGATACAATGATGATGCTACTATAGTAACAACATCAAGACACAACAAAAGCAAAATAAAATTTTATTCATTGTGGGCTGCCTCCCAAAAGCGCTTTCTTTTATGCCTTTAAGCTAGGCATAATGCAAAGAGATCAAGTCTTATCAAGAGTAAAAGAATAGCTAGCCCGTATAACGGACTCAAAAGGTAACTTAATCTTCTTTCTAGGGAAGTGTTCCATCCCTTTCTTGAGAGGAAATTGGAATTTTATATTCCCCTCTTTCATGTCAATGATGGCACCAACGGTGCGAAGAAAAGGACGTCCCAAAATAATTGGACAAGAAGGTTCACATTCAATATCCATAATAGTAAAATCAACGGGAACGTAATTGTCATTGACAATGATAAGAACATCGTCGATCCTCCCCAAAGGTTTCTTTATGGAAGAATCAACAAGACGAACACCAAAAGAACAAGAATCAAAAGGTTTTAATTTAAGCATATCATATATTCTTTTGGGCATAACGGAGGTACTAGCTCCAACATCACATAAAGCATAGCAAGAGAAGTTATTCAACTTAATTTTAATCATAGGATCCCAACCATCTTCTAGCTTTCTAGGTATGGAGGCTTCTACTCTAAGTTTCTCCTCCCTAGCTTCGATGAGAGCATTAGTGATATGCTCTGTGAAGGCAAGATTAAGCGTGCTAGTGCGGGGATCTCTAGCCATTCTTTGTAAAAAGGTGACAACTTCCGAGATACTACAATTATCAAAATCAATTTTATCATTATTGAGCAGATTTGTAGTGTCATTTTCTTTGTTTGAATTGCTCTCTATTATAAGAGTTTGAACGTCTTCCCAAGTTTGGGGAAGCATAGGAGCAACTTTTAACTAAGGCTCATACTCTTTTCCTGGAAGATCATGCCATGGGCATAACTCTCCATTAAGACTAACATAATCACAAGGTTTATTACTTTTGTAGATCCCGACAATGGTGATTGGCGTGATGGAAGAAGGGGTGTACTCCTCCCATTTAGTGTTTTTGGTGGAACCCATAGCAGCAAGTAAGCAAGATAACTATTTTTGTGATTTTTGATAGAAGACACTAAAGCAAAAACTGAAAGTTAAACTAACAAGACTAAAAAGCAAAGGTAAAAGATAGTGTGCAACTCCCCTATCTTGAAGAGTGGAGTCCCCGGCAACGGCGCCAGAAAACTTTGCTTGATGGCTTCTCGCCCCTCGTTGGTTACCCCAAGTGGAAGGTTTGAGATGCAGTGTAGCAGAAGTTTTCCCTTGGCAAAGATACCAAGGATCGAATTCCCCTGAGACTCCAAGGTTCAACAAGAAGGTGTCAACTGCTAATGGCGCCAGATACTTAGCAATTAACCGGACCTGCACACAGATACAAATAACTTTGCTCCCAACGAGTACAGAGAGGTTGTCAATCCCTCCGGCCTTGTCGTTTACAAAGGGTCAAACGCAAGAGATAATAGTGATAGGTATTGCTGCAACTAGTAAGTAAAAACAGGAAGTAAATAGCGGATATGATCAGTGATGGTAATATGGACCGGGGTCCCATGATGTTCACTAGTGATGTCTCTCTCCCAAAAGACGATAAAACAGCTATGTGAGGTAAACGAATTACAGCTGGGCAATTGACAGAATTATGTGCGCAAACCAATGCTAACTATGCTGCAAGAAAGGTTGAGGCTCAAAAGCATGGGCGGTACGCCAAGGTAAGTAGACCGAAATCCATCTGCATCTACTACTAATCATCCACCTTGAGATATCTATCCAGAACATCTCGCTGGTATTAAGTTGCGAGTTCCACCCATAGTGTAAACTCAAAGCAACAGACAACTGCATTAAAAGAACTTTGCGTAAAGTAAACAATCCTTGCACCCACGAGTACAAGCACCATTGCTTTACCCCTTGTGGCAACAGCACATCCCCTAGACTCATGTTTCTGTCACTCAAACTAGTCATTGAGGGGCATGAACCCACAATCAAGCATAACGTTCCCTCTTGGAGTTACTACCTACTACTTGGCCAAAGCAATAAACAGCAACGGAGAACATGCAAGAATTACTCAAGAACATAAATATAAAAGAGGTAAATCAAATATATTAATCACACATAATCTCACAATCCATCGGATCCCAGCAAACTCAACATAGCAACAGCATAAGCATTACATATGTGCCTCGATCATGTATGGCAGCTCACGAGGTCTAATTAGTGAAGCACAAAGAGGGGAGGAAAACATCACATAGGTACTGGTCATGGACCCATGGTCCAAGGGAGACTGCACACAACTCCATGGTGGTGGAGAGGCTCCCGGTGGTGATCCTCCCCTCCGGCAGGGTGCCGGGAAGAGTTCTCCTGGTGCTCCCGATCTTGGAAGCGCGGCGGCGGCGGAACAGAGATGAGATCGCGAAAAAGGGTTCCATCCTCGAGGGTTTCGGGACGCGGTGTAAATATATGCCAAAGGGGGGCATCAGCGAAGACCTGGGGGGCCCAGGCGCCCCCCCGGCGCGGCCAGGAGGGGGGCCGCGCCACCAGGGCGCGTGGAGCCCTGGTGGCCCCCCTCCAGCCCTACTTTGGCCGCAAGGAAGCTTCCGGAACGCTGATTTTTTATATAATTTTTCCGGGATTTTTCTAGCAGTTTACATAATGGGAAAACCTGAAATACAAAAACAGTAGAAAACAGAAACTGGCACTGGGGTGCACTGGGTTAATAGGTTAGTCCAAATATGATCAAAAGTGTATGGAAGTGTATAAATATCATAGCAATATCACACAAAAGAGGAATGGAGCAAGCAGAAATTATATATACGTTTTGGACGTATCAGTAAGTCTCTTTACTTGTTCTGTAACACATGATCCTGTGACTAACTCCTTAGTCACATTGAGCTCATTATGATGATGCATTACCGAGTGGGCCCAGAGATATCTCTCCATCATACATAGTGACAAATCACAGTTTCGATTCGTGCCAACCCAACAGACACTTTCGGAGATACTTGTAGTGCACCTTTATAGTCACCCAGTTACGTTGTGATGTTTGATACACCCAAAGCATTCCTACGATATCTGGGAGTTGCACAATCTCATGGTCTAAGTAAATGATACTTGACATTAGAAAATCTCTAGCAAATGAACTACACGATCTTGTGCTATGCTTAGGATTGGGTCTTGTCCATCACATCATTCTCCTAATGATGTGATCCCGTTATCAACGACATCCAATGTCCATGGTCAGTAAACCACAACCATCTATTGGTCAACGAGCTTGTCAACTAGAGGCTCACTAGGGACATGTTGTGGTCTATGTATTCACACATGTATTACGATTTCCGGTTAATACAATTATAGCATGAACAATAGACAATTATCATGAACAAGGAAATATAATCATAACTTTTTTATTATTGCCTCTAGGGCATATTTGCAACAACAACCTCTGCTTAAACATAATTTGCCTATTGAAACTCTCAGAGTTCCTCCTCCACCTAAGGGTGATCCTATGTTTGAATTAACACAATTGCCTCACACTTTGAAATATGCTTATCTTGATGAGAAAAGGATATATCATGTTATTATTAGTATTAACCTTTCAGAACATGAAGAAGAAAGATTATTGAAAATTCTGAAGAAGCATCGAGCTGCTATCGGATATACGCTTCATGATCTTAAAGGCATTAGTAGCACTTTATGTCAACACAAGATTAATATGGAACCTGATGCTAAACCCGTTGTTGATCACCAACGACGTTTGAATCCTAAAATGAAATAAGTGGTAAGAACTGAAATATTAAAGCTTCTGGAAGCAGGTATAATCTATCACATAGCTGATAGTAGATGGTTAAGCCTCGTTCATTGTGTCCCTAAAAACGGAGGTGTTACTGTTGTTCGTAATGATAAAATGAACCTATTCCACAAAGAATTGTCACGTGCTATAGAATGGTAATTGATTTCATAAAATTAAACAAAGCAACTAGAAAAGATCATTACCCTCTGCCATTTATTGATCAAATGCTAGAAAGACTATCAAAGCACACACACTTATGCTTTCTTGATGGATATTCTGGTTTCTCTCAAATACCTGTTTCACAACTTGATCAAGAGAAAACCACCTTTACTTGTCCTTTTGGAACTTATGCTTATAGACGTATGCCTTTTGGTTTCTGCAATGCACCTGCTACTTTTCAAAGATGTATGACTAATATATTCTCTGATTTTTGTGAAAAGATTGTTGAGGTTTTCATGGATGATTGTTTTCGTCTATGGAACTTCTTTTGATGACTGCTTAAGCAACCTTGATCGAGTTTTGTAGAGATGTGAGCAAACTAATCTTGTCTTGAATTGGGAGAAGTGCCACTTTATGGTTAATGAATGTATTGTCTTGGGGCATAAAATTTCTGAACGAGGTATTGAGGTGGATAAAGCTAAACTTGATAAATTTGAGAAAATGCCATGTCCTAAAGATATTAAAGGTATTCGTAGTTTCCTTGGTCATGTAGGTTTCTATAGGAGATTTATTAAAGACTTCTCTAAAATTTCTAGGCCTCTTACGAATCTTTTACAGAAGGATATTCCATTTTTTTTTGTTTTTTAGGATGATTGTGTAGAAGCATTTGAAACACTTAGGAAATCCTTAACTTCTGCACCTATTGTTCAACCACCTGATTGGAACTTGCCTTTTGAAATTATGTGTGATGCTAGTGACTTTGATGTTGGTGTTGTTCTAGGACAAAGAGTTGACAAGAAATTAAATGTTATTCATTATGCCAGCAAAACTCTAGATGGTGCCCAGAGAAACTATGCTACTACTGAAAAAGAATTTTTAGCAGTTGTGTTTGCTTGTGACAAATTCAGGTCCTATATTGTTGATTCCAAAGTAATTGTTCACACTGATCATGCTGCTATAAAATATCTTATGGAAAAGAAATATGCTAAACCTAGACTCATTAGGTGGGTTGTTTTGCTACAAGAATTTGATTTACATATCACTGATAGGAAAGGAGTAGAGAATCCCGTAGCTGATAACTTGTCTAGGTTAGAAAATATTATTGATGACCCACTACCTATTAGTGATAGTTTTCGTGATGAACAACTAGCTGCAATAAAGGTTTCTCCTAACACTCCTTGGTATGCTGATTATGCTAACTATATTGTTACTAAATACATACCACCTAGTTTCACATACGAGCAAAATAAATAATTCTTTTATGATTTAAGACATTACTTCTTGGATGACCCGCATCTTTATAAAGAAGGAGTAGATGGTATTATTAGACGTTGTGTACCTGCGCATGAACAGGAATAAATCCTATGGAAATGTCACTTCGAAGCTTATGGAGGACATCATGCGGGAGAAAGAACTGCTCATAAGGTATTGTAATCTAGTTTTTATTGGCCTACTTTCTTCAAGGATGCACGTAAGCTTGTTTTATCTTGTGATGAATGTCAAAGAATTGGTAATATTGGTAAGAGGCAGGAAATGCCTATGAATTATTCACTTGCTGTTGAACCATTTGATGTTTGGGGTTTTGATTATATGGGACCTTTTTCCTTCCTCTAATGGGTAAACTCATATTTTGGTTGTTGTTGATTACTTTACTAAGTGGGTAGAGGCTATTCCAACTATTAGTGTTGATCATAACACTTCCATTAAAATGCTTAAAGAAGTTATTTTCCCTAGGGTTGGAGTCCATAGATATTTAATGACTCATCGTGGTTCACACTTTATTCATGGTGTTTTCCGTAAAATGTTTGCTAAGTATGATGTTAACCATATAATTGCATCACCCCATAATCCTCAATCTAGTGGTCAAGTTGAACTTATAAATAGAGAAATAGAATTGATAATACAAAATATTGTCAATAGGTCCCGAAAGAATTGGTCTTAGTAATTAGATGGTGCACTTTGGGCCTACAAAAAAACTTATAAAAATCATATGGGTATGTCTCCTTATAAAATGGTTTATGGAAAATCTTGTCATCTACCTCTTGAGTTAGAACATAAAGCATATTGGGCAATTAAAGAACTCAATTAGGATTTCAAACTTTCCGGTGAAAATAGGTTATTTGATATTATCTCACTAGATGAATGGAGAACCCAAGCTTATGAAAATGCCTATTTGTTTAAAGAAAAGGGTTAAAAGTGTGATGGCCTGGCTTATTAGGGATGATAGACTACTCATATCAATAAGGAATTCCTTCTTTTCCGGGAGCCCATTCGGATAGAACTCCAAAGTTAAGCGTGCTTAGCTTGGAGTAGTTTCAGGATGGGTGACCGACCAGGAAGTTGCTCCCGGGTGCGCACGAGTGAGGACAAAGTGCGCACAAAAGACTAGTATTGATATGTGAGGTCAGTCTAGATCCCGCCAGGAGTAACAACCACCGGCGGGTGTGTCCGGGGCGTTACAAGTTGGTATCAGAGCCGACCCTCGCGGTTACACGGATGTTTGCGGACAGTTTGCAGTCATGTTGTGCATGACGTTTGTGACCCGTCGTGGCACACGGCATGGCACATGTGCTGTCCTGGAAGCACAGACGGTTGTGCCAAGAGGGAACGTTCATCTGGCCCGACGAGGATGTCGGTTCCTCTGAGTGAGGGTGTATGTGATGGCCTGGCTTATTAGGGATGATATACTACTCATATCAATAAGGAATTCCTTCTTTTCCGGGAGCCCATTCGGATAGAACTCCAAAGTTAAGCGTGCTTAGCTTGGAGTAGTTTCAGGATGGGTGACCGACCGGGAAGTTGCTCCCGGGTGCGCACGAGTGAGGACAAAGTGCGCAGAAAAGACTAGTATTGATATGTGAGGCCAGTCTAGATCCCGCCAGGAGTAACAACCACCGGCGGGTGTGTCCGGGGCGTTACAAAAAGATGGCGTGATAAAAGAATCCCAAAGCGGGAATTCAAAGTTGTTGAATATGTTCTATTGCACAACTCTCATTTTATATTCTTTGCAGGAAAATTACTCTCTGAATGGGAAGGACCATTTATTATCGAAGAGGTCTATCACTCTGGAGCTATCAAAAAAATAATGCCGAATGAACTAATCTGAAGGTGGTTAATGGGCAAAGAACTAAACACTATATCTCAGGTACGCCTATTAGTGTTGAAAGCAATATTATCCAAACCATGACACCGGAGGAACACATAAAGAAAACCTTTCAGAACACTCCAGAATCGTGAAAAAAGAGGGGGTACGTGAAACGGTAAGTAAACGGACTCCGAAAAATTCGCAAAAATATTTTATGTCAATTTTGGAATATTACAAAAATTAGGAAAATGAGAAATAACCAAGAAGGCAATCGAGAAGGGCACAAGACAGTAGGGCGCGCCTGCCTTGCTTGGCACGCCCAGCTGGTTGTGCCCACCCCGGGCACCTTCCCGACTCCGTTTTCCACTCGTTTTCCTTATTTCCCAACATAAAAAATCTTTATATACCCCATCGAACGTATTGACCAATGTATCATAGAGAAATCTTTTGTTCTTCTTTCTTGCTATTTCCTGACATATCTAGATTGTCATGGCCACTCCAAATTCCTCCAAAGACAAGTTATTCGAAAGGGTAATTAACCCCTACTTGTCAGAGGTGATGAAGCACCCTCAAACCATTGAGATGCGTGGGGGTGCTCCACATCCGTGATGTTAAAGGTCCCAAGGGGAAAGGAACCATGGAGGCCAGGCTCGAAGCCATGGAACAAGAGGTCTTCAAGTGCAAGGGGATGGTGGTGTAATGCCCAGGATGGAATTATACCTCCTACGTGTCGAGGCACGACTTAAAGGCATAAGTCCATCCTAGAATGATCTCAAGTTTGGTAATCTTTGCACAACTCATGTAAAAGAGGGATAGTAAACTGAAAATAGCTGGCTTACACTCGCCACGTCACAGAAATTACAGTACAAGTCTCAAACATCATACATTAAGAGCACTACAACCCTCTAAGGGCAAAAGCCAAATGTCAAAGTACCAAACTCAGATAAATAAACCACAAGCGGATCGAATCCTAGTAAGAGACTCCACTACTGATCGTCCGGGTAGCGCACGTAGTAACGACTACGCTCCTCGTCGTACTCCCAATCCAGCTCAGTGCCATCACCTGGATAGCTCACAGCTAGACCTGCATCTGGTGTGAAGTAACTATGAGCCACAGAGGACTCAGCAATCCCGTTCCCGGGTAACAGAACTATTTAAGCCTTTAGGTGAGGGAAAGGCTGAAGAAAGAACAAGTCTGCAGCAGCAACTAGCATCTAGCTTACGCAAGTGAGAGCGAGAAGAGAAGGCATCGGCGAGAAGTGATCACGAAGTGATCCTAGCTACAAGCTCACAAACATAACCCCTCCGTGTTCAACTCCCGAATCCCGATTTGGAAAATGACAGTCACGGAACACACGCTGGTAGTGTATTAGTATCATTGTGTCAAGTTATCTACAACCAGAATTAACAAGCTCCCATCTGCCACATAACCGCGGGCATGGCTTTCGAAAGTTCAAACCCTGCAGGGGTGTTCCAACTTGACCCATTACAAGCCCACGATCCGCGGAGTCGCAACTCCAAAGTGGGAAGACCCGAGTATCCTCGGAATCCCGTGCTCAAGATATACCGAGCTAAGGTAAGGCTAATCCAGCAAATCCTCCCGGCGTGTCGACACCCTGATCGTAGCCGCGCGTATCTAGGTCTCAGGACACGACCGGATGAGTCATCCTACAGGTTTTTACCAAACCTCGAGTTTCCTTGAGGTGGCCCCGCAGTCTGCTCGTTTCGGACCAACACTCATGTGGAGCACTGGCCCGGGGTTGTTGATTAAGAAAGAGGGTTAATTACTCCCTATGCATGTTTAGTTTGTTATTAGGCAAATAGTACCAATGTTGGGACTTGCTGGAAAAGACTTAGCACTTAGCGGTTTATCGAGGGGGTCCCATACACCCCAACCGTGTTAGGAACGCATAATCAAGGAACATAAAACCGGCTTATACGGATCCTAACGGCATGAGTGGAACAAAACACCAAGCAAAAGGCTTAGCCTTCCACCCTTGCCAATATATAGATGATTTCAATTAAAGCATTTATATAGTGTGATATAACCCAACCAAACTTCAACATGGAGCAAGCATCTTCACTTCACCTGCAACTAGCAACGCTATAAGAAGGGCTGAGCGAAGCGTACTTAGCCAAGCAACGGTTTGCATAGGTAGGGTGGTTAAACATGGCAATTGGTTACAAGTAGGAGGTTGACAAGAAGAACATGGGCATCGAGGAAAAACTATAGATCGAGACTACTAGCAATAGGCGAAGATAGTAAAGTTATCGGGGTTCGGTCATCTTGCCTGAAGAGAATTCGTTCGGATCGTAAGAAGGGTCCTCGTGTTCAACCTCGTTGGAAAACTCGTGCTCAACTTCGTACCCGGTCTCAGCTTCCGGTTCTAAACAAGACAAACACACCAAGCACCAATCAACACGATGCAATGCGCACTCGAAAAACATGAATGCATGATGGATGCACTAAGATGCACATGGAGCACGGAAAACATCACTCAAGCAAAACACCTCAAAACAAGATAACAAGCTGATATTATTAATCTACACAGAAAAACACCCAAATTTGATATAAGATTCGCTGAAATCGGAGTTACGGGCTAAAAGTTATGCCCGAAACAAGATTTGAGCGAAAACTGAAAATTACAGCAACATAGCAACTTTGGAGCTCAAAATAATTAATCTACAGCACCCAAAAAGCATGGCAAAGGACTTGAACACAAACTAGATATATAGTACAGCAACTAGGTCCAAAGTGCACCCCCAACGGAGTCACGGATCAATAGCAATGATCTTGGACATATTGAACTTTGAAATAAAATTCTGGCAGCAGAATTTTATTGAAACTTTAGAGCAAAAGATAAGCATGCTACAGCCACTCAAATGGACATGTGAGGACATGGATGGAAAGACAACAATATATACTTCAAGGAACAATCAAAATCCACCCCAAAACTATCATGCTTTGTCCTACAACATCACACGAACATGGCATCGGAACGTTACAGATTTCAGACTTAGTGAAATTTCACTAAGTCCTAAAACAGCAACATCATTATAGCACACAAAAGAGCATGTTTAAGTCACCTCGAAACTAAACATGGCAAAGGGTAAGCACCTCATCAAAATACATATGACGGTGATCCCGAAACACACAAGCATGCATCATTGAGGTGAACACAACGATTACAACGAGCTCAACAAGATGGCATTTCATAACAAGTGAAAACACAACATGTGAACATGGCACTTTGCAACGATGACAACAAGGAAACAATAAATCTACCATGCAACCTATCACACACAACACGTAGTTCGTGGCAAGACGAACACGTGGACATGTCATTTGCATCGTTTGGACAAACGAGCTAAAAGTTATCACAAGTCAAAGGTGGCATGAAAATAACACATAACAGCAGTTTATAACATGATGCACTCTTGCAACAGCAAAACAAGTGTCAAGATGACATCTAACATGCATGACAACCACAGGTAAAACGTAGAGGGCATCTCCACGAACATCTGGACATGCTACACGCGCAAAACGGAGCAACAGGCACAAATTTAGAGCAGTTCAAAGATAGCATAACAGATCAGGATTAAAAGGACTTAGGGTTTGAATTGGACCTCAGATCCAGATCTGAATCTGGGAAAAAAACGAAGACGGGCCGCGGCTGGGCTTCGGAGGCGGCGGAAGAGGCCCGGGCGAGGCACTGTGCGGCGGCGGCCCGCGGTGGAGCTGGTACGGGCCGGCGGCTCGCGGCCCGCTCGGCTGCGGCTGGCGAAGGGTGGTGGCGAGCTGGGCCTGGGGAGGCGCGGCGGCCCAGCCGGTGGCGATGCGGCGAAGGGACGGGCCCGCTCGGGCGCGGGGAGCGGCCCGTCGCGCTGCCTGGGGGCGATGCGGTGGTACGGGCCGGCGGCGCGGGGAGGATTCGCGAGGCGGCCCAGGTCGGCGACGGGAATCTTTCGGAAAGCTATAGGTGGGTTTTATCCAGTAGATCGTAGGCATTCTTCCAACGAATGCAGGTTAGTGAGTTCGGGCTTCGACATTGAGTGAAGGGGTTATATGACCGAGGTTACTATCAGGAGTTGCATCTTAAAGGGTCCTTGGCTATGCTGATCCGGGGATTGCAAAACCTTTTCGTAACGCGTTCATATGCTTTCAGCACAAAGATGTTAGAACGAAACTCCTCTCTTGTGTTTGTTCCTTTCCGTACCTTGTTGTTTTATTATTTTATCCTTTTGATCCCTATGTGGCTTCTCGTGAAGACTGATGTTATCAATTAACTGAGAAATTCATTCGTTCCTCTTGTTCGGATGATTTCATTCGTTCTTATTGTTCGAATGATTATTGTGAAGACTTGTTGCAATTCATTCCATTGATTCAGCTTATTCCTTTTGTCAATCACTTGCTGATTCGTGGTCATCTCTTACAGGATGGCTCCGAAAAAGGTTCCGAATGCCAACCCAGAGGTGGAAGAGGTTCCAGAGCATCCTCCTTCACCTCCTCCTCCGCCTGAGGCTTGGAGAGCAATTATGCAGACTACTGCTCAGAACACTCAGTTGATGATGCAGATGATGCAGATGATGCAAGCTAATCAAGCTAATCAAGCTAATCAGGGCGTTCCAATGAACCAAGGCAACTTCTTCCAGCAGCACCATGCTACCCTCAACCAGTTCCTGGCTAACAATCCTAAAGCTTTCAGTTACTGTGTCGACCCTCTTGATGCTGAAGATTGGCTAACCGATATCAAGAAGCATTTTGAGTGCAGTAACGTGAAAGAAGATGACTATGTGAAGTTTGCAGCCTTCCAACTGAAAGATCAAGCAGCTGACTGGTGGCAGCAGTACAAAGACTCAAGGCCGGGTCAAGTGATCTCATGGGAGAATTTCTGCAAGGATTTCCGCTCGCATCACATTCCTACAAGTGTTATCGAGGGTATGCGTGAGCAATTCCGCAACCTCAAGCAGGGCTCCATGACAGTCTATCAGTATAATGTCAAGTTCCAAAACCTCGCTCGCTATGCAAAGCAAGACATTCCTGATGCAAAGAGCAAAATCTATCAGTTCCGTGGAGGTCTCAAAGATGAACTTTAGCTTGCTCTCACTTTGTTCGAGCCAGACGAATTCGATAAGTTCTATAATATGGCTTTGAAACAAGAAGCAGCTCAGCTTAAGATGGAGGATTCTAAGAAGAGAATTTGAGATGCTGTTCACTCTACCTCATCGTCTCAGTTGGCTGCGAAACAACAGAAATTCTGGCTTCCTCCTCCTCCAATGATTCGAGCTCCATACAACAACTCCAGCAACTTCAACAACTCCAACAACAAGAACTCTAGTGGTCGTGGTTTCTCCCACCCACCCAACCCAAGCAACCAGTCGAAGAAGCAGTTTCAGTCTCAAGGCTCCAAGTCCAGTGGCTCTCAGTTCCGTCCTCTCTCAGAAGTGACTTGCAACAAATGCACTCAGAAAGGTCACTATGCCAACAGATGTCCGAATCCGAAGCGTCTTCCTCCTCCACCACCTGTGAGTTCAGCTATTGTCAGGCATGATCCAAAGGCTGCAAGGGTCAATCTGATGAATGCAGCACAAGCAGAGGCTTCTTCTGATGTCATTCTGGGTAACCTTCCAGTGAACTCTTTTCCAGCTAAAGTGTTATTTGATTCGGGTGCATCATGCTCTTTCATGTCTCAACCATTTGCATCCAAGCACAATATTGCCACTTCAAATTTGCCTCAGAGATTGGAAGTTATTTCTCCAGGGAGACGTATGTCTTCTACTGTTTATGCTCCGGATGTTTCCATTCGCATGGGAGATTATCGTTTTCTGGCTAAACCGGTGGTTCTTGGTCATTCTGACATCGACCTCATTCTCGGAATGGATTGGCTTTCTCAGCACGATGCTCACATTGATTGTGCTCAAAAGGAAGTCAAGTTGACTCATTCTGATGAAGATGTGATTATCTTCGCCTCCAGGGATAATACTATTCGGCTTTTCTCTCTTAATGATAAGGGTGAAATTAATGCCATAGAGCAAATTCCAGTGGTGAATGAATATCAAGACGTCTTTCCAGAAGATCTTCCAGGCATGCCTCCACACCGTCAGGTGGAGTTTGTCATTGAACTCGAGCCGGGCACCGAACCTGCTTGCCGGCGTCCATACAAGCTCTCTCCGGATGAATTGAAGGAATTGAAGAAGCAGCTTGATAAGCAGGAGAGTATGGGTCTCATCAGACCGAGTACATCTCCGTGGGGCTGTGGTGTCTTATTTGTCAAGAAGAAAGATGGCACGGAGCGTCTCTGTGTTGACTACCGGCCACTGAACAAGAAGACGATTAAGAACAAGTATCCACTCCCCAACATCAACGAACTCTTTGAGCAGCTCAAAGGAGCTAAAGTGTTCTCTAAGCTTGACCTCTGAATGGGCTACCATCAAATTCGCATTCGCGAGGAAGACATTCCCAAGACGGCCTTCAGAACGAGCTACGGTTCATATGAGTATACCGTCATGTCCTTCGGTCTCGCCAATGCTCCTCCTACCTTTTCAAGGATGATGCATTACATCTTCAACCCCTATACTGGCGAATTCGTGCTTGTGTATCTGGATGATATTCTGGTGTTTTCCAAGAATGAAGAAGATCACGAAAAGCACTTGCGTCTGGTTCTTGATCGACTCCGAGAGCATAAATTCTATGCCAAGTTCTCCAAGTGCGAGTTTTGGCTCGATAAGGTTTTGTACCTGGGCCACATTATCTCAGCTGACGGTATTGCGGTTAATCCCGAGAAAGTTGAAGCTATTGTCAACTAGGAAGCTCCTCAGAACGTCAAGCAGCTCCGCAGTTTTCTGGGTCTTGCCAAGCCTCTTTCCAACCTCCTTCAGAAGAATGTCAAATACTTTTGGTCTCCCGAGTGTGAAGTGGCTTTCAAAACCCTCAAAGAGAAGCTTGTCTCTGCTCCAGTTCTGACTCCTCCGGATGAAACTAAGCCCTATGAAGTGTTCTGTGACGCTTCTCTTCAAGGTCTTGGTGGTGTGCTCATGCAAGATAAGAAAATTGTGGCATATACTTCTCGGCAGCTCAAGCCCAGTGAGAAGAACTATCCCACACACGATCTCGAGCTAGCAGCTGTGGTACATGCTCTAATTACGTGGAGACATCTGTTGTTGGGCAGAAAGGTCGACATCTTCACTGATCACAAGAGCTTGAAGTACATCTTCACACAGCCGCATCTGAACCTCCGCCAGACTCGTTGGGTCGAGATGATCCAAGGGTACAACCCCAGCATTGAGTACACTCCAGGCAAGGCGAATGTGATTGCAGATGCTTTAAGCAGAAAGGCATATTGCAACAGCCTTCTTATCAAGCCACACCAGCCTGAGCTTTGTGAAGCTTTCAGGAAGCTCAACCTTCAGGTTGTTCCGCAGGGTTTTCTTGCAAATCTCCAGATTGCTCCTACCTTGGAAGATCAAGTCCGTGAGGCCCAGCTCAGTGATACCATGGTGAAGAAGGTGAAACATGGGATTGCAAAGGGCACTCCAAAATATAAGTGCTTCCGTGTTGATGAGAGAGATACCTTGTTCTTCGAGGACAGACTCATTGTTCCCAAAGGTGATCTCAGGAAGCTCATAATGGAAGAAGCTCATGACTCTCTCCTTTCCATTCATCCTGGCAGTTCCAAGATGTATCAAGACCTCAAGCAATCTTACTGGTGGACACGCATGAAAAGGGAGATTGCCCAATTCGTGAACGAATGTGATGTATGCAGAAGAGTGAAAGCAGAACATCAACGTCCAGCCGGTCTTCTCCAACCTCTTCCTATCCCCGAGTGGAAGTTCGACCACATTGAAATGGACTTCGTCACTGGTTTTCCTAAATCCAAGCGAGGCAATGATGCTATCTTTGTGGTGATTGACAAGCTTACCTAAGTCGCTCACTTTCTTCCAGTCAAAGAATCAATCAATGCAGCTCAACTTGCAGAGCTGTACACTTCCAGAATTGTGTCCCTACATGGCATTCCTCAAGTGATATCCTCAGACCGTGGCAGCTTGTTCACATCAAGGTTCTGGGACTCCTTTCAGTCCGCCATGGGCACGAAGATCAGGTTCAGCACTGCCTTTCACCCTCAGACTAGTGGTCAAGTCGAGCGTGTGAATCAGATCCTAGAAGATATGCTCAGAGCCTGTGTCATCTCCTTCGGCATGAAATGGGAAGACTGTCTTCCATTTGCCGAGTTCTCTTACAACAACAGCTTTCAAGCAAGTGCAGGCAAAGCACCGTTTGAAATTCTCTATGGCAGAAAGTGCCGTACCCCTCTCAACTGGTCTGAAACAGGCGAACGCCAACTTCTTGGCAATGACTTGATCTCTGAAGCCGAAGAAATGTGCAAAGTCATACGTGAGAATCTCAAGGCCGCTCAGTCGCGTCAGAAGAGCTACTATGACGGCAAGCATCGTGATTTGGCTTTCGACATCGGTGATCATGTCTATCTCCGAGTTTCTCCGATGAAAGGAACCCAAAGATTCGGTATCAAAGGAAAACTTGCTCCTAGATACGTCGGGCCTTTCAAGATTCTTGGCAAAAGAGGCGATCTAGCCTATCAGCTCGAGCTCCCTTCCAATTTTGCAAATGTTCATGATGTCTTCCATGTGTCTCAACTTCGCAAATGCTTCAAGGCACCTGAGCGCATGATTCCGTTTGAGGAGATTGATCTTCAACAAGACCTTTCCTACCGAGAGCATCCAGTTGCAATTCTCGAAGAAACCGAACGCAAGACTCGCAACAAGTCCATCAAGTTTCTGAAAGTCAAGTGGTCACATCACACAGACCGAGAAGCTACCTGGGAACGAGAAGATCATCTTCGTTCCGAGTACCCTTCCTTTTTCCAGTCCTAGATCTCGGGACGAGATCTTTTTGTAGTAGAGGAGAGTTTGTAATGCCCCGGATGTAATACTTTCCCTTTTGGGTATATAATAAATCTCCGGCTTCATCTATTTCCATTTCGGGTTCTTTGTCTTTCGGGTTTTCGTCGTTTTGTTGTGTGAGTGTGTGGCATTCATTCATATCTTGTAGACATGTGCATTTCATTGCATTTGTGTTGTGGGTTGCATCCGGTTCCGTGTGTTTCTTCCCGTTGTCCGTTTCGCGTTCCGGAGCTCCCTCACGTGTCCGTGACGTCCCGTAGGCCTACTTTGTTGTTCGGGCGTTTTTCGTTACCGGTGTGCCGCGAGGTTGTGTTGTGTGTTGTTGTTTTGTTGTGTGCAACCCGCCTCTCAAATCTCGTCTCGTTTGGACTCCGTTGACTTTTCCCTCCGTTGTCCGTGTGGGTCCGATGTGCCTTCACTTCGTGTCCCGGAAATACCCCTACTGCTCTCTTTTATCTCCGTCTAGGCCTTTTAAATCAACCCCCGCGATCGGATCCGTCGGATCGCGATCGGAGGGCTCCTAACGCCCTAAATCCCCTCCTAACCCTAAAAACTGCTACTTATAGACCCCTAGGTCTATTTGGGCATCCCCCTCTTCTTCCCCCTTCTCCACTTCCTTTTTTTTCCTTTTCTTCTCAGATCCCAAGTCCTTCCTCTGGTTTCTCCCCGGATCCCGAGGGATCCGGTCGAGGGGCAGCCAGCCGCCGCCGATCTGGCGATCGCATCCCGCAGGTGCCAGGCGAGGCAAGTCAACGCCCTCGAGCCGCCAGCCGATCGCTTCCGCGCGAGGCGTCCAGCGACGTGGGCCGGGACCACTTCCCCGTGGGTCAGATCCCGTCGCCGAGGCCAGTCTAGATCCCACCAGGAGTAACGATCACCGGCGGGTGTGTCCGGGGCGTTACAGGTGGAGCGTGGACTCTATGCCAATCACCTCGTGATTACGGATTTCACCCGTGATCACAAGGTGGATGGCTTGTCCATGAAGGATGTCATCTTCACCCTCAACGAGAGAATCAACTTTCTAAAAAGCCAAATCTATGATCTCGAAAACCAAGTCTTTGAATATGAGGCGAGGTTTAAAGGTATGAGTTTGGCTACCAGTTACAGGACTAGCGAGACTTGTGCATCCTCTTATGACAGTGAGCCACTGCCTTGGAAACCGGAGGATATGCTCTCTACTACCTCATCACCACCACCTTCTTCACCACCAAAGGAGACTTGAGTTCATGGTATGGGCACTCCCCTTGGCTTGAGCCAAGCTTGGGGGAGGTGCCCCGGTATCGTATCATCACCACCTTCTTTGCCTTTATTTATCTTAGTTCGATTATTAGTCATCTTTTGAATTAGTTGAATAAAATTTTAGTTTGATCTTTCTTCGAGTGATTGCTTAATGATCTATCTATCTATCAATCTATCTATCTATCTATCTATATATGTAATCGTGTGCGAGATATATTATAAAGATTAGTTTGAGTTTTCATCTCTTTACTTCTTTGTTTAAATCAAAATAAAATAAATAATGAAAACGATCATATGCCAATCTTATGGTAAGTAATGAAATCACATAAGGAAAAGTATAAGTGGTAAAATTTATTGGAGATTGAAAAACATAGCATTCGTCAATGATGCAATTCATGAAAGATTAATAAGGGAAGAGAAGATTCACATGCAAATACATTATCCTCAACATATTTTATGATTGTGAGCCCCCATCAAAATATTATATGCCAAAATTGTTGACGTTGGACAAGGAAGACAACATAATGATTTATGCTTGTTCATATTCACACAGAAGTTATATTGTCATAGATCCTTTAACATCTGGTGCTTGCTCAATATCTTTGCTAGCCTAAATTCCGCATTAAGTAGAGATACTACTTGTGCATCCAAAAATCTTATTTCGAGATTCCATCATACCTACTTATGGATTGATTGAGATACTTCAAGTAAGTTGTCATCTGTGCAATAAGGCAATAAAAATTGCTTCTAAATGTGTTGGATCATTTAGTGCAAGAGAAAATTGAGCGTTGTACGAACTTGTGATGGAAAAATAATAAAAGCGGCATACTGCATAATAAAGGTTGCTATCATAAGGGGCAATATAACATGACATTCTTTTGCGCTAAGAGATTGAGCATACAAACAAAAAGCGCATGGCAACCTCTGCTTCCCTCTACGAAGGGCCTATCTTTTACTTTTATGTATTTACTTTCATGTATTTACTTTCATGTAAGAGTCAAAGTATTCTTCCATATTCCTTTTTTATTTTCCCGTCTTGTAAGCACCCTGTGGTGAGGAAAGATCTAGGCACATATGTCCAATTGCATATGAGTGAGCATGAATTATTATTTGTCGGTGGAAACGACACCTATGGGATCACTAGAATCCCTTCTACGGTTGGCGGGCGCGCGGTTGTGCAAAGAGCGGGTCTAAGAGTCAGTACAAGGATCGTTTACCCAGGTTCGGGCCCCGAGAATGCGTAATACCCTAGTCCTGCTTTGGTGTATATTCGAGTGTTCTTGAGTTCTTGAACTAGCTACGGTGCATGTCTAGCTCCAAAGGATCCGAATCCTTCTTCAGTATGCCGCGGGCCTCCTTATAGTCCAAAGGGGCTGCCACAGTGGCACACAGGAGGTGGAAAGGTGAACAGTGCACAGACTTATCTCATGCCATTACGGAACACGACACATTAAATGCGCTACTTAGGTGTCCACTTGCTTTATCGGGGACGAAAACGAGGCCCGTCCCGTCCGTGGCCGCTCCGTCGGGTTGCGACGCGCGTCCAGGCCAGTGGGGCAGGCAGCTGAGGTGGCGTGGTGGTAGGGTCTTCACGAAGATCTGCATGCCACCACGCAGGTGGTTGACTAGTTGGACCAGGAACCACGTACCGCCACATGGGTACCTGCATGGGCTAGTGGGTCGGCCGCCGAGCTGGGGGGGACGACGGGGCGGCAAGGGCTTGCCGCGGTCCTGCGCCTGCTCCCGGCAAGGGCCTTGTCGGGGCCTCCGTGAGCGTCTTGGCAAGAGGCTTGCCAGGGCTTTGGGGTGTCTTTGGCGAGGAGCCTTGTCGGGGCCTCGTGGGCATCCTCGGCAAGGAGCCTTGTGATTGCCTTGTCGTTTGGTTCTCATCTCGTGAGCCATAGACCTTTCTCTTCACAAAGATCTGCATGCCATCACTTGGGCGCTTCCCGAGCCTTGGTTCCAATGTTGTTGATGATGTTTGAGCTCCTAGGCTCAAGGGTGGCTGCAACGGAGGCGTTTGGGTGAGTTGCCCCGGCAAGGGTTCTTGCTGGGGGCGTGCAGGCCACCCCGGAAAGAGTCCTTGTCGGGGGAGAGCCTGTCTTCTTGCTTGGCCTTCTTGTGTCACCGTCTTGGCGTTGCTCTGGTAACTTTGCGTTTATGGCTCCCCTCCTCTACTTTGTTGAGTGTGGTCGCAGGCGTGGCTCTGACTGCCCATGGACAAGTAAGGGGTATAAAAAGCGCCCCTACTTTTGTACACCGACTGGAGCCCCCGGACCTGGGCCATACATAAGTGCAACGCGATGTTGGGCTAGGCCCAGAACGGTGCGCGGGTGATGGCTTCTCGTCCCTCATTGGTTACCCCAAGTGGAAGGTTGAGATGTAGCGTAGCGGCAAATTTCCCTTGGCAAAGATACCAAGGATCGAATCCCGTGAGACTCCGAGGGTCGACAAGTAGGTGTCAACGGCGCCAGAAACTTAGCGGTTGACGGGACCTGCACACAGATACAGATAACTTTGCTCCCAACGAGTACAGAGAGGTTGTCAATCCCTCCGGCCTTGTTGTTTACAAAGGTCAAACACAAGAGATAATAATGATAGCTATGACTGCAACTAGGAAATAAAAACAGGAAGTAAATAGAAGGTGTGATCAGCGGTGGTAATATGGACCGGGGTCCCATGATGTTCACTAGTGATGTCTCTCTCCCAAAAGACGATAAAACATCAAAGCGAGGTAAACAAATTACAGCAGGGCAATTGACAGGATTATGTGCGCAAACCAATGCTAACTATGCTGCAAAGAAAGGTAGAGGCTCAAAAGCATGGGCGGTACGCCAAGGCAAGTAGACCGAAATCCATCTGCATCTACTACTAATCATCCACCTTGAGATATCTATCCAGAACATCTCGCTGGTATTAAGTTCTGAATCCCACACAAAGTGTAAACTCAAAGCAACAGACAACTGCATTAAAAGAACTTTGCGTAAAGTAAACAATCCTTGCACCCGCAAGTACAAGCACCGTTGTTTTCTCCCTTGTGGCAACAGCACATCCCCTAGACTCATGTTTCTGTCACTCAAGCTAGTCATCAGGGGGCATGAACCCACAATCAAGCATAACGCTCCCTCTTGGAGTTACTACCTACTACTTGGCCAAAGCAATAAACAGCAACGGAGAACATGCAAGAATTACTCAAGAACAAAGATATAATAGAGCTGAATCAAATATATTACTCAAACACAATCTGAACATAGTCTCATAATCCATCAGATCCCAGCAAACTCAGCAAAGCAACAGCAGAAAGATTACATATGTGCCTCAATCATGTAGGGCAGCTCACGAGGTCTAAATCATGAAGAGCAAAGAGGGGAGGAGAACATCACATAGCTACTGATCATGGACCCATGGTCCAAGGTGGACTACTCATGACTCATCCGGGACGCGTCCATGGTGGTGGAGAAGCTCCCGGTGGTGGTTCTCCCCTCCGGCAGGGTGCCGGGAAGAGTTCTCCTGATGCTCCCGATCTTGGAAGCACTGCGGCGGCGAAACAGAGGCGAGATCGCGAAAAAGAGTTCTGTCCTCGAGGGTTTCGGGACGAGAGGGATATATATGCGAAGGGGGGCAGGCAGAGGCGGAGCAGGGGCCCCATGTGCCCCCCTGGCGCGGCCAGGGGTGGGGCCGCGCCAGGTGGCCGCCTGGGCCTCCCCTGGCTCCCCTCTGGCCCATCTTTGGTTCTTTGCGAAGCTTCATGTACGTTGATTTTTCCTATATTTTTCCTGGAATTTTTGGAGCACTTTTAATATGGGGGAAACCTGAAATAGAAAAACAACAGAAAACAGGAACTGGCACTGTGGTGCACTGAGTTAATAGGTTAGTCCAAATATGATCAAAAGTGCATGGAAGTGCATCAATATCATAGCAATATCACACAAAAGAAGCATGGAGCAAGCAGAAATTATAGATACGTTTTGGACGTATTAACATCCCCAAGCTTAATTCCTGCTCGTCCTCGAGTAGGTAAATGATAACAAGCATAATTTCTGTGGTGACATGCTATCAACCATGTAAGAACTTTTAAGTAAAGCAATCAAGGCATGTAATTCAATTCAAGTCATAACAAGCAAGAGTCTATATTAGCATTGTAACAAGCAACATAAGAACAAAAAGGTGCAAGAGCTCTTGATGTCTGTGACTCGAATGTCTCCAAATGGTGTTTGCGTGCAAGAAAGGGGATAGGGATATACGAGAGAGTAAAACATAGTTTTTGTATTGTTGAGAACTTAATCTACTAAAGTTTCACACTTGGTCTTCTTTGGAATCTTATCTTGACTCATCCCCAGACCACTAGCCAGGTACAAGTCAAAATGATCCACTCCCTTTCGATATTTTGAGCACTCATGCAATGGATGAGCGTAAGCACGAAAGTTGACACTTAGGATGGCAAAGAGAGAAAAATGATGGAGGGGGAAGACAAAAAAAGGTGTGAAAGGCTCACATCAATGAGGACAATCATAGGCGAGAGAAAGCCAAATGATAGATATGATGTGAGGAGTAGTGATTGCCATGCAACGGATGCACATATGAGCTAAGGTAAGCTCTCCAATGGAACTAGTGGGGGTGCATCCAACTTGCTCGCTCAAGAAGACCTAGAGCTCTTTTGAGGAGGCTCGTCATTGGAATATACAAGCCAAGTTCTATAGTGTGAAGGTCCCCACATAGCTATATGCATGAATGATAATCTCTATGGAGTACAAGGTATAAGATGGAGTACGAGTGTGGATCTCTCAAAAGGAATAGTTGTGTGCCCCCTTCTCTCTTTTTATTTCTTTTTCTCTTTTTTCTCTTTTTTTATTTTTTTGTGGCCTCAATGGCTCTTTCTATTTAACTCTCATTTGTCCTCTTTGGGATCTTTTGATTTTGTCCTCTTTGGGATCTTTTCCTCACTTTAGGGGCAACACTCTATATATTACAAGAAGTATAGAAGATCTTTCACACTTTACAAAACTACTCAACATAAAGAAAATGAAACTATCATGATGTATGAAAATGTATGCCTCTGCCGGTGTAGCAGGATATGCAATGATACTAGCGTGTCATGTAGCAATGATTAGGGCAAGGCCCAACTAGCATGTGATGTCTACACACGCTACTATTCTTGTAGACTATGTTGGGCCTCCAAGCGCAGAGGTTTGTAGGACAGCAGCAATTTCCCTCAAGTGGATGACCTAAGGTTTATCGAACTCAGGGAAGTAGAGGTTGAAGATGGTCTCTCTCAAGCAACCCTGCAACTAAGATACAAGAAGTCTCTTGTGTCCCCAACACACCTAATACAACTAGGAGTTGTATAGGTGCACTAGTTCGGCGAAGAGATGGTAAAATATGGATGATAGGAGTGGCAAAGCAAAGTAATATAAATCTGTAATAAAAAGTGCAGCAAGCAAACAAGTGGTAAACGTGAGCACAAATGGTATTGCAATGGTGGAAACAAGGCCTAGGCTTCATACTTTCACTAGTGGCAACTCCCAACAACATTAATACATGATATTTCCCATAAAACATGCAATGGAGACGCACTCGGAGGTCATTCCTTCGTGGTCAAGAGAGGACGAGAATTACGTAGGGTTACAAAAGCACACCTCAAAGTTTGTAGTTCTTAATCTATGGATTTCCATATGTCACCGCGGCCATCCAAAGAGAGTACCACAATCACCACAACATATCTCAAGGATAGTCAAAGACAAGCACCAAGAGACTCTCAATCTTCAATCAACACACAAAAGAGGAAATCACTCATGAAAATATTCTTCTAATCCATGTCCAATAGACCGCTGTCACCTTGGTCTCGGGGATTATACTAGATAAAGACAGGTGAGTACATCAATCCAATACATAGAGGAAGGGGAAATATCATGGGATCACCCTAGATTAACATAGCCTATGATCACAACGAAGATCACATCATGGGAGAGAGAATTGACCACATCGCTACTGGTAGAAACCTCAGCCCCGAGGAGGAACTACTCCCGCATCATGGAGGGAGGAAGCAACATCGATGGAGATGAATCTGGGGGGCACTTCCCCGTCCCGGCAGGATGCCGGCACATGAATTCTGGTCCCCCGAAACTTGGTGGCGATGGCGGTGGAGATCGGAATTGCTTCTGGAGAAAAGGGTTCTGGAATCAGGGTTTTCGCGACAGGAGAAATATATATGCGAAGGGGGGTCACCAGAGGCGGAGCCGGGGCCCTAGGCGCCCCCCTGGCGCGGCCAGGGGTGGGGCCGCGCCGGGTGGCCACCAGGGCCCCCCTGGCTCCCCTCTGGCCCCGCTTTGGTTTTTCTCGAAGCTTCATATACGCTGATTTTTCCTGTATTTTTCCCGGAATTTTTGGAGCACTTTTAATATGGGGGAAACCTGAAATAGAAAAACAGCAGAAAACAGGAACTGGCACTGTGGTGCACTGAGTTAATAGGTTAGTCCAAATATGATCAAAAGTGTATGGAAGTGCATAAATATCATAGCAATATCACACAAAAGAAGGATGGAGCAAGCAGAAATTATAGATACGTTTTGGACGTATCAACATCCCCAAGCTTAATTCCTGCTCGTCCTCGAGTAGGTAAATGATAACAAGCATAATTTCTGTGGTGACATGCTATCAACCATATAAGAACTTTTTAAGTAAAGCAATCAAGGCATGTAATTCAATTCAAGTCATAATAGGCAAGAGTCTATATTAGCATTGTAACAAGTAACATAAGAACATAAAGGTGCAAGAGCTCTCGCTGTCCGTGACTCGACTCGAATGTCTCCAAATGGTGTTTGCGTGCAAGAAAGGGGATAGGGATATACGAGAGAGTAAATCATAGTTTTTGTATTGTTCAGAATTTAATCTACTAAAGTTTCACACTTGGTCTTCTTTGGAATCTTATCTTGACTCATCCCCAGACCAACAGCCAGGTACAAGTCAAAATGATCCACTCCCTTTCGATATTTTGAGCACTCATGCAATGGATGAGCTTAAGCAAGAAAGTTGACACTTAGGATGGCAAAGAGAGAAAAATGATGAAGGGGGAAGACAAAAAAGGTGTGAAAGGCTCACATCAATGAGGACAATCATGGGCGAGAGAAAGCCAAATGATAGATATGATGTGAGGAGTAGGTGTTGCCATGCAACGGGTGCACATATGAGCTAAGGTAAGCTCTCCAATGGAACTAGTGGGGGTGCATCCAACTTGCTTGCTCAAGAAGACCTAGAGCTCTTTTGAGGAGGCTCATCATTGGAATATACAAGCCAAGTTCTATAGTGTGAAGGTCCCCACATAGCTATATGCATGAATGATAATCTCTATGGAGTACAAGGTATAAGATGGAGTACGAGTGTGGATCTCTCAAAAGGAATAGTAGTGTGCCCCCTTCTCTCTTTTTATTTTTTTTTCTCTTTTTTTTTGTGGCCTCAATGGCTCTTTCTATTTAACTCTCATTTGTCCACCTTGGGATCTTTTGATTTTGTCCTATTTGGGATCTTTTGATTTGTCCTCTTTGGGATCTTTTCCTCACTTTAGGGGCAACACTCTATATATTACAAGAAGTATAGAAGATCTTTAACACTTTACAAAAGTACTCAACATAAAGAAAATGAAACTATCATGATGTATGCAAATGTATGCCTCTACCAGTGTAGCAGAATATGCAATGATACTAGCACGTCATGTAGCAATGATTAGGGCAAGGCCCAACTAGCATGCGGCTCATCGATCAAGCAAAAAGCATGTATGCCATGAAGATCAAGTCATGAGAAGATGGATGTTGCATGGCAATGTATCTAGGAAAGGCTATGGAAATGCCTTGATAGGTAGGTATGGTGGCTGTTTTGAGGAAGGATATAATGAGGCTTATGATGACAGAGCGTATCGTGCCAAGGATTTGGATGCACCGGCGAAGTATGCGCCAACTCTCGAGGTGAGAAAGGGCAATGCACGGTACCGAAGAGGCTAGAAAAATATGGCTAGGTGGAAGTGTCAACTCTCGAATACTCACATTAGTCCGAAGAACTCATGCACTTATTATCGGTAACTCTCAATCTAATTAGGAGGTTCACAAAGAGACAAGTACCCCGAGGAGGAGTGTATGGGGGTTTGGTTATCCTTGCGCATCCTCGGCTCATGGTACGTGAGTGTACTCTAATATTCGATCCCTCCAAAGATTAGTGATCCATTTAGTAGCTAAAGTTCTCAACTATTTGTAGGTTTTAGAAAATAAACACGGATTGCCCAAAATACGACATCTATCACTAATAGGCTAAAGCTCTTTGTCGGGGGAAACTGTCCGCCACGAACACCTATGGGACCGGAGCCCCTTGTCTGTGCGGTACGAGGGCGGAGGGAGCACAAAGAGCAGATCGAGGCAGACACGCGGGCAGTTTTTACCCAGGTTCGGGCCGCACGGATGCGTAAAACCCTACTCCTGCTTGGTTGTGTATTGAGTTGGGCGCTCGGGAGCTTGAAGAAGCAGCTACACCGTGCGTGAGAGTAATCTAAGTTTCGAACCCCCTCCACGTTGTGCATGGGCCTCCTTTTATAGTGCAAGGGGTCACCGACAGGTGTCAACGTAGGAGAAAGGGGTAAAAATGTAAAAGAGGTGGTAGTTGTAACAGTGCGGGAATAGTGGAGCTACAGTACAGAACAGTGGTCTATACCTACTTTAACAGTGGGGGACAAGGGCATTTAATGCCCGTCACCGTCGACCCCAAAAGCTCCCGCCGTTGCGTCTCCGTCTGCCACGGCGATGGATCCACTGCCGTGGAGTGCCACCGTGTCCCCCAGGCTGCACAGCCATCCGCCACGCGTCCCTGGAGTGGCCCCAGGGCGACGCGTGGGCCGATGAGCTGGAGCGCGGGCACACAGCGCACCTCCCCCGGCAAGCACCTTGCCGGGGATCTCGACCTTGCCGGGCCCGGAAGCTTGCCGCTCCCCGAGCCCTTGCCGGGTCTTCTAAGATAAAATCTTCTATTCGTCCTGACAAGCTCCTCTTGCCAGGGCCTCGTGCTAGTTAAGCAATCTCGAGCCTGGGACGGCCTTCCCGGCAAGCTCCTCTTGCCGGGGTCTTGGTCTTCTGTCTTGTATACTTTGTTTTTGAATGGCTAGATAAGGGGCAGGAAGGTCTCCGGTAAGCGCGTGGTGAACCCTGCCGCGGGGAGCTGCCGCTGCCCGTGCACAAGTTGGGGTACTAGGGTACCCCTACCTTAGTACACCGACAGGAGCCCCCGGGCCTGGGCCACACACGGTGCCGAGCGCTGTTGGGCCAGGCCCAAAACAGTGCACGGGCACCCGCGGCCCGCGGCGCGCCGAATCCACTTCCATATCCGCCGCACCCCACGGCAACGGCACGCGTCGATTGCGGCGCCGTGGGATGGGACGTGCCCACGATTTCTTTAATGGGAAGGGCGAAACGCCCCCCACTCTCCCATAAAAGCAGAGAGAGCGGCGCGGTTCCCCTCCCTGCGCACTCATTGCCATCGTCTTCTTCCTTAGATTCCTCTGCGCTTCGCCTCTACTCCTCCGCCACCACCAAGCTCTTCGTCCCCTTCCTTCCACTGCGTCCGCCATGGCCCCAAAGACCGACAAGGCGAAGTCGGAGAAGTCCAAGCGGGAGAAGTCAGATCAGGCGGCGAAGCTCGCCGCGTACCGGAAGGAGCACATTGTCTTCGCGCCGAAGCTCGGCGTGCGGGAGCTCTGGAACAAATATTATTTGTTCTGGGCCAAGGAGACCCCAGCGCACCCCCGCACGCGCGTCTACCCGGCCGTCGCCAAGGACCACTACCCCGGCGGGTATTACTTTTTCGCAGCCTTCTTCCACTGCGGTCTGTGCCCTCCCTTCTCAAACTTTTTCTGCGATGTCATGAATACTTATGGCCTCCACCTCCTCGACTTCACTCCCAACGCCATCCTCACCATGTCCGTTTTCGCACACATGTGCGAAAACTTCGTAGGAATCCAGCCCAACGTAGCTCTCTTCAGGCACTTTTTCATCCCCAGAGTAGAGGCCGACGCCCCCCTCTCCGGAGGAATCTCTTGGGTGTTTAGGCTGAATAAGAAATCAGCCTACTTGCCGGGGGAGCTCCGCGGCAAGTGGGAAGAGTGGCGTGCGGAGTGGTGCTGGGTCGTCGAGGAGCGGCCGCAACACTTCACCGCGCCGCGCACATCGCCCATCGTGCGCGGCAGGGATTGGAGTAATTTCGATTCCGACGATTCCAAGCTGGATATCGCTCTCGTCAGAATCCTTCGTCTTCGGATGGCGCCGCTGTCTGTCGCTGAAGTGGGCGCGGACTTTCTTCGTCGCCGGATCGCCCCCCTCCAAGACCGGAAAAGGCCGGCGTGGCAATACGGCGGCCCGGCAGACATCATGAGGCTGCGCCCCGGCCTCAATTTTAACTTCACAACACTCGAGCTGCGGGGTATGGTCAGGGAACTTTTCAAGTTCGACCCGGCACACCCCGAGTACTTCCGCGCTCCCCGGGGAGTGGTGCCGCTCTGCGCCAGCAGCGCCCGGGATCGCCTTGTCGCTATGATGCCCGCGTGCGACTCTCATGGATTGGAGCGCACGTGGATTGCGCCCAAGCCTATCGACGTCCTCGAGTTCTACGACAACCTTGTGGAGGTGTTGGAGAAGACGGACGATCTCAAGCTGCACACGCGGGCCACCACCGACCAAGAGATTGCTTACATGGCCTCTCGCGCTGAAGAAGTCGCCGCAGCCGCGGCGGCGGGAAACTTTGGATACACACCCGCGGAGGCGGAAGCCGCGGATGCCTCCAGCCAGGCGGATAAGGAGGAGATTCGCAAGCTGCTAGAGCTCCCTCCCGACGCGCTCGCCGGGGTCCCCTCGCTGAGGCACTCCGGGATCAATGGGATCGCGACGGAGGCCGCGGCAATGGAGGGCACAGCCGGAGGAAGCAGGGGTGCCGCGAGGAGCGAAGGCGCCGGACGAAACGGGGCCACCAAGGGGAAGGGGCCCGCAGTGCAAGGCGCTGGGGCCAGCGAACTGGCCGAGGGAGAGGAGGGGGAGGAGGAAGACACCGGCGGATCCACCGAGCTCTACGCCGACGACCTCTCCTCGTCGGAGAGCTCCCCGCCCCCGGCGAGCCCGAAGCAGTCCCCATTGAAGCGTCTCCGCAAGGCGGCGACGGGGGAGCAGGCGCGAGCGCCCCGGCAACAGCCAGCTCGCCGGGCAGCTCCCCGGCCGAGCCAAGCCGTGCCAAGGGCGACCGGCGTGCCGGCCACGGCAGAGGCCCCGCGCGCGCGGACCACGACGGAGGCGTCCCGCAGGCCGGCACCGAGCCGGCAAGGATCTTCTCGGAGCGGAGCAGCTGCTCCGCCCACTTCTCGGGCGCCGGGCCTCGTAACTTGTCTCACCCGATAAGGGCCTTCCCACTTCGGCGTCAACTTGTTGGAATTCTTGGCGGACTGAACACGCCGAAGAACAAGGTCGCCTTCCTCGAGACTCCTGGCCTTGACTTTGCGGCTATGGTAGCGGCGCAAAGCTTGCTGGTATCGAGCAGCTCGTACAGCAGCCTGGAGACGTCCCTCCTCAAGGAGCAATGCGTCATCTTGCCGCAGTTGCTCTTGCTCGAGCTCATCATAAGCGAGCACTCGAGGAGATCCGTATACGAGTTCCGTGGGGAGAACTGCTTCTGCTCCATAGACTAGAGCAAAAGGTGTCTGTCCGGTGGCTCGATTTGGTGTCGTTCTGATTGACCAAAGAGCCGCCGGGAGCTCCTCTATCCAATTCTTTCCGCACTTGCGCAGCCTGTCAAAGGTCCTTGTCTTGAGTCCGCGCAGCACTTCAGCATTTGCCCTCTCCGCTTGGCCGTTGCTCCTCGGGTGAGCAACAGAAGCGAAACAGACCTTGGTGCCAAGGTCTTGGACGTACTGCATGAAGGTGCGACTAGTGAATTGCGTACCGTTGTCGGTGAAGACCTCTGGTCCTGTCGGAGCTGTCGGTCCCCCGGCAAGCTCGCCGGGGCGAGGCTTGTCGGGAACACTTGCTTCAACTGCACAAGCCCGAGGGCTCGCAGGAGCAAACTGTTCCTCAGCGTTATCGTTGATCTTGGGAACTTTGGCGGCGGGTTCAGGAAGATCCGCCGGCAAGTAGTCGCCGGAGACCAACTTTCTCTTCTTGGACTGCCCAATTGATGGTGTAACTGATGGCTGAGTCAGCTTGAGCAAAAAGGTCCCTGGTTCCACAGGTAACTTCATCGCGGCGCACTTTGACAGGCCGTCTGCAATCTCATTTTGAGCTCTTGGGACGTGCTCCATCTGCAGACCTTCAAAGTGCTCTTCAAGCTTCCTCACTTCATCGACATATGCTTCCATCAAAGGACTCTGGTAGCTCTTGTTAACTTGTCGGACCACCAACTGAGAATCTCCTCGTACAATCAGCTTCCTAATCCCAAGTTCGGCCGCAATCCTGAGGCCGGCAAGCAAGCCTTCATATTCTGCAGTGTTATTTGTCGCTTGCTCCCTGGGAAAGTGCATCTGGATAACATATTTGAGGTGCTCTCCGGTGGGCGCGATGAGTACCACGCCGGCACCGGCGCCTTGCAGCGAGAAGGCACCGTCGAAATACATTACCCATTCACTTGTCGCTTCTTGCACGGGTATGCTCGTTTCTTGAACTTCTTCTTCTGGTGTTGGGGTCCACTCAGCAATGAATTCTGCCAAAGCTCGGCTCTGTATGGTTGAAGTACTTTCGAACTTGAGTCCGAAGCTTGACAGCTCCAGTGCCCACTCGACGATCCTGCCTGTTGCCTCTGGATTGTGCAATATCCTCTTCAACGGAAAGCGAGTGACCACCGTTATCTCATGGGCTTGGAAGTAGTGGCGCAGCTTCCTCGAGGCCATGAGGAGGCCGAAAAGCAATTTTTGCACACCAGAGTACCTTGATCTAGCTCCCTGGAGAAGGGAACTTACAAAATACACTGGGCGCTGCACCATCTTCTTCCGCACCTCTCCTTGTTCCTGCGCAGAGTCTTCCTTGTCGGGGCCAGAGCTTGTCGGGACAGCCCCCTGCTTGTCGCTAGATTCGCTTGCCGGCGATGCTGACTCCTCGTCGGACTTCCTTTCCGCTACTAACGCAGCACTAACCACCTGGTTGGTTGCCGCTAAGTATAGCAACAACTTTTCCTGTGGTTTAGGTGCGACAAGTATAGGAGTGGAGGACAGGTACCGTTTCAAATCCTGCAACGCCGCCTCCGCTTCCGGAGTCCACTTCATGGGACCTGCCTTTTTCAAGATTTTGAAGAAAGGTAGGGCGCGTTCTGCGGATTTTGAAATGAACCTACTGAGGGCAGCAACGCAACCCGCAAGCCTTCTGACATCCTTGACGCGCTTCGGGGCTTCTATCTGCTCGATGGCTTTGATCTTGTCGGGATTGGCTTCAATCCCCCTTTGTGATACAAAGAACCCGAGAAGCTTGCCGGAGGGAACTCCAAAGACGCACTTCTCGGGGTTCAGCTTGAGCTGTATCCTGCGCAGGTTCTGAAACGTTTCTTCCAAGTCTTGAATCAGTGTTTCTTTGCTCTTGCTCTTCACCACGATGTCATCCATGTAGGCTTCTACATTCCTGTGGATCTGTGGCTCAAAAGCAGTGTACACTACCCTTGCAAAGGTTGAGCCTGCATTCTTCAATCCAAATGGCATGCGGATGAAGCAATAGGTGCCACATGGAGTGATAAATGCAGTCTTCTCTTCATCTTCCTTGGCCATGAAAATCTGGTGATAGCCTGAGTATGCATCAAGAAAACACAGTAGATCACATCCGGCAGTGGAGTCAACGATCTGGTCAATGCGCGGCAAAGGGAAGGGGTCCTTGGGACATGCTTTGTTGACATCAGTGAAGTCTATACACAGTCTCCACTTCCCGTTGGCCTTGCGCACGACGACTGGGTTTGCCAACCACGTCGGATGGATCACACCTCTAACTAGGCCTGCTGCCTCTAGTTTCTTGATCTCCTCATTGATGAACTCTTGGCGCTCCACGGCTTGCTTCCTCACTTTTTGCTTAATGGGCCGCGCATGAGGACAGACAGCAAGCTTGTGCTCAATCACCTTCCTGGGAACACCGGGGATGTCAGACGGTTGCCAAGCAAACACATCGACATTCGCCCGCAGGAAGGCGACGAGCGCGCTTTCCTATTTGCTGTCAAGGGTGGCACTGATGGTGAAGGTACCACCAGTGCCATCCTCCTTTGCGGACACTTTCTTGGTTGCCGGAGGAGCAGCCATTCCTTTCTTGCTCTTGCCGGTGGAGCTCGATGGAACGTCCTCGACGGCGGCGCAGCACTCCGAAGAGGTGCGGTTGCCGGAGTGGATCCCAGAGCACTTGCCGGACTTGGTCTTCGTCTTCTTCCCCCTGGGAGCTTCAGCGGCAAGAGTATCCTTCTCGGCCGCAGCTGCCGCATCCCGGTAAATCTTGTCGGCGCAAATAAGCGCATCTTTCTTGTCGCTATGGACAGTGATGACGCTTATCGGCCCCGGCATCTTCAGCACGTTATAGGCGTAATGGGAAGCTGCCATGAACTTGGCGAGGGCGGGACGGCCGAGTATTCCATTGTAGGGCAATGGAATATCGACAACGTCAAAAGTGATGCGCTCAGTCCTGAAGTTGAGCTCCCCGCCAAAGGTCACCGGCAGAGTAATCTTTCCCTTGGGCTTGCTCCTTCCCGGGTTGATTCCTTGGAATGAACCGGTCTCTTCGAGCTCGCCGTCTTGAATCTGGAGCTTCTTGATCACAGCAGAGGAGATCAAGTTCAGCCCGGCCCCGCCGTCAACCAACATTTTGGTGACCTTGAGGTTGCGGATGGTGGGTGAGACCAGCATCGGCAAGCACCCGACCGCAGTGGTGCGGTCAGGGTGATCCTCAAGATCAAAAACGATGGGCGTGCCGGACCATTTGAGGAGCCTGCGCGACTCCACGGGCGGCTCCGCTGCATTCACCTCACGCACCCACTGTTTCAACTGGCGGTGGGAGGTGTGCAGAGAGGCGCCACCGTCGACGCACAGGACCTCCGTGGCTTTCTGGAACTCCTGCTCGCTGTTCTCGTCGTCCTCCATGTCTTCATCGTCGTCTTCGTCGTTGTCGCGGCCCCGGGGAGGTCGATCTCCTTGCCGCTGCTTGGCCTTGCCGCGGCGTCCTCCCCGGCCGTTAAACGGCCGCTTCTTGCTAGGCTCCTCCCCGCCACCTTGGGCCTTCTCCTTGTCGCGCCTTTCGTACTCAGCTTTTTGCTGCTCGACGAGGTACTCGACGCGCTTGCAGTTGGAGAGGTCGTGACCCTTGGTGCGGTGAATCTTACAGTATTGCTTGTCGGAGCTACCCAGCTTGTCGGCCGCCGCCGCAGGGGCAGGCTCCTTGCCGGAGCCGCCGGCCTGCGCTTGCTTGGCGGGGGCCTCCTTGCCGGACTTCTCGACGGCAAGCACTTCCTTCTTGCCCTTCTTCCTGTTGTTCCGCCGCCGGCTCTTCTTTGCCGGGGCGGCGTCGTCGCTGTCGCTTCCCCCTGCGCCAGCATCCTCCCCGGGGAGTTTCCTCCCCTCTTCTGCACGGGCGCACTTGTCGGCAAGAGCGTAGAGCTCGCTGACGTCCCTGATCTTGGTCATCGCCATCTCCTCACGCATGCGGCGGTTACGCACGTTCTGATGGAACGCGCTGATAACCGCAGCAGGGTGAACGTCGGGGATGTTGTGCTGTACCCGGCTGAAACGTTGGATATACTTGCGCAGGGGTTCGCCTTCCTTCTGGGCCAAAATGTGGAGATCGCTCTCCTGGCCATGGGGTTTGTGGCCGCCGGTGAAGGCGCCAACAAACTGATGGCAGAGGTCGGCCAAAGAAGAGATAGAGCCTTCCGGCAAGTGCATGAGCCACGAACGGACGTTCGGCTTCAGCACGAGCGGGAAGTAGTTGGCTAGGATCTTCTCGTCGCGCCCCCCGGCAGCTTGCACTGCTATGGTGTAGACGCTGAGAAACTCCGAGGGGTGCGTCTTGCCGTCGTACTTCTCCGGTACGTCGGGCTTAAAGTTCTTCATGCTGGGCCACTGGACGCGCCGCAGCTCGCGGGTGAACGCAGGGCAGCCTGCCGCGTACGGCAAGTCGCCTGGTTCACCGGGCGCGGGTGCGTCGACAGCGTTCCCAGCTCTCTTGTCGGATTGTCGCCGAGCTTCTCGGCGGCGCTCGATCGTGGTCCGAGCGTCTTCATCTCGCCGGTCGTCGAGGACCTGGCGCTGGTCCCGACGGGCCCGCGGGTCCGACGAGGCTGTGGAGCCGTCGTCGGGGTTGTTCCGGCGGGGCGGCGTCTTCTGCTTCTGCGGCGGGGAGTGCACGCTTGTCGCACCCCCGGCAGTCTTGTCGCCGATAGCCTTCGTCTTCTCGGCCTGCCGCAGCCGTGAGGCCGACGGCTGCTGCGGAGAGTCGTTGTTGGCGAAGTCTATCAGGCTCCGGATAGTGGCCCTCCATTCCTCGGCCTTGTCGGCCGCTGGAGGAAAATCGAGGAGCAGCTGCGCCCTTGCGAGCGCTTCTGCCGGAGTAGTGGGGAACGCGGGCGAGCGGTGCGAGGAGCGGGATACGCTCGGACTTCTAACGACGTTAGAAGGAGCGGGGTCCCGTGCCGGCGCCTTCGCTTTGCTTGTGCCCGGACGGGGGTCCGGGGCGTCCCGCGAACCTCCAGTATGGCCTTGTCCCAGCAAGCGGATACCACCTCCCGTGGCATGGCGCTGCGGGGTCGTCGTATGTTGCGATGGACGTGGCGCGTCCACGGAGACCGAGGTCCGGTCGTCCGTCCTGTTCTTGGATCTGGTGGCACCGTGAGTGTCCTCGCCGGCAACCACCCTTCCGACGGCGTCTCCCCCGCCCACCGTTGGCTCTGGTGGCGGCGGATGAGACGCAG
Source organism: Secale cereale (assembly GCA_902687465.1). NCBI lineage: Eukaryota > Viridiplantae > Streptophyta > Magnoliopsida > Poales > Poaceae > Secale > Secale cereale. The sequence continues at coordinate 61,392,957 of LR738716.1, forward strand.
ACGGGCCCCCGACCTCCGAAGGCTTCTTCTTCGGGGCCATGGAGTTGTCGCTGATGAAGTTGTTGACGAAACTTGGAGAGGTTAATGAAGATTGCGCCCGCGCGAACGCCGGATCAGGTTCACACAACCTCGACGCCCCCTACCTGGCGCGCCAAAGATGTCGGGGGAAACTGTCCGCCACGAACACCTATGGGACCGGAGCCCCTTGTCTGTGCGGTACGAGGGCGGAGGGAGCACGAAGAGCAGATCGAGGCAGACGCGCGGGCAGTTTTTACCCAGGTTCGGGCCGCACGGATGCGTAAAACCCTACTCCTGCTTGGTTGTGTATTGAGTTGAGCGCTCGGGAGCTTGAAGAAGCAGCTACACCGTGCGTGAGAGTAATCTAGGTTTCGAACCGAACCCCCTCCACGTTGTGCATGGGCCTCCTTTTATAGTGCAAGGGGTCACCGACAGGTGTCAACGTAGGAGAAAGGGGTAAAAATGTAAAAGAGGTGGTAGTTGTAACAGTGCGGGAACAGTGGAGCTACAGTACAGAACAGTGGTCTATACCTACTTTAACAGTGGGGGACAAGGGCATTTAATGCCCGTCACCGTCGACCCCAAAAGCTCCCGCCGTTGCGTCTCCGTCTGCCACGGCGATGGATCCACTGCCGTGGAGTGCCACCGTGTCCCCCAGGCTGCACAGCCATCCGCCACGCGTCCCTGGAGTGGCCCCAGGGCGACGCGTGGGCCGATGAGCTGGAGCGCGGGCACACAGCGCACCTCCCCCGGCAAGCACCTTGCCGGGGATCTCGACCTTGCCGGGCCCGGAAGCTTGCCGCTCCCCGAGCCCTTGCCGGGTCTTCTAAGATAAAATCTTCTATTCGTCCTGACAAGCTCCTCTTGCCAGGGCCTCGTGCTAGTTAAGCAATCTCGAGCCTGGGACGGCCTTCCCGGCAAGCTCCTCTTGCCGGGGTCTTGGTCTTCTGTCTTGTATACTTTGTTTTTGAATGGCTATATAAGGGGCAGGAAGGTCTCCGGCAAGCGCGTGGTGAACCCTGCCGCGGGGAGCTGCCGCTGCCCGTGCACAAGTTGGGGTACTAGGGTACCCCTACCTTAGTACACCGACAGGAGCCCCCGGGCCTGGGCCACACACGGTGCCGAGCGCTGTTGGGCCAGGCCCAAAACAGTGCACGGGCACCCGCGGCCCGCGGCGCGCCGAATCCACTTCCATATCCGCCGCACCCCACGGCAACGGCACACGTCGATTGCGGCGCCGTGGGATGGGACGTGCCCACGATTTCTTTAATGGGAAGGGCGAAACGCCCCCCACTCTCCCATAAAAGCAGAGAGAGCGGCGCGGTTCCCCTCCCTGCGCACTCATTGCCATCGTCTTCTTCCTTAGATTCCTCTGCGCTTTGCCTCTACTCCTCCGCCACCACCAAGCTCTTCGTCCCCTTCCTTCCACCGCGTCCGCCATGGCCCCAAAGACCGACAAGGCGAAGTCGGAGAAGTCCAAGCGGGAGAAGTCAGATCAGGCGGCGAAGCTCGCCGCGTACCGGAAGGAGCACATTGTCTTCGCGCCGAAGCTCGGCGTGCGGGAGCTTTGGAACAAATATTATTTGTTCTGGGCCAAGGAGACCCCAGCGCACCCCCGCACGCGCGTCTACCCGGCCGTCGCCAAGGACCACTACCCCGGCGGGTATTACTTTTTCGCAGCCTTCTTCCACTGCGGTCTGTGCCCTCCCTTCTCAAACTTTTTCTGCGATATCATGAATACTTATGGCCTCCACCTCCTCGACTTCACTCCCAACGCCATCCTCACCATGTCCGTTTTCGCACATATGTGCGAAAACTTCGTAGGAATCCAGCCCAACGTAGCTCTCTTTAGGCACTTTTTCATCCCCAGAGTAGAGGCCGACGCCCTGTCCGCCACGAACACCTATGGGACCGGAGCCCCTTGTCTGTGCGGTACGAGGGCGGAGGGAGCACGAAGAGCAGATCGAGGCAGACGCGCGGGCAGTTTTTACCCAGGTTCGGGCCGCACGGATGCGTAAAACCCTACTCCTGCTTGGTTGTGTATTGAGTTGAGCGCTCGGGAGCTTGAAGAAGCAGCTACACCGTGCGTGAGAGTAATCTAGGTTTCGAACCGAACCGAACCCCCTCCACGTTGTGCATGGGCCTCCTTTTATAGTGCAAGGGGTCACCGACAGGTGTCAACGTAGGAGAAAAGGGGTAAAAGAGTAAAAGAGGTGGTAGTTGTAACAGTGCGGGAACAGTGGAGCTACAGTACAGAACAGTGGTCTATACCTACTTTAACAGTGGGGGACAAGGGCATTTAATGCCCGTCGCCGTCGACCCCAAAAGCTCCCGCCGTTGCGTCTCCGTCTGCCACGGCGATGGATCCACTGCCGTGGAGTGCCACCGTGTCCCCCAGGCTGCACAGCCATCCGCCACGCGTCCCTGGAGCGGCCCCAGGGCGACGCGTGGGCCGATGAGCTGGAGCGCGGGCACATAGCGCACCTCCCCCGGCAAGCACCTTGCCGGGGATCTCGACCTTGCCGGGCCCGGAAGCTTGCCGCTCCCCGAGCCCTTGCCGGGTCTTCTAAGATAAAATCTTCTATTCGTCCTGACAAGCTCCTCTTGCCAGGGCCTCGTGCTAGTTAAGCAATCTCGAGCCTGGGACGGCCTTCCCGGCAAGCTCCTCTTGCCGGGGTCTTGGTCTTCTGTCTTGTATACTTTGTTTTTGAATGGCTAGATAAGGGGCAGGAAGGTCTCCGGCAAGCGCGTGGTGAACCCTGCCGCGGGGAGCTGCCGCTGCCCGTGCACAAGTTGGGGTACTAGGGTACCCCTACCTTAGTACACCGACACTCTTGACACCAAAAGTTAAGACATTACTCATGGCAATACCTCAAAACTATTGCAAGTTACTACTAAAATTAAATAGCAACCTCAATTACCTACTTTAAGTTAAGACACACAACTCAGTGCAACAGGCAAACTCTCTTAACAAGATAAACAAGGAAACTCAAGAGAGTTCAGCAACCAACTAAACAAAAGCTCTTTAAAAAAGAAAAGCATGAAAACTAAGAGCTAAACATGACAGCAGCTATGGAAAGACAAAGAACACACACAACAAAGATAAGCATGAAAATCCTATGTTGTGTTCTAGGTTGAAGTGGAGCATGTTTCTCTCCCACGCAAAGAAAGCTGGGTTCTAACTTGTTATGAACAGCAAGCAAAGCTAAAGAAAACTAAAAAGGAAACTAAGAGCAAGACGCTCCAAGCATAGCACATAACGCATGAAGTGATTAAAATATAGTGGAACGAAAGACGAACTGATAATTGTTGATGGAGAAGGGGATGCATGGGGGCATCCCCAAGCTTAGACGCTTGAGTCTTCTTGAATATTCCTTGGGGGTGCACGGGGGCATCCCCAAGCTTGAGCGTTTGGCCCTCCTGAATCTTCTTTTATCATCTTCCCTCGCACACTTGAAAACTCCCTTCATACATAACTCATCATAATCTGATTAGCGAGGTTAGTACCCATAATAAAATAATTTTTCCCTACTGGAAATAAGGATAATCTTGAAGAGCTACTGTTTCTCAAGATTTCCAAAAGGTTATTGCAAAGAAAAAGCAAGCTCAAGGTTTGCAAAACGAAGAAAAGGCAAAACAGGACAGAATCTGTGAAAAACAGACCAGCAGGTAGTAAATAATTTTTTCGGGGCACTTCTGCAACTCAAATCAAAAAACTCAGAACGGATGCTCGAAAGCCAATTGTATAGATCACGCTGTCAAAAAAATTCAGATCAAAAAGACGATCTGGTGATTTTATTCGAATTTTTCTGTCCAAGGACAGAATCTGTTTCCTGGACAGCACGTCACGACTTTTGAACTTTCTTGCAATTAGAGGCTAAAATTGGCACAAAGCTGAAAAATAAAGATACAATGATGTTGCTACAGTAGTAACAAACATCAAGACCACTAAAAACTGAAAGAACAAACTGAAAGCAAAGATAACAAGGGTTGTCTCCCTAGAGCTCTTTCTTTATAGCCATAAAGATAGGCTTAAGACTTTAATGATGCTCTCGTTGGAATAAGAGTTGAAGAACAAAAGAGAGCATCAAGAAGCAAATACCAAACACATTTAAGCCTAACATACTTCCTATGCATAGGAATATTGCAATAGAATAATTCATTGAAGCACAAAGCAATAAGCATAGGAAGACAAAACAAGTGCAGCTTCAAAACCTTCAACATAAAGAGAGGGAACTTGATATTATTGAAATATCTATAAGCATATGTTCCCTTCTCATAATAATTTTCAGTGGGATCACGGATAAACTCAACAATATAAGCATCACATAAAGCATTGTTACCATGATCCACATGCAAAAAGGTACTCTTACTCTCCACATAAGCATAATCTTTCTCATTGGTAATAGTGGGAGTAGGACTATCATAAACAACTTGAACACTATAGATTAATTGTGTATTAGGAAGATGGTGTTCAACAAGGGAGTAATTCCCTCCATGATTATGACAAGTTTCATAAGGATAATTTCTCCTTATGTCATAGGTACCTTTATAATCACTATAGATTGGAGTTATAACATCATCATAGTAGAGAAGAGCATTATCATTGCTAGCAACTATATTTGTAAACATGTTGTCTTTATTCTTATTAGCAAAAGAATTATCAATTATCACATCACTAGTGGGTAAAGGATTTGCAATCCTATCATCCCCAAGCTTAGAGCTTTCCATATCATCACTTTCAGAGTTGGTACCAAAAAGATTTTGAAGATCATAAGTAGCATCATCATTTTCCCAATCACAATAAGTAACATGCATATCATAATCAAAATCATCTTCAATAGTACCTACGGACGTATCATCAAGATGATAATTAAGGCAATAAACTTCACCTTCTTCTTCAAACTTACAACCGTTAGAATAAAAGTTGATGGGAGGAATATGCTCAGGCCAGGTTGATACCCATTCTTCTTCCTTCTTGCTCCTCTTCCTCCTCCTCTTCTTTTTCTTCTTCTTCACCTTAGGAGGGAGTGGTTGGAGATGAAGCTTCTCCACATATCCTGGTTTATCATTAGAAACAATAGGGGAAACTTGGGAGAAACTCTCCTTTTTATTAGCAGAAATATAAGAGACATTTTTATACTTTGGTAAAGTTCCCTCCTTTCTAATCTTACTTATGTAAGCATTTTCATGGCAATTAACAACACAATAGAGATGGCAATTTTGCAAAGTGTTTTTTATTCCTATGGCATTAACATCTAGCCAAGAAGTCTTTTCTGATAACTCTTCACACATCAAGAATAACATAAGCTCATCATAAAGATCAGGGGTGATCATGTTATCACACAACTGGTTAACAGTTATGTTTTGAAAGTGCATGCATTGAAAATTAAAGTGACCCTCTATACAGCAAAGTTCACAAGTAAAAGGATAAAGGTCACACAATTCTCTAGCAATTTCATTTAAATCTTTGACCCAAGTGATTGTTCTTTCATGCTTATGTTACTTATAATACTTTTCTTCTTCAATCATAGGCCTTTCACAAGGTCTATCTGTTGGGGAACGTAGTATTTTAAAATTTTCCTACGATCACGCAAGATCTATCTACCAGATGCATAGCAACGAGAGGGGACAGTGTGTCTACGTACCCTCGTAGACCGGGAACGGAAGCGTCAAGTGACGCGGTTGATGTTGTCGAACTTCTTCGCGATCCAACCGATCAAGCACCGAACGTACGGCACCTCCGTGTTCAGCAAACGTTCAGCTTGATGACGTCCCACGAGCTCTTGATCCAGTTGAGCTTCACGGGAGAGTTTCGTCAGCACGACGGCGTGGTGACGGATATGATGTGTTCACCGGCGCAGGGCTTCGCCTAAGCTCTGCGACGGTATGACCGAGGTGTGATTCTGTGGAGGGGGGCACCGCACACGGCTAAAACAATTCAACTTGTGTGTCTTTGGGTGCCCCCCTGCCCCCGTATATAAAGGAGCAGGGGAGGGAGGCCGGCCAACCTCTCCTGGTGCGGCTAGGGAGGGAGTCCTACTAGGAATAGGATTAGGGATGGCAATGGGGACAATCCCCTATGGGGATACCTACAATATCCCCATCCCCATCTATTCCCTATCATCCCATCCCCATCCCCGTTTACATGACCGGGGATGAAATTTCCCCATACCCATGCCCCATTGGGGAACGGGGCCCCATTAGGGTCCCCATCCCCATAAACAAATACTCATATACATAATATGACACCCTATAATCAACATACATAAATGTTGTTGTCCTTGTCCCGCTAATGCATATCTAGGTCGTACTAACTTCTTGGTCATGGTGGCATCTGAGATGAGGACGTGAGATAGGGTTAAGGTTATTTTTCGGAGCTTTTTTTTGTTTTCGCAAGTTTGTTTATGAATATTTTAAGGTTGACCGCAGTGTCACAATTACTAGCCGGGTCCCCGATGGTATTGGGTCTGGGGAATAGGATATCGTCCCCATCCCCACTGTACCCTATGGGGAATAAATTAGTTTGGTAAATATCCCCATGGGGATGTTTTTCGCCCATCCCCACCCCCTAATAGATGAAATCCCCATGGGTTTGGTGGGTATGGGGCCCCGTTGCCATCCCTAAATAGGATTGCAATCCTATTCCTAGTAGGATTCACCGAAAGGAAGAAGGGGGAAAGGAATAGGAGAGGTGGCGCCCCCCCAATCCTAGTCCAACTAGGATTCCTAGGTGGGGGCGCCGGCCAGCCCTATGGGCTGCCTCTCTCTCACCCTTTAGGCCCACTATGGACCATCCCCTCTCGTAGGGGGTTCCGGTAACCCCCTCCGGCATTCCCGATAAATCCGAAACTTTTCCGGTATACTTTCGGTGTCCGAATATAGCCGTCCAATATATCAATCTTTATGTCTCGGACATTCCGAGACTCCTCGTCATGTCCGTGATCTCATCCGGGACTCTGAACTACCTTCGGTACATCAATACTCATAAACTCATAATACCGATCGTCATCAAACGTTAAGCGTGCGGACCCTACGGGTTCGAGAACTATGTAGACATGATCGAGACTCATCTCCGGTCAATAACCAATAGCGGAACCTAGATGTTCATATTGGCTCCTACATATTCTACGAAGATCTTTTATCGGTCAGAACCGCATAACAACATACGTTGTTCCTTTTGTCAAACGGTATGTTACTTGCCCGAGATTCGATCGTCGGTATCTTTATACCTAGTTCAATCTCGTTTACCGGCAAGTCTCTTTACTCGTTCCATAACACATCATCTCGTGACTAACTCATTAGTCTTTTGCTTGCAAGGCTTATTGTGATGTGTGTTACCGAGAGGGCCCAGAGATGCTTCTCCGACATTCGGAGTGACAAATCCTAATCTTGATCTATGCCAACACCACAAATACTTTCGGAGACACCTGTAGAGCATCTTTATGATCACCCAGTTACGTTGTGACGTTTGATAGCACACAAGGTGTTCCTACGGTATTCGGGAGTTGCATAATCTCATAGTCATAGGAACATGTATAAGTCATGAAGAAAGCAATAGCAGTTAAACTAAACGATCATAGTGCTATGCTAACGGATGGGTCTTGTCCATCACATCATTCTCCTAATGATGTGATCCCGTTGATCAAATGGCAACTCATGTCTATGGCTAGGAAACATAACCATCTTTGATCAATGAGCTAGTCTAGTAGAGGCATACTAGGGACATACTGTTTTGTCTATGTATTCACACATGCATTAAGTTTCCGGTTAATACAATTCTAGCATGAATAAAAGACATTTATCATGATATAAGGAAATAAATAATAACTTTATTATTGCCTCTAGGGCATATTTCCTTCAGTCTCCCACTTGCACTAGAGTCAATAATCTAGCTCACATCGCCATGTGATTTAATACCGATAGTTCACATCGTTATGTGACCAACACCCAAAGGGTTTACTAGAGTCAATAATCTAGTTCACATCGCTATGTGATTAATACCCAAGAGTAATAAGGTGTGATCATGTTTTACTTGTGAAAGAAGTTTAGTCAACGGGTCTGTCATATACAGATCCCTATGTATTTCGCAAATTTCTATGTCTACAATGCTCTGCATGGAGCTACTCTAGCTAATTGCTCCCACTTTCAATACGCATCCAGATTGATACTTAGAGTCATCTGGATTTAGTGTCAAAGCTTGCATCGGCGTAACCCTTTACGACGAACTCTTTATCACCTCCATAATCGAGAAATATTTCCTTAGTCATCCAATTACTAAGGATAATTTTGACCGCTGTACAGTGATCTACTCTTGGATCACTATTGTACCTCCCTGTCAAACTCTTGGCAAGGTACACAACGTGATTTGTACACAGCATGGCATACTTTATAGAACCTATGGCTGAGGCATAGGGAATGACTTTCATTCTCTCTATATTTTTCTGCCGTGGTCTGGCTTTGAGTCTTACTCAACTTCACACCTTACAAGTCAGGCAAGAACTTCTTCTTTGACTGATCCATTTTAAACTACTTCAAAATTTTATCAAGGTATGTACTCATCGAAAGTATTATCAAGCGTCTTGATCTATCTATATAGATCTTGATGCTCAATATGTAAGCAGCTTCACCGAGGTCTTTCTTTGAAAAATTCCTTTCAAACACTCCTTTATGCTTTCCAGAAATTCTACATCATTTCCGATCGACAATATGTCATTCACATATACTTATCAGAAAGGTTGTAGTGCTCCCACTCACTTCTTGTAAATACAGGCTTCAACGTAAGTCTGTATAAATCTATATGCTTTGATCAATTTATCAAAGCGTATATTCCAACTCCGATATGCTTGCACCAGTCCATAGATGGATCGCTGGAGCTTGCACATTTTTGTTAGCACCTTTAGGATTGACAAAACCTTCGGGTTGCATCATATGCAATTTTTCTTTAATAAATTCATTAAAGAATGCAGTTTTGTTATCCATTTGCCAGATTTCATAAAATGTGGCAATTGCTAACATGATTCGGACAGACTTAAGCATCGCTACGGATGAGAAAGTCTCATCGTAGTCAACTCCTTGAACTTGTCGAAAACCTTTCGCAACAAGTCGAGCTTAGTAAACAGTAACATTACCGTCAGCGTCGGTCTTCCTCTTGAAGATCCATTTATTTTCGATGGCTTGCCGACCATCGGGCAAGTCAACCAAAGTCCATACTTTGTTTTCATATATGGATCCCATCTCAGATTTCATGGCTCAAGCCATTTTGTGGAATCTGGGCTCATCATCGCTTCCTCATAGTTTGTAGGTTCATCATGGTCTAGTAACATGATTTCCAGAACTGGGTTGCCGTACCACTCTGGTGCGGAACGTACTCTGGTTGATCTACGACGTTCAGCAGAAACTTGATCCGAAGTTTCATTATCATTATCATTAACTTCCTCACTAATTGGTGTAGGAATCACTGGAACAATTTCCTGTGATGTACTACTTCCCAATATGGGAGAAGGTACAATTACCTCATCAAGTTCTACTTTCCTCCCACTCACTTCTTTCGAGAGAAACTCTTTTTCTAGAAAGGATCCGTTCTTAGCAACGAATATTTTGCCTTCGGATCTGTGATAGAAGGTGTACCCAACAGTCTCTTTTGGGTATCCTATGAAGACACATTTTTCCGACTTGGGATCGAGCTTATCAGGTTGAAGTGTTTTCACATAAGCATCGCAGCCCCAAATTTTAAGAAACGACAACTTTGGTTTCTTGCCAAACCATAGTTCATAAGGCGTCGTATCAACGGATTAAGATGGTGCCCTATTTAACGTGAATGCAGCTGTCTCTAATGCATAACCCCAAAACGATAGTGGTAAATCGGTAAGAGACATCATAGATCGTACCATATCTAATAAAGTACGGTTACGACGTTCGGACACACCATTACGCTGTGGTGTTCCGGGTGGCGTGAGCTGTGAAACTATTCCACATTGTTTCAAATGAAGACCAAACTCGTAACTCAAATAATTTCCTCCACGATCAGATCGTAGAAACTTTATTTTTCTTGTTACGATGATTCTCTACTTCACTCTGAAATTCTTTGAACTTTTCAAATGTTTCAGACTTGTGCTTCATTAAGTAGATATACCTATATCTGCTCAAATCATCAGTGGAGGTCAGAAAATAACGATACCCGCCGCGAGCTTCAATACTCATTGGTCTGCATACATCAGTATGTATGATTTCCAACAAATATGTTGCTCGCTCCATTGTTCCGGAGAACGGAGTTTTAGTCATCTTGCCCATGAGGCATGGTTCGCAAGCACCAAGTGATTCATAATCAAGTGATTCCAAAAGTCCATCGTTATGGAGTTTCTTCATGCGTTTTACACCAATATGACCTAAACGGCAGTGCCACAAATAAGTTACACTATCATTATTAACCTTGCATCTTTTGGCTTTAATATTATGAATATGTGTATCACACGATCGAGATCCAATAAACTATTTTCATTGGGTGTATGACCATAGAAGGTTTTATTCATGTAAACAGAACAACAATTATTCTCTAACTTACATGAATAACCGTATTGCAATAAACATGATCAAATCACATTCATGCTCAACACAAACACCAAATAACAGTTATTTTGGTTCAACACTAATCCCGAAAGTATAGGGAGTGTGCGATGATGATCATATCAATCTTGGAACTGCTTCCAATATACATCGTCACTTCATCCTTTAACTAGTTTCTGTTCATTATGCAACTCCCACTTCGAGTTACTACTCTTTAGCAACTGAACCAATATCAAATACCGAGGGGTTGCTATGAACACTAGTAAAATACACATTAATAATCTGTATATCAAATATACCTTTGTTCACTTTGCCATCCTCCTTATCCGCCAAGTATCTAGGGCAGTTCCACTTTTAGTGACCATTTCCTTTGCAGTATAAGCACTTGTTTCAGGCTTGAGTTTAGCTTTGGGTTTCTTCACGGGAGTGACAACTTGCTTGTCATTCTTCTTGAAGTTCCCCTTCTATCCCTTTGCCCTTTACTTGAAACAAGTGGTCTTGTTAACCATCAACACTTGATGCTTTTTCATGATTTCTACCTTCGCCTACTTCAGTATCGCGAAGAGCTGGGAATTCCTTTCGTCATCCCTTGCATATTATAGTTCATCACGAAGTTCTACTAACTTGGTGATAGTGACTAGAGAACTTTGTCAATTACTATCTTATCTGGAAGATTAACTCCCACTTGATTAAAGTAATTGTAGTACCCAGACAATCTGAGCACATGCTCACTGGTTGAGCTATTCTCCTCCATCTTGTAGGCAAAGTACTGTCAGAGGTCTTATACCTCTCGACGCGGGCATGAGTATGAAATACAAATTTCAACTCTTGGAACATCTTATATGCTCCATGGCATTCAAAACGTTTTTGAAGTCCCGGTTCTAAGCCGTAAAGCATGGTGCACTTAAACTATCAAGTAGTCATCATATCGAGCTTTTGTCAAAACGTTCATAACGTCTACATCTGCTCCTGCAATAGGTCTGTCACCTAGCGGTGCATCAAGGACATAATTCTTCTGTGCAGCAATGAGGATAATCCTCAGATCACGGAACAATTCCGCATCATTGCTACTAACATCTTTCAATCTTGGTTTTCTCTAGGAACATATGAAAAAATAAACGGGGAGCAACATCGCGAGCTATTGATCTACAACATAGATATGCTAATACTACCAGGACTAACTTCATGATAAATTAAAGTTCAATTTAATCATATTACTTAAGAACTCCCACTTAGATAGACATCCCTCCGGTCATCTAAATGATCACGTGATCCAAATCAACTAAACCATGTCCGATCATCACGTGAGATGGAATAGTTTCAATGGTGAACATCTTATGTTGATCATATCTACTATATGATTCACGCTCGACCTTTCGGTCTCCAGTGTTCCGAGGCCATATCTGCATATGCTAGGCTCGTCAAGTTTAACCCGAGTATTCTGCGTGTGCAAAACTGGCTTACACCCGTTGTATTTGAACGTAGAGCTTATCACACCCGATCATCACGTGGTGTCTCGGCACGACGAACTTTCGCAACGGTGCATACTCAGGGAGAACACTTATACCTTGAAATTTAGTAAGGGATCATCTTATAATGCTACCATCGTTCTAAGCAAAATAAGAAGCATAATAAGATAAACATCACATGCAATCAAAATATGTGACATGATATGGCCATCATCATCTTGTGCTTTTGATCTCCATCTCCAAAGCACCGTCATGATCACCTTCGTCACCGGCGCGACACCTTGATCTCCATCGTAGCGTCGTTGTCGTCTCGCCAACTATTATTTCTATGACTATCGCTACTGCTTAGTGATAAAGTAAAGCAATTACATGGCGATTGCATTTCATACAATAAAGCGACAACCATATGGCTCCTGCCAGTTGCCGATAACTTTACAAAACATGATCATCTCATACAAAACCGTATAACTCATCATGTCTTGACCATATCACATCACAACATGCCCTGCAAAAACAAGTTAGACGTTCTCTACTTTGTTGTTGCAAGTTTTACGTGGCTGCTACGGGCTTAGCAAGAACCGTTCTTACCTACGCATACAAAACCACAACGATGTTTCGTCAAGTATGTGCTGTTTTAACCTTCACAAGGACCGGGCGTAGCCGCACTTGATTCAGATAAAGTGAGAGAGACAGACACCCGCCAGTCACCTTTAAGCAACGAGTGCTCGTAACGGTGAAACCAGTCTCGCGTAAGCGTACGCGTAATGTCGGTCCGGGCCGCTTCATCTCACAATACCGCCGAAGCAAAGTATGACATGCTGGTAAGCAGTATGACTAGTATCGTCCACAATCTCATTGTGTTCTACTCGTGCATATCATCTACGCATAGACCTGGCTCATGATGCCACTGTTGGGGAACGTAGTATTTTAAAATTTTCCTACGATCACGCAAGATCTATCTGCCAGATGCATAGCAACGAGAGGGGAGAGTGTGTCTACGTACCCTCGTAGACCGGGAGCGGAAGCGTCAAGTGACGCGGTTGATGTTGTCGAACTTCTTCGCGATCCAACCGATCAAGCACCGAACGTACGGCACCTCCGCGTTCAGCACACGTTCAGCTTGATGACGTCCCACGAGCTCTTGATCCAGTTGAGCTTCACGGGAGAGTTTCGTCAGCACGACGGCGTGGTGACGGATATGATGTGTTCACCGGCGCAGGGCTTCGCCTAAGCTCCGCGACGGTACGACCGAGGTGTGATTCTGTGGAAGGGGGCACCGCACACGGCTAAACAATTCAACTTGTGTGTCTTTGGGTGCCCCCCTGCCCCCGTATATAAAGGAGCAAGGGAGGAGGGGCCGGCCAACCTCTATGGTGCGGCTAGGGAGGGGACTCCTACTAGGAATAGGATTGCAATCCTATTCCTAGTAGGATTCACCGAAAGGAAGAAGGGGGAAAGGATTAGGAGAGGTGGCGCCCCCCCCCCCCCAATCCTAGTCCAACTAGGATTCCTAGGTGGGGGCGCCGGCCAGCCCTATGGGCTGCCTCTCTCTCACCCTTTAGGCCCACTATGGACCATCCCCTCTCGTAGGGGGTTCCGGTAACCCCCTCCGGCATTCCCGATAAATCCGAAACTTTTCCGGTATACTTTCGGTGTCCGAATATAGCCGTCCAATATATCAATCTTTATGTCTCGGACATTCCGAGACTCCTCGTCATGTCCGTGATCTCATCCGGGACTCCGAACTACCTTCGGTACATCAATACTCAAAAACTCATAATACCGATCGTCATCAAACGTTAAGCGTGCGGACCCTACGGGTTCGAGAACTATGTAGACATGATCGAGACTCATCTCCGGTCAATAACCAATAGCGGAACCTGGATGTTCATATTGGCTCCTACATATTCTACGAAGATCTTTTATCGGTCAGAACCGCATAACAACATACGTTGTTCCTTTTGTCAAACGGTATGTTACTTGCCCGAGATTCGATCGTCGGTATCTTTATACCTAGTTCAATCTCGTTTACCGGCAAGTCTCTTTACTCGTTCCGTAACACATCATCTCGTGACTAACTCATTAGTCTTTTGCTTGCAAGGCTTATTGTGATGTGTGTTACCGAGAGGGCCCAGAGATACTTCTCCAACATTCGGAGTGACAAATCCTAATCTTGATCTATGCCAACACCACGAATACTTTCGGAGACACCTGTAGAGCATCTTTATGATCACCCAGTTACGTTGTGATGTTTGATAGCACACAAGGTGTTCCTACGGTATTCGGGAGTTGCATAATCTCATAGTCATAGGAACATGTATAAGTCATGAAGAAAGCAATAGCAGTTAAACTAAACGATCATAGTGCTATGCTAACGGATGGGTCTTGTCCATCACATCATTCTCCTAATGATGTGATCCCGTTGATCAAATGGCAACTCATGTCTATGGCTAGGAAACATAACCATCTTTGATCAATGAGCTAGTCTAGTAGAGGCATACTAGGGACATACTGTTTTGTCTATGTATTCACACATGCATTAAGTTTCCGGTTAATACAATTCTAGCATGAATAAAAGACATTTATCATGATATAAGGAAATAAATAATAACTTTATTATTGCCTCTAGGGCATATTTCCTTCACTATCCACTCCACAAAAATTAACATGCTTATATAAAACTTCATTTTTAGGAATTGGATCATGCATGTTGCAATCATCATGAACAATTTCATTTTCTTTGCAAATCTCTTTAAAAGGTTCATGATGCTTGATCCAATCTTCCTTAGGCATATTAAGATGTGAAGCAAAAGATTTGCGGAAATCAACAAGGAGTTGAGAATCAAGCCCAAACTTAGCGCTGAACTTATTAAAACCTGTAGTTTCAACAAAGGACTTAATGCAATCATACTCATAAATTATACCTGACTCTTTACCTTTGTCGATCTCCCAATCTTCAGTGTTGCGTTGAATTATTTCAAGGAGTTCCCATTTAGCATCAATCTTTTCGTTTGTGAAAGAACCCATAGAGGAAGCATCGAGCAAATCTTTATCCTGTCGAGAGAGCCTCGCATAGAAATTAGTAATAATCATATCTTTGGGGAGCCCATGGTTAGGACATTTTAGCATTAACGTTTTCAGTCTCCCCCAAGCTTGAGCTATGCTCTCTCCGTCATGAGGATAGAAATTATAAACATAATTCTTATTCTCATGGACTTCATGAAGAGGATAAAACTTGGAGTAAAAGAGAGACTGGATCTCTTCCCAATCCAGCAGGTGAGAGTCATCTAGTAGCCTATACCATTCCAATGCTTTTCCTTTCAGTGACAAGGCAAATAATTTCCTCATGACTCCATCTCTTGTCAAACCTGAAATCTTAAACAACTCACAAAGTTATGTAAGTTTCAACAAATGAATACTAGGATTGACTGTCCCATCATAACAATCATTCCTAATTATTTCAATTATCCTAAGTGGTATTTGGAACGGGATACATTCAGTAGGTGGAGGAGACTTCTCTACCACGGGTGTGGTAAAGCGGCCTTCCCCAAGCAGCGAACTAAGAGTGCGGTTTTCCATAAACATAACTAGTGAAACTAAAAACAAGAAACGAAAAGATTTAATTGCAAGATCTAAAGATATACCTTCAAACACTTACTTCCCCGGCAACGGTGCCAGAAATAGCTTGATGTCTACACACGCTTCTATTCTTGTAGACTATGTTGGGCCTCCAAGCGCAGAGGTTTGTAGGACAGCAGCAATTTCCCTCAAGTGGATGACCTAAGGTTTATCGAACTCAGGGAAGTAGAGGTTGAAGATGGTCTCTCTCAAGCAACCCTGCAACTAAGATACAAGAAGTCTCTTGTGTCCCCAACACACCTAATACAACTAGGAGTTGTATAGGTGCACTAGTTCGGCGAAGAGATGGTAAAATATGGATGATAGGAGTGGCAAAGCAAAGTAATATAAATCTGTAATAAAAAGTGCAGCAAGCAAACAAGTGGTAAACGTGAGCACAAATGGTATTGCAATGGTGGAAACAAGGCCTAGGCTTCATACTTTCACTAGTGGCAACTCCCAACAACATTAATACATGATATTTCCCATAAAACATGCAACGGAGACGCACTCGGAGGTCATTCCTTCGTGGTCAAGAGAGGACGAGAATTACGTAGGGCTACAAAAGCACACCTCAAAGTTCGTAGTTCTTAATCTATGGATTTCCCAATGTCACCGCGGCCATCCAAAGAGAGTACCACAATCACCACAACATATCTCAAGGATAGTCAAAGACAAGCACCAAGAGACTCTCAATCTTCAATCAACACACAAAAGAGGAAATCACTCATGAAAATATTCTTCTAATCCATGTCCAATAGACCGCTGTCACCTTGGTCTCGGGGATTATACTAGATAAAGACAAGTGAGTACATCAATCCAATACATAGAGGAAGGGGAAATATCATGGGATCACCCTAGATTAACATAGCCTATGATCACAACGAAGATCACATCATGGGAGAGAGAATTGACCACATAGCTACTGGTAGAAACCTCAGCCCCGAGGAGGAACTACTCCCGCATCATGGAGGGAGGAAGCAACGTCGATGGAGATGAATCCGGGGGCACTTCCCCGTCCTGGCAGGATGCCGGCACAGGAATTCTGGTCCCCCGAAACTTGGTGGCGATGGCGGCGGAGATCGGAATTGCTTCTGGAGAAAAGGGTTCTAGAATCAGGGTTTTCGCGACGGGAGAAATATATATGTAAAGGGGGGTCACCAGAGGCGGAGCCGGGGCCCCAGGGGCCCCCTGGCGCGGACAGGGGTGGGGCCGTGCCGGGTGGCCGCCTGGGCCCCCCCTGGCTCCCCTCTGGCCCCACTTTGGTTTTTCTCGAAGCTTCCTATACGCTGATTTTTCTTGTATTTTTTCCGGAATTTTTGGAGCACTTTTAATATGGGGGAAACCTGAAATAGAAAAACAGCAGAAAACAGGAACTGGCACTTTGGTGCACTGAGTTAATAGGTTAGTCCAAATATGATCAAAAGTGTATGGAAGTGCATAAATATCATAGCAATATCAAACAAAAGAAGCATGGAGCAAGCAGAAATTATAGATACGTTTTGGACGTATCAGCATGCGGCTCATCGATCAAGCAAAAAGCATGTATGACATGAAGATCAAGTCATGAGAAGATGGATGTTGCATGGCAATGTATCTCGGAAAGGCTATGGAAATGCCTTGATAGGTAGGTATGGTGGCTGTTTTGAGGAAGGATATAATGAGGCTTATGATGACAGAGCGTATCGTGCCAAGGATTTGGATGCACCGGCGAAGTATGCGCCAACTCTCGAGGTGAGAAAGGGCAATGCACGGTACCGAAGAGGCTAGAAAAATATGGCTAGGTGGAAGTGTCAACTTTGGAATACTCACATTAGTCCGAAGAGCTCATGCACTTATTATCGGTAACTCTCAATCTAATTAGGAGGTTCACAAAGAGACAAGTACGCCGAGGAGGAGTGTATGGGGGTTTGGTTATCCTTGCGCATCCTCGACTCATGGTACGTGAGTGTACTCTAATATTCGATCCCTCCAAAGATTAGTGATCCATCTAGTAGCTAAAGTTCTCAACTATTTTGTAGGTTTTCGAAAATAAACACGGATTGCCCAAAATATGACATCTATCACTAATAGGCTAAAGCTCTTGACACCAAAAGTTAAGACATTACTCATGGCAATACCTCAAAACTATTGCAAGTTACTACTAAAATTAAATAGCAACCTCAATTACCTACTTTAAGCTAAGACACACAACTCAGTGCAACAGGCAAACTCTCTTAACAAGATAAGCATGAAAACTCAAGATAGTTCAGCAACCAACTAAACAAAAGCTCTTTAAAAAGAAAAGCATGAAAACTAAGAGCTAAACATGACAACAGCTATGGAAAGTCAAAGAACACACATAGCAAAGATAAGCATGAAAATCCTATGTTGTGTTCTAGGTTGAAGTGGAGTGTGTTTCTCTCCCACACAAAGAAAGTTGGGTTCTAACTTGTTATGAACAGCAAGCAAATCTAAAGAAAACTAAAAAAAAAGGAAACTAAGAGCAAGACGCTGCAAGCATAGCACATAACGCATGAAGTGATAAGAATATAGTGGAACGAAAGACGAACTGATAATTGTTGATGGAGAAGGGGATGCATGGGGGCATCCCCAAGCTTAGACGCTTGAGTCTTCTTGAATATTTCTTGGGGGTGCACGGGGGCATCCCCAAGCTTGAGCGTTTGACCCTCCTGAATCTTCTTTTATCATCTTCCCTCGCACACTTGAAAACTACCTTCATACATAACTCATCATAATCTGATTAGCGAGGTTAGTACCCACAATAAAATAATTTTTCCCTACTGGAAATAAAAATAATCTTGAAGAGCTGCTATTTCTCAAGATTGCCAAAAGGTTTTTGCAAAGAAAAAGCAAGCTCAAGGTTTGCAAAACGAAGAAAAGGCAAAACAGGACAGAATCTGTGAAAAACAGACCAGCAGGCAGTAAATAATTTTTTCGGGGCACTTCTGCAACTCAAATCAAAAAACTCAGAACAGACGCTCGAAAGCCAATTGTATAGAGCACGCTGTCAAAAAAATTCAGATCAAAAAGAAGATCTGGTGATTTTATTCGAATTTTTCTGTCCAAGGACAGAATCTGTTTTCAGGACAGCATGTCACAACTTTTGAACTTTCTTGCAATCGGTGGCTAAAGTTGGCACAAAGCTGAAAAGAAAAGATACAATGATGATGCTACTGTAGTAACAAACATCAAGACACAACAAAAGCAAAATAAAACCTAATTCGTTGTGGGCTGCCTCCCAAAAGCGCTTTCTTTTATGCCTTTAAGCTAGGCATGATGCAAAAAGGAGGAATCAAAAGTCATCATAATAATCGGAGTTATAAATTGCTTCAAATGGTTTCTCAACAAGTTCATCCTTGTTCCTTCTAGGAAAGGGGTACGTACCTTTTGCCTTCCCGCGTAGGCGGATTTGTCCCTTACCTATATCGATGAAGCCTTTTACGGCTCGGAGGAAGTCCCTTCCAAGCACTATATTTCCTTGGTTTGGCTTCATGATGAAGAAATCAACCATTGCAATCCCTTTAAGGAATGTAACTGGTACGTCTTTTATTCTTCCCTGGATCTCAGAAATATCTCCATTAGCATGTTCATGATAGGATGATAATTTGTCCATGTTAAATTTTAAAGAATCATGAACAATTTTTGGCATAGTAGAAACCATAGATCCAATATCACAATAAGCAAGGAAGTCTTGATTAGAGATGCTAATCCTAACAAAAGGCTCCCAATCATTGTCTATTTCCAAAATATCTCTCTTATTGGGTTTGGGTTTCTCTACCTTCATCAAGTCTAGAGCATCCATTCTCTTCTCAATAGTAGCAAGTCTATCTATGACAGTATCAAAACTATGATCATAAACAAAGTAACTAGATAGACCATGTATAATTACAAGAGCTCTAGCTTCATCACACTCTAGGAAATCTCCTTCAGCTATAATATCAAGAGAGTGTTTACACCATTTAAAAAGACCATGGTAAAAATTTCTAAGCACAATTTTTATAGGTATCCAAGGCATAATTCTCCTATGTGCATCAGAAATTCTGTCCCATGCCTTCTTCATATTTTCTCCATCCCTTTGATGGAAATCTAGAACTTCTGATTCCCTCAAAGCACCAAGTCCTAACATGCTTGACTAAACAGAAAGGACTACTAACAGAAAAGCAAATATTTTTTTTGTGATTTTTGATAAAGGACACTAAAGCAAAAACTGAAAGGTAAACTAACAAGACTAAAAAGCAAAGATAAAAGATAGCGTGCAACTCCCCTATCTTGAAGAGTGGAGTCCCCGGCAACGGCGCCAGAAACTTGCTTGATGGCTTCTCGCCCCTCGTTGGTTACCCCAAGTGGAAGGTTGAGATGTAGCGTAGCGGCAAATTTCCCTTGGCAAAGATACCAAGGATCGAATCCCGTGAGACTCCGAGGGTCGACAAGTAGGTGTCAACGGCGCCAGAAACTTAGCGGTTGACGGGACCTGCACACAGATACAGATAACTTTGCTCCCAACGAGTACAGAGAGGCTGTCAATCCCTCTGGCCTTGTTGTTTACAAAGGATCAAACACAAGCGATAATAATGATAGCTATGACTGCAACTAGGAAATAAAAACAGTAAGTAAATAGAAGGTGTGATCAGCGGTGGTAATATGGACCGGGGTCCCATGATGTTCACTAGTGATGTCTCTCTCCCAAAAGACGATAAAACAGCAAAGCGAGGTAAACAAATTACAGCTGGGCAATTGACAGGATTATGTGCGCAAACCAATGCTAACTATGCTGCAAAGAAAGGTAGAGGCTCAAAAGCATGGGCGGTACGCCAAAGCAAGTAGACCGAAATCCATCTGCATCTACTACTAATCATCCACCTTGAGATATCTATCCAGAACATCTCGCTGGTATTAAGTTGCGAATCCCACCCAAAGTGTAAACTCAAAGCAACAGACAACTGCATTAAAAGAACTTTGCGTAAAGTAAACAATCCTTGCATCCGCAAGTACAAGCACCATTGTTTTCTCCCTTGTGGCAACAGCACATCCCCTAGACTCATGTTTCTGTCACTCAATCTAGTCATCAGGGGGCATGAACCCACAATCAAGCATAACGCTCCCTCTTGGAGTTACTACCTACTACCTGGCCAAAGCAATAAACAGCAACGGAGAACATGCAAGAATTACTCAAGAACAAAGATATAAAAGAGGTGAATCAAATATATTACTCAAACACAATCTGAACATAGTCTCATAATCCATCAGATCCCAGCAAACTCAGCAAAGCAACAGCCAAAAGATTACATATGTGCCTCGATCATGTAGGGCAGCTCACGAGGTCTAAACCATGAAGAGCAAAGAGGGGAGGAGAATATCACATAGCTACTGATCATGGACCCATGGTCCAAGGTGGACTACTCACGACTCAACCGGGAAGCGTCCATGGTGGTGGAGAAGCTCCCGGTGGTGGTTCTCCCCTCCGGCAGGGTGCCGAGATGAGTTCTCCTGATGCTCCCGATCTTGGAAGCGTTGCGGCGGCGGAACAGAGGCAAGATCGCGAAAAAGGGTTCTGTCCTCGAGGGTTTCGGGACGAGAGGGATATATATGCGAAGGGGGGCAGCCAGAGGCGGAGCAGGGGCCCCAGGCGCCCCCTGGCGCGGCCAGGGGTGGGGCCGCGCCAGGTGGCCGCCTGGGCCTCCCCTGGCTCCCCTCTGGCCCATCTTTGGTTCTTCGCGAAGCTTCCTGTATGCTGATTTTTCCTATATTTTTCCTGTAACTTTTGGAGCACTTTTAATATGGGGGAAACCTGAAATAGAAAAACAGCAGAAAACAGGAACTGGCACTGTGGTGCACTGAGTTAATAGGTTAGTCCAAATATGATCAAAAGTGGATGGAAGTGCATCAATATCATAGCAATATCACACAAAAGAAGCATGGAGCAAGCAGAAATTATAGATACGTTTTGGACGTATCGGCGGGCAGTGGGGTTGGATCCTTTTTACCGCAGTAACTCCTCCCGTGGTTGCACTTCCCCATGATCAGTGCTGACGTGGGGGTCGTGCGTGGGATGATTGTTGCACGCCAGTGTCACTTCGCAGTAAATGGTAAAGGGGGTGGCCCACGCCTTCCCCATAAAAAGGGGAAAACCGCAGGCATGCCGCTCATTTACCTCCTGCGCTCCTCTAATCTCGGGTTCGTCGTTCCTCTGCTTCTTCCCCAAACGAAAAGCCAAAGCTCTTGCCTCCGCTCACCGCCGCCGCGCTCCCCTTCGCCTCTGATTCCTCTCCTCTTCCCCAGCCGCAATGGCACCCAAGTCCAGCAAGGGCAAGGGAGCGATCGAGGACGCAGGGGAGAAGGAGCTATCGGAGAGTGAGTTGGTGGTGCTTCGGATGAAGCACGCCTACTTCCCCCCGACGGTCGACGCGCTCCATCTCAGGGACTATTTCCAGCCCCTGTGGGGGTGCAAGACGACAGGGCATCCAGCCGCGCGCGTCATCCTCGCCCAATTCGCAGAGGCCGGCCCGAATCGGTACCCCTTCCTCGTCGACTACTTCTATTGCAGCCTCTATCCCCCTTTCTTCGATTTCTTCAATGATATCATGCATACCTATGGCTTCCATCTCCTTGATTTCACGCCGAACGTCGTGGCGTGCATGGCTTTCTTCGCCCACCTCTGCAAGGGTTTCGCCGGGGTGGTTCCCAGCACAGCGCTCTTCTGCCATTACTTCTTCCCTCGCATCGAGGGGGACGCCATCGCCGGCTGCGTCACCTGGATTCCACGGGCCCAGGAAAAGGGTACGTATCCGGACGGTGCGCAGAAGGAGAGGTGGGATGAGTGGAGGAGCTGGTGCTATGGATTAAGGAGGATGACCCACCGGAATTCTGCCGAGTTCGTCAGAGCCCGCCAGTCCGCCACAAAGACTTGGGGTATGTCGACGTCAATGGCAAGAAGCGCCTGATCGCCACCACCAGGATCCACCGTATTTCTCAGGACGGGCTCACCCTTGAGATGATTGGGGTTGATTTCATTCACCGCCGAATCGCGCCACTTCACAATAAGGGGAGGCCGGCTTGGCTTTTCCAGAACGCGGCTGACATCATGAGGCTCCGCCCTGGTCTGAAGCACAACTTCACGATGATGGAGCATGCTCACCTCTGCCAGAAGCTCTTCCAGCTTGACGTGGACCACGACGACAGGGCCGAGAGGACCGGCAAGGCCGCCAAGACCGGCAAGGTCGTCAAGGGGCCCATGTTTGGGTTGCCGGCGGGAGTGGTCCCGCTGAGCAACAACTCTCGACAGTCCGCCATCATTGCCATGATGCCGGACTTCAACACGCACAACCTTGACCCGGCCTGGGTCGAGCCGCCGGAGGATCGGGTGCAGGAGTTCTTCGATACCTCGTAGAGCCGTGTCCGCGAAGAGCCGGTGCTCATCCATGATACCACCCAAGCGGAACTAGATTATATTGCCGCCAGGGCGGTGGAGGCGGCGCTTGTCCTGGAGGTCGGCAGCACCGGCCACGTGGAGGACGAGGCCAACATGGCCACCGAGGAAGAGGAGCTCGCCGGGTGGGCGAAGTCCGCCGGGGATGCCAGCCGTGCAGGCGCCGACGCCGACGCTCCCCTTGTCGAAGACGTGGCCGAGGAGTCGACCGATGAGGAGGCCGAGGTCGCCAACCCTCCTGCCACGGGGAGGCGGCGCGTCCTATGGTGGGCTGGCTTGGGTGAGCTGGCCCGGCCTGACAGCATCGTGCGGCGGCAGCAGCCCCCGGAGCAACTCGTGCACGAGACGAGGTCGATGGCGGCCGCGGTGGAGAGGAAGGCAGGGAAGACAGCTGCCTCCTCTTCGTCCAGGCGTGGCTAGACCCCATCTCCTTCTCCCCCTCCCGCAGATGTCGTCATGGATGTCGACTTTGATGTTGGGTCTCTTAGCCCAATGAGGAAGAAGAAGAAGCCACAGGAGGAGGAGGAGACGGAGTATGAGTATGTATTTCGCTCCTCACATTACCTCCTGGCTTCATTTCTACATTATCTCTCTTTGATCCGATGTTGTCTCTGTAGGGACATGGAGACGTTGGCCTAGAGAGCAGCAAAGAGGGCCAGGGCGTCGTCCGTCGATAAGCCCCCGGCGGGCACCTCAGGTATGCCGCTGTTGGTGGAGAGAAGCCCAGACAATAGCCCCCGACGTAAGTTCACTACTTACTCTTTCATGGACGAACAACGGGGCGTGAATCCTTGATGCTGATCTTGCCGGGTTTGTAGGTGTGGAACGGCAGCAGGAGGGCCCGCAAGGGGCCACCCCTAACATGCCACCCCCTCCACTACACCGCCCCGAGGGGCGTCTCCGGCAAGGGCACCGACCACCGAGCCCACGCCCATGGAGGAGGAGGAGAGGAACTTGAGCGCCGGTGACTCTCCCCAGGCAACGATCGTTGGCGAGGAAAGCGCCACTCCTTCTCAGCCTGGTACGGATAATTTGTTTGTTCTTTGTAAGTTGAGCTTCGATTTTGGCCTTGCCTCTCTATTTCTCTTGACTTTTTAGACCCTCCCTTGACGGACCGGGTAGATGTCGAGCCCACCATCGAGGAGGTTGCCAAGGACGCTGAGGCCGAGGCCAATAGGATCGCTGCCGAGGAGGCCGCCAAGGGGCCTGTCGGAGGGACCGGCGAAGCCAGCGCCGAGGAGGCCGGCAAAGGGCCCGCCGGAGGGACCGGCGAGGCTGCTGCCGAGGAGGCCGACAAGGCTGCCCCCCGAGGAGGCCTACAGGGCTGCTGCCGAGGAGGCCGGCAAGGCTGCTGCTGACGACCAGCCTTCCTCCTCCACTGCCTCTGGCTCGGGTCGTTACTTGAAGGTGAGCGATGACTTGTTCGTCCACCTCCCATGGATGGCAAACAGCAAGGCGCCAACTAAGGGGGAGGTGTTCGACGATGAGGCGCTCGCCGCCGCTGGGCTTGAGGTCGTTGATGAGCCGAGCGTCGGCGGCGACAATTCTCGAGAGGAGCAGCTCCTTCGGGCCATGGGCGCCAGCTTCCAGAAGCTCCAAGCGCTTCACCGCGCCCGCCTAGATAAAGCAAACTCCAGGTCGGCAGTGGTGGATAAGGCGGAGGACGACTTCCAGGAGCGCGTTTCCCAGACAAAAGTCTGGTTTGCCGAGGCCCGTAGTGAGTTGAGGGCTTCCGAGGATCAGCTGGACGAGCGCGCCCGAGATGTTATGCTGGCGCAGTCCGATTTCGAGAAGGCCCGGGAGGAGGCCAAGAAGCGGGCCGCCAATGATGAGGCCGCCCACAACCAGCGCCAAGTTCAACTGGACTCTCAGGAGGAAGACCTCGTCGCCCGTGAGCAGGCGCTCGCCGCTGCACTCCGCGACAAGGATGAGGAGGTTCACAAGCTCGTCGTGCAGCGGACCCAAGAGCTGGAACAGAGGCCCATTGAGGCACTCAATGCTCAGGCTCGGGTCCATGTCGGCAAGGTGAAGGAGCTGGAGGTGGAGCGGGATGGCCTGAACGAACGGGTCCTAGGGCTGACCAAAGAGAGGGACACGATCCACCCTACCTTGACGGAGGTGCAAGCCGAGGTTCTCGGCAAGGCCGAGCAGCTCTCCACGGCCCAGGATTCCATCAAAGATCTCAAGCTAGAATTGGAGGGCCTCAACGGGATGCTTTCGGAGGCCAGGGCTCGGGAGGAGACTCTAAACAGGGACCTGGAGAAGGAGAAACGGCCACGGAAGGACGATGCCGCTAGCTACGCAGATTACGTGAAGGGCGAGAACCTCTGGATCAGCTGCCTCGTCGCTGTCGCGAAGAAGCTCACCGCGCAGTTGGCCGCCATGGGCATGCCAAACTTCAGGTTTTCCCGGGAGGTGAACCTCTCCATCAACGCCAGCCTGACCGGGTTCTTAGAGTGCATCCTTGATGCCTTGGAAAAGCTCCACTCCGACCGAGCGGCTTATCTGGCCGACGAGTCCCGAAGGCTCTGTCGGGGCGCCTTGACCAAGGTCCTCACCAAGGTGGCCTACTGGAACCCCGTCCTCGACTTTGAAGTCGCGCTGGATAGCTTGTCGGATGATGTGGATCTCACGGCGCTCAAGAAGCGTATCAAGCCCATCATCAGTCGCGTCAACGGAATTCACAGGGCAGAGGGCCAGCGTCGGGATTAGGCACCCCGTTTCTTACCGCCGCTGCAGGTTCACACCCAAGACAATTTTTTTCTTTAGTTAGAACCGCAGCAACAATTGATGTAACATAACTCTGCAGTACCTTGAAGTAATGCGCGCTACTTTCCTGTTTGATTTCTCTCTGTATGTCCACCCTATGCTTAATTGGATAGGCTTGCCGGCGCGTAAACCCAGGCCAGGGCGCTCTGAGGACAGATCCTCAATAGCTTGTCGGATGTGCTTGCTGCTAGGCAAACTGCCTTACCGTTCTCAGCGCGGCCGTTTGAACTGTTGAGCGGACTCGAAACAGGACAAAAGCATTGCCGGTAATGGAAAGGCTACCCAGCCGTTCGCGAAGCGGTCGCTCGAACTGTTGAGCGGACTCGAAATAGGACGAGGGCCTTGCCAATAGTGGAAGGGTCCCATTGCATACATGTTTATCATACAGAAAGAAAGATCTTCGAGGAGAATAACATTATGTAAAAAGGAATTACTCAAAGTCTTGCGTGACTTATCTTTTCTATTGTTGCGTGGGCGTCCACCGCACTTGCTGATGATGCCCCGCGCTTGGTCATTCTCTTCCTTGGAAGTCATGCATGGAAAACTGCCAAACTAACTGCTAGACCGGATTTCCACAACTACGCCCCCTACCTGGCGCGCCAAAGATGTCGGTGGAAACGACACCTATGGGATCACTGGAATCCCTTCTACGGTTGGCGGGCGCGAGGTTGTGCAAAGAGCGGGTCTAAGAGTTAGTACAAGGATCGTTTACCCAGGTTCGGGCCGTGAGAATGCGTAATACCCTAGTCCTGCTTTGGTGTATATTCGAGTGCTCTTGAGTTCTTGAACTAGCTACGGTGCATGTCTAGCTCCAAAGGATCCGAATCCTTCTCCAGTATACCGCGGGCCTCCTTTTATAGTCCAAAGGGGATGCCACATTGGCACACAGGAGGTGGAAAGGTGCACAGTGCACAGGCTTATCTCATGCCATTACGGGACAAGACGCATTAAATGCGCTACTTAGGTGTCCACTTGCTTTACCGGGGACGGAAACAAGGCCCGTCCTGTCCGTGTTCGCTCTGTCTCGTTGTGACGCGCGTCCAGGCCAGCGGGGGACGCAGCTGAGGTGGCGTGGTGGTAAGGTCATCACAAAGATCTGCATGCCACCACGCAGGTGCTTGACTAGTTGGACCAGGAACCACGTACCGCCACATGGGTACCTGCCTGGGCTAGTGGGTCGGCTGCCGAGCTGGGGCGACTATGGGGCGGCAAGGGCTTGCCGCAGTCCTGCGCCTGCTCCCGGCAAGGGCCTTGCCGGGGCCTCCGTGAGCGTCCTCAGCAAGAGGCTTGCTGGGGCTTTGGGGTGTCTTTGGCGAGGAGCCTTGTTGGGGCCTCGTGGGCATCCTCGGCAAGGAACCTTGTGATTGCCTTGTCGTCTGGTTCTCATCTTGTGAGCCATAGACCTTTGTCTTCACAAAGATCTGCATGCCATCACGTGGGCGCTTCCTGAGCCTTGGTTCCAATGTTGTTGATGATGTCGGTTCTCCTAGGATCAAGGGTGGTTGCAACGGTGACATTTGGGTGAGTTGCCATGCCAAGGGTTCTTGCCGGGGGCGTGCAGGCCGCCCCGGCAAGAGTCCTTGTCGGGGGAGAGCATGTCTTCTTGCTTGGCCTTCTTGTGTCACCGTCTTGGCGTTGCTCTGGAAACTTTGCGTCTCTGGCTCCCCGCCTGTGCTTTGTTACGTGTGGTCGCAGGCGTGGCTCTGACTGCTCGTGCAAAAGGAAGGGGTATAAAAGAGCACCCCTACTTTTGTACACCGACATTATTGTTGACATCACCCTTGAGGTGAGTACGTTGGGAGGCGAAAATATAAGTCCATATCTTTTCATGTGTATGGTTGAAACTTTTTACTCATGTGTATGAGATGAGTGTTAGAAATCATAGAAGACTATATGATGGTTGAGTATGTGGACATGCTTAAAGGCTCTGATACGTGACCCTTCCTGAAAATATAATGAATTGTAGTTGCAAAGTTGACTGAGAGCATAGTTAGTTTGTTTTCAATAGAGTTTATGCTTTCTACTTTGATATTGTGATGAATTGTTACTTGTTCACGAGAAGCTATATGATAAAGTTATATGATAAAGTTATGTGATAAAGTTTGTTGCTGTTATAATAATATGCATGATGCTTCTATGTTAATATTTTGTTTTTATCGATACCTCTCTCTCTAAGCATGTGGACATGTTTTTCGATTTCGGTTTTCGCTTGAGGACAAGTGAGGTCTAAGCTTGGGGAGTTGATACGTCCATTTTGCACCATGTTTTCTTACTGTTATTTATAATGTTTTCGTGCATAATAATGCTTTATGGAGTAATTCTAATGCCTTTCCTCTCTTAATATGCAAGGTTTACACAATGAGGGATAATACCGGCAACTTGAATTCTGGACCTGAAAAAGCTACATCAGGCCACCTATTCTACACATCTCCAAATGAGCTGAAAATTTACGAAGAATTGTTTTGGAATATATGAAAAATATTGGAGCAAATAACTACCGGAGGGGGCCACCCTAGTGAGCACAAGACACCATGGCGGGCCTGGGGGGCGTGCTTGGGCCCCCAAGCACGCTCTGGTGGGTTGTCCCCTCCCTGGCCCACCTCCGGTGCCCATCTTCTGATATATAAGTCATTTTTACCTAGAAAAATTAAGGACAGGATTTTCGGGATGGAGCGCCGCCGTCTCGAGACGGAACTTGGGCAGGAGCACTTTTGCCCTCCAGCGGAGCGATTCTGCCGGGGGAACTTCCCTCCCGGAGGGGGAAATCGAAGCCATCGTCATCGCCAACAACCCTTTCATCTTTGGGAGGCCAACCTCCATAAACATCTTCAACATCACCATCTCCTCTCAAACCCTAGTTCATCTCTTGATGTCAATCTTTGTACCAGAACCTCAGATTGGTACCTGTGGGTGACTAGTAGTGTTCATTACCTCTTGTAGTTGATTACTATATGGTTTATTTGGTGGAACATTATATGGTCAGATCCATTTTGCTATTTAATACCCCTCTGATCTTGAGCATGGTTATCATTTGTGAGAAGTTACTTTTGTTCTCCAGGTCACGGGAGAAATCTTGTTGCAAGTAATCATGTGAATTTGATATGTGTTTGATATTTTGATGATATGTATGTTGTGGTTCCCTTAGTGGTGTCATGTGAACGTTGAATAAATGACACTTCACCATATTTAGTCCTAAGGGGATGAATTCTGGAGTAGTTATTAGATATGGGTTGCTAGAGTCACAGAAGCTTAAACTCTAGTTTGTGCGCTACTTTGTAACAGAACGATTTGGATCCAAATGTTTAATGTCATGGTTAGATTTTATCTTTATACTTTTCTCGTAGTTGCGGATGCTTGCAAGGGGGTTAATCACAAGTAGGAGGTTTGTTCAAGTAAGAACAACACCTAAGCACCGATCCACCCACATATCAAATTATCAAAGTAGCGAACACAAATTAAACCAACCTAATGAAAGTGGCTGGATGGAAATACCGTGTACCCTCAAGAACACTTTATCTATTATAAGAAACCGTCTTGGCTTGTCCTTTGCCACAAAAAAAAATTGGCTACCTTGCTGCACTTCATTTACCGTTACTGTTACTTGCTCGTTACATATTATCTTGCTATCAAACTACTTGTTACCGACAATTTCAATGCTTGCAGAAATTACCTTGCTGAAACCCACTTGTCATTTCCTTCTTGTCGGTGTACTAAGGTAGGGGTACCTCAGTACCCCAACTTGTGCACGGGCAGTAGCAGCTTCCCGCGGCAGGACCTACCACGTGCTTGCCGGAGACCTTTCTGATCCATATAAAGCCATTCAAAAACAAAGTATACAAGACGGAAGATCGAGACCCCGGCAAGTGGAGCTTGCCGGGAAGGCCGTCCCAGGCTCAAGATTACCTCGCTCACACAAGACCCTGGCCAGAGAAGCTCGCCAGGAAGACCAGAAGATCACATTTCAGAAGACATGCCTCGGCGCGGCATGCGCCCCGACAGGGCCCGGGGAGCGACAAGCTTCCGGGCCCGGCAAGGTCAAGACCCCGGCAAGGTGCTTGCCGGGGAGAGTTACGCTGTGTGCCCGCGCTCCAGCTCATCGAACCACGCGTCGCCCTGGGGCCATTCCAGGGACGCGTGGCGGATGGCTGTGCAGCCTGGGGACACGGTGGCACTCCATGGTGACGAAGCTGTCGCCGTGGCAAACGGAGACGCAAGGGCGGGCGCTTTTGGGGTCGACGGTGACGGGCATTTAATGCCCTTGTCCCCCACTGTCAAAGTAGGTGATGACCACTGTTCATCCACTGTTCATCCACTGTTCCCGCACTATTACAACTACCATCAAAGTTACCTTTTTACCCCTTTCTCCTACGTTGACACCTGTCGGTGACCCCTTGAGCTATAAAAGGAGGCCCATGCACAACGTAGAAAGGGTTCGGAACCTAGATCGCTCATTCGCTCGGTGTAGCTAGTTCTTCAAGCTCCCGAGCTCTCCAACTCAATACAAACTAAGCAGGAGTAGGGTTTTACGCGTCCGTCGCGGCCCGAACCTGGGTAAACTGCCCGCGTGCTCACCACGATCTGCTCTTTGTGCTCCCTCCGCTCCCTCACCGCACGAACAAAGGGGCTCCGGTCCCATAGGTGCTCGTGGTGGACAGTTTCCCCCGACATCTTTGGCGCGCCAGGTAGGGGGCGTCGAGGTTGTGCGAACCTGATCCAGCGTTCACGCGGGCGCATTCTTCATCAACCTCTCCAGCCACATCGACATCATCAGCAGCAACAGCATGGCCCCGAAGAAGAAGGCTTCGGAGGTCGCAGGCCCGTCTGCGTCTGTTCCACCACCAGAACCAACGGTGGGTGGAGGAGACGCCGGCGGAAGAGTGGTCGCCGGTGAGGAAACACACGGCACCGCTAAATCCAAGGACAAGGCGGACGGCCGGACCAACTCCAAGGCCTCGGTCTCCGTAGATGCGCCACGTCCATCTCAGCAAACAACAACCCAGCAGCGCCATGGCACAGGAGGTGGCATCCGCTTGCTGGGCCAAGGGCAAACCGGAGGCTCGCGGGATGCTCCGGGCCACCGTCCGGGCACGAGCAAGGCGCGGTCGCCGGGGCGGGACCCTGCTCCTTCTAACCATGTTAGGAGTCCGAGCATATCCCGCTCCTCGCCCCCGCTCCCCTCCTCTCCAGCAGAAGCGCTCGCAAGAGCGCAACTGCTCCTCGATTTCCCTCCAGCGGCAGACAAGGCCAAAGACTGGAGGGCAACCATCCAGAGCCTGATCGCCTTCGCCAACAACGATACGCCGCAGCATCCGGCGACCTCGCGGCCACGGCAAGTCGAGAAGACGAAGGCCGACGGCGACAAGACCGCCGGGGGTGCAACCACCGTGCACTCCCCGCCGCGGAAGCAGAAGACGCCTCCCCGCCGGATCAACGTCGACGACGATTCCACGGCGTCGTCGGATCCGCGGGCTCGTCGGGACCAGCGCCAGGTCCTTGACGACCGGCGACAAGAAGACGCTCGAACGACGATCGAGCGCCGCCGAGAAGCTCGGCGACAATCAGATCAGCGAGCTGGGAACGCTGTCGACACGCACGCGCCCGGTGAACCAGGCGACTTGCCGTACGTGGCAGGTTGTCCTGCATTTACCCGTGAGCTGCGGCGCGTCCAGTGGCCCAGCATGAAGAACTTCAAGCCCGACATACCGGAGAAGTACGACGGCAAGACGCACCCCTCGGAATTCCTCAGCATCTACACCATCGCGGTGCAGGCTGCCGGGGGGCGCGACAAGAAGATACTGGGGAATTACTTCCCGCTAGTGCTTAAGCCGAACGTTCGTTCTTGGCTTATGCACTTGCCGGAAGGCTCCATTTCTTCTTGGGCAGATCTTTGCCATCAGTTTGTTGGCGCCTTCACGGGCGGCCACAAACCCCACGGCCAGGAGAGTGATCTCCACATCTTGGCTCAGAAGGAAGGAGAACCTCTGCGCAAATACATCCAGCGCTTCAGCCGCGTGCAGCACAACATCCCCGACGTCCACCCTGCTGCGGTTATCAGCGCGTTCCACCAGAACGTGCGTAACCGCCGCATGCGTGAGGAGATGGCCATGGCCAAGATACGGGATGTCAGCGAGCTCTATGCTCTAGCTGATAAGTGCGCGCGCGCCGAAGAGGGGAGGAAACTCCCCGGGGAGGATGCTGGCGCAGGGGAGAGCGACAGCGAGGATGCCGCCCCGACAAAGAAGAGCCGGCGGCGGAACAATAGAAGAAAGAACAAGAAGGAAGTGCTTGCCGTCGAGAAGTCCGGCAAGGAGGCTCCCGCCAAGCAAACACAGGCCGGCGGCTCCGGCAAGGAGCCTGCCCCTGTAGAGGCAGCCGACAAGCAGGACGGCTCCGACAAGCAATACTGCAAGATCCACCGCACCAAGGGCCACGACCTCTCCAACTGCAAACGCGTCGAGTACCTCGTCGAGTAGCAGAAAGCTGAGTACGACAGGCGCGACAAGGAGAAGGCCCAAGGTGGCGGAGGGGAGCCAAGCAAGAAGCGGCCATTCAATGGTTGGGGAGGACGCCGCGGCAAGGCCAAGCAGCGGCAAGGTGACCGACCTCCCCGGGGCCGCGACAAGGATGAAGAAGACGACGACGACAACATGGAGGAAGGTGATGACAGCGAGCAGGAGTTCCAGAAGGCCACGGAAGTCCTGTGCGTCGACGGCGGCGCCTCTCTGCATACTTCCCATCGCCAACTCAAGCAGTGGGTGCGGGAAGTAAATGCAGCAGAGCCGCCCGTGGAGTCGCGCAGGCTCCTCAAATGGTCCAGCACGCCCATCATTTTTGATCTTGAGGATCACCCTGACCGCACCATTGCGGTCGGGTGTTTGCCGATGTTGGTCTCACCAACCATTCGCAACCTCAAGGTCACCAAAATGTTGGTTGACAGCGGGGCCGGGCTGAACTTGATCTCCTCTGCTGTGATCAAGAAACTCCAAATCCCAGATGGCGAGCTCGAAGAGACCGGTTCTTTCCAAGGAATCAACCCAGGGAGGAGCAAGCCCAAGGGAAAGATCACTCTGCCAGTGACCTTTGGCGGGTAGCTCAACTTCAGAACTGAGCGCATCACATTCGACGTCACCGATATACCATTACCGTATAATGGGATAATCGGCCGTCCTGCCCTCGCCAAATTCATGGCAGCTTCCCACTACGCCTACAACGTACTCAAGATGCCGGGGCCGATAAGCATCATTTCTGTCCATGGCGACAAGAAGGACGCGCTTATCTGCGCCGACAAGATATACCGGGATGCAGCAGCCGCAGCGGAGAGCAACACACTTGCCGCTGAAGCTCCCGGGGGGAAGAAGACCAAGACCAAGTCCAGCAAGTGCTCTGGGACCCACTCCGGCAACTGCACCTCCTCGGAGTGCTGCGCTGCCGTCGAGGACGTTCCATCGAGCTCCATCGGCAAGTGCAAAAAGGGGATGGCCGCTCCTCCGGCAACCAAGAAGGTGTCCGCCAAGGAGGACGGCACTGGTGGTACCTTCACCATCAGTGCCACACTTGACAGCAAATAGGAAAGCGCGCTCGTTGCCTTCCTGCGGGCGAATGTCGATGTGTTTGCCTGGCAACCATCTGACATCCCCGGTATTCCCAGGAAGGTAATTGAGCACAAGCTTGCTGTTTGTCCTCATGCGCGGCCCGTCAAGCAGAAGGTCAGAAAGCAAGCCGTGGAGCGCCAAGAATTCATTGCCGAAGAGATCAAGAAGCTAGAAGCAGCGGGCCTAGTTAGAGGCGTGATCCATCCGACGTGGTTAGCAAACCCAGTTGTCGCGCGTAAGGCCAACGGGAAGTGGAGGCTGTGTATAGACTTCACCGATGTGAATAAAGCATGTCCCAAGGATCCATTTCCCTTGCCACGCATCGACCAGATTGTTGACTCCACTGCTGGATGCGAGCTGCTCTCCTTTCTTGATGCATATTCAGGCTACGACCAGATCTTTATGGCCAAAGAAGACGAAGAGAAGACTGCATTCATTACTCCATGTGGCACATATTGCTTCATTCGCATGCCTTTCGGATTGAAGAATGCAGGCTCAACCTTTGCAAGGGTAGTATACACTGCTTTTGAGCCACAGATCCACAGAAATGTAGAGGCTTACATGGATGATATCGTGGTCAAGAGCAAGAGCAAGGATACACTGATCCAAAATTTGGAAGAGACATTTGAGAATCTGCGCAAGATCCAGCTTAAGTTGAACCCCGAGAAGTGCGTCTTTGGAGTCCCCTCCGGCAAGCTTCTCGGGTTCTTTGTGTCACAGAGGGGGATTGAAGCCAACCCCGACAAGATAAAAGCCATCGAGCAGATTGAGGCCCCGAAGCGCGTCAAGGATGTCAGGAGACTTGCAGGTTGTGTGGCTGCCCTCAGTAGGTTCATTTCGAAGTCTGCAGAACGTGCCCTACCTTTCTTCAAAATCTTGAAGAAGGCAGGTCCTATGAAATGGACTCCGGAAGCGGAGGCAGCGCTGCAAGACTTGAAACGGTACCTATCCTCCACTCCAATACTTGTCGCACCTAGACCACAGGAGAAGTTGCTGCTGTACCTAGCGGCAACCAACCAGGTGGTTAGTGCTGCGTTGGTAGCGGAGAGGGAGGCCAACGAGGAGTGAGCACCACCGGCAATTGAATCCAGCGACAAGCAGGGGGCTCCTCCGACAAGCTCTGGCCCCGACAAGGACAACTCTGCGTAGGAACAAGAAGAAGTGCGAAGAAGGATGGTGCAGCGCCCGGTGTATTTTGTAAGTTCCCTCTTGCAGGGGGCTAGATCAAGATACTCTGGGGTGCAAAAGCTGCTTTTCGGCCTCCTCATGGCCTCGAGAAAGCTGCGCCATTACTTCCAAGCACATGAGATAACAGTGGTCACTCGCTTTCCGCTAAAGAGGATATTGCACAACCCAGAGGCAACAGGCAGGATCGTCGAGTGGGCACTGGAGCTGTCAAGCTTTGGTCTCAAGTTTGAAAGTACTTCAACTATTCAGAGCCGAGCTTTGGCAGAATTCATAGGTGAATGGACCCCAACGCCCGATGAGGAAGTTCCAGAAACAAGTGTACCCGTACAAGAAGCGACAAGTGAATGGGTAATGTACTTTGATGGTGCCTTCTCGCTGCAAGGAGCCGGTGCCGGCGTGGTACTCATCGCGCCCACCGGAGAGCACCTCAAGTATGTTATCCAGATGCACTTTCCCAGGGAGCAAGCGACAAACAATACTGCTGAGTATGAAAGCTTGCTTGCCGGCCTCAGGATTGCGGCCGAACTTGGGATCAGGAAGCTGATTGTCCGGGGAGATTCTCAGTTGGTGGTCCAACAAGTCAACAAGAGCTACCAGAGCCCTTTGATGGAAGCTTATGTAGATGAAGTGAGGAAGCTTGAAGAGCACTTTCAAGGTCTGCAGATGGAGCACATCCCGAGAGCTCAGAATGACATTGCAGATGGCCTTTCAAAGTGTGCTGCGATGAAGTTACCTATGGAACCAGGGACCTTCTTGCTCAAGCTAAGTCAGCCATCCGTTACACCATCAATTGGGCAGTCCAAGAAGAGAAAGTTGGTCTCCGGCGACTACTTGCCGGCGGATCTCCCCAAGGCCACCGCCAAGGTCCCCAAGATCAACGATCAGAACGCTGAGGAACAGTTTGCTCCTGCAGATCCTCGGATCTGTACAGTTGAAGCAAGCGTTCCCGACAAGCCTCGCCCCGGCGAGCTTGCCGGGGGACCATCAGCTCCGGCGGAACCAGAGGTTTTTGCCGTAGAAGCTGGGGTTCCCGCAGCGGCCCTCGAGCCTTTAGTCCTTGCCGTTGAGCCTCGGGCTCCGGCGTGGGCGCAGCAGATCGTCCGTTTTCTACAAACTGGAGAACTTCCCGACGACCCAGCAGAGATAGAGAAGATAACCAGGCAGTCAAGTATGTACCAGCTCGTGGATAACGAGCTATACAGAAGAAGACTCAATGGTGTCAGGTTGAAGTGCATTTCCAGAGAAGATGGACAGAAGCTGTTGGCAGAAATACACGGAGGCATATGTGGCCACCACATTGGCGCAAGGGCACTTGCCGGGAAAGCTTTCCGGCAAGGGTTCTTCTGGCAAGAAGCCCTCCAAGATGCAACTGCACTAGTAACCAAGTGTGAAGCGTGCCAGTTCCATGCAAAGCAAATTCACCAGCCAGCTCAAGCTCTCCAGACGATCCCTTTGTCCTGGCCCTTCTCGGTCTGGGGGCTCGATATCCTCGGCCCCTTCCCTCGCGCTGTCGGGGGCTTTGAGTACTTGTACGTTGCAATCGACAAGTTCACAAAGTGGCCAGAAGTGGAACCAGTGAGAAAGGTGACAGCACAGTCAGCGGTCAGGTTCTTCAGGTCGATTGTTTGCCGTTTCGGAATCCCTAACAGGATCGTCACCGACAACGGTACACAATTTACTAGTCGGACCTTCATGCAGTACGTCCAAGACCTTGGCGCCAAGGTCTGTTTCGCTTCTGTTGCTCACCCGAGGAGCAACGGTCAAGCGGAGAGAGCCAATGCTGAAGTGCTGCGCGGACTCAAGACAAGGACCTTTGACAGGCTGTGCAAGTGTGGAAGAAACTGGATAGAGGAGCTACCGGCGGCTCTTTGGTCAATCAGAACGACACCAAGTCGAGCCACCGGACAGACACCCTTTGCCCTAGTCTATGGGGCAGAGGCAGTTCTCCCCACGGAACTCGTATACGGATCTCCTCGAGTGCTCGCTTATGATGAGCTCGAGCAAGAGCAACTGCGACAAGATGATGCATTGCTCCTCGAGGAGGAACGTCTCCAGGCTGCTGTACGAGCTGCTCGATACCAGCAAGCCTTGCGCCGCTACCATAGCCGCGAGGTTAAGGCCAGGAGTCTCGAGGAAGGCGACCTTGTTCTTCGGCGTGTTCAGTCCGCCAAGAATTCCAACAAGTTGACGCCGAAGTGGGAAGGCCCTTATCGGGTGAGACAAGTCACAAGGCCCGGCGCTGTCCGCCTTGAGACCGAAGAAGGCTTACCGGTGAGCAACTCCTGGAACATAGAGCATCTTCGCAAGTTTCACCCATGAGGCGCGGTTGCCGCGATCCGCTCCGGCAACCACCTTTTGTACAAGCCTTGCCGCTGTTGCATGTAACCCTTTGTACAAAGCCGGGCGCAGACCCCGTGCATCAGTAAAGTTTTTGCGTTTCGCACTATTTGCCTTTCCCATGCTTTTCCTCGCTATTTGCATGCACTATTTGGCATCTTGTGCAACACACGTATCCGGTAAGCATTAGCACGCCGAAAGGCCATATACTTGTTTCCCTCTTCTTTCTCTTTTCCTCTTAAGCAGAAGGAATGTTCCTCGTGCACAAGTTTGCCGGGGGGGAAGGAGATGGAAGATGAGATGGAAGATGAACCGAGTGCTGTTCAAGAAAGAGAAGCCTTACCGGGAAGCAAACAATATATGAAAGCTAAGTTACCAGAATTTGAGCAATTCAAATTTTTAAATTTTGGTTATCTTCCTTGAACAACCACACTTTGTATGGAAAACCTGTGCGCGGAGGAACCTACCCGTGGCTAGCCGCACCCTTATCTTGTTTTCGAGTACGCTCAACGACTCGAGTGAGCTGCGACAAGTGTCGCGCCCTTGTTTCGTTTCCGAGTTCGCTCAGCAAGCTAAGTGCGTTGCGACTAGCTGCGGCAAGGTTGCTTGCCGGTAAGACCTTAGCCAGCAGGCTGCTCAGAGTCCAGCACTCAGCGCTCGCGGCAAGGGCCCCATGCCGGCGAGTCCCCTAGAAGCGTAGGGTTAAAGGCATACAAAGTAAAGGACCAAAGCAAGGGAGATAACATTGCACTGATTGCTCAAAATAAGATAATATATTACAAGGGATAACTTGTCGCAATCACTAATAGATTTGTGTCCATGGCACACTTTGCAGCAACAAAGAAAATAAAAAGGAAGAGGCCTAATCTACGCGGTCGCCTTCAACCCTGGAGATCTTGTTCACCTTGGCGATAATGTGGGCGACCTGCGCCTTCAGTGCCTCCATATCCGCGTCCGCCGGCAAGCTACGGAGAACGTTGGCGAGGTTTATGCCAGGATTGCGGTACACTATCTTCGTCAGAACGCGCTCCAAAGTTCCCGCGCAGAGCTGGCGTGACTCCTCGGCCAGTTGCGCGGGAAGCTTCTTATGAAGATTTGCAAGAGCCGGCGCGACCCCTCTGAAGAAAAGGCTGAGCTTGGCGCTGTGGGGGAGGTTTGGATCCGGAGAGTATATGAGATGCTCAACCCTCAGCGCCATCAGCTCCTTGTCGATGTTAGCCGCAGAAGCCACCAGATCTTCAGTCCATACCTCGACGGTCTGGCGGAAGTTGTTGGCTGCTGTGGTGGCACTCTCCACCAAGCCTCGCTCCTTGCGGAGCTCATCCTTCAGCTTAGTTTCCCGGTCCCGGACGGCGTCAAGAGAGTCCTTCAGCATGGAAACCTTCAGCTCCAGATCTGCGATCGAGTCCTTGGCGGCCTTCAGCTCGTCGCCTTGCTTGGAAAGGCGCACCTGGAGTTCAGAGTTAGTGTGGGCGTCCTTCTCGCGCTCTATGTTGAGCGCGGTGACCCTCTCCGTGCTCGCCCTCAGGAACTCCTCCAGCTGCGCAACCTTGGCCTCGAGGTCCTTCTTTGCGGTCTCCGCGGTGGCTGCGGCGGCCTTTGCTTCTTTCAGTTCCCCGCCAAGGGCCTGCTCCCGGGCGGTGAGGTCTTCATCGTGAGCGTCGAGGTTGACCTTCCGTTGGGTGAGCTCCCCTTCTCGCCGGGACAGCTCTTCTCCGGCGAGTCGCTGCTGCTCCTCGGCCTCGGCCTTCTCCAAGAGCCACTCCTGGTACTCCCCGGCAAGCCGCTCGCGCTCCTCCGCCAGATCGTGGAGGGCCGCCTGGTTGGCGGCGCGGAGCTCCGCGGCGCGTTTTTCCATGTCAGTTGCGGCCTTGGCGGTGAGGGCCTCCCGAGATTCAAGTTTCGCCTGCCTGGCCCGGTAAAGGGCCAGGAGCCGATGAAGCAACTTCTCCTCCTCGGGCTCGTCGCTCCCGCCAGGCGCCTCGACGATCTTCAGACCCGCGGAGGCGAGGACCTCTCCATCAAAGGCCTCTCCCTCCGCGGGGGCTCGCGACGAGGATCCCCACGGCACTTGGATAAAGACGCCGTTGGGAGCCTCAAGGTAGTAGGCGGACTGCTCCTTCTCGGTGGAGGAGTCGGCGGCCGGCGCAGCGCTTGACGCTCCAGCCGCCTCCGGGCCGGCAGTATGGCCGCCGTCCCCCTCCCCGGCCGCTGCGTCGGCGGTCGGAGCGGTCTCCTCCGCGGCAGGCTCGGCGGCTCCCGCCGTGTCTTCAATGACAGGAGCGTCGCCGCCGTCGCCCTGCGCGCCCTCCTCCTCGACGATGACCTCCGTCTCCATCCGCTCCGGGGGAGGAGGATCTGATAGAAGAAGAAGAAAAAGAAAGGAAAAAGTTCAAGCAAATATCCAAAAAAGACAAGTCCGAGAAGACGGAGTTACAAGACCTACTCTGGCGGACTTCGTCGACGGCGGGCTCCCTCGCCGGGGAGCTCTCCCTTGGCGGGGTGGCCACCCTCGCCGGGCTGCTCGCCCTTGGCGGGGTACTCGCCCTTGGCGGAGTACCCGCCCTTGGCGGAGCGCTCTCCCTTGCCGGAGAGTTCGTCCTTGGCGGGGACGGCGGGGCCTGCGGCTCCTCGGGGGTGATCTCCGGGTGCTCCTGTGGCTGCGGCTCCACCTCTGCACAAGACAATCAAGACAAAACAAGAACAACAAGACGTTAGTATAAACAAGATCCTCAAGCGCGCCCGACGAGCGGAAAGTGCAAAACCAAACTTATGTTGGGGGCTGCGCTGGGGGCTGCTCCTCGGAGCAGCGCTCGGGTCCGGCAAGCTCGTTGCCGGCGCGTCCCCTGTTGCCGCGATGGGCGAGTCGTCCTCGACCTCGACCACGGGAACCTTGGCCTTTTTCGCCACTCGCTGGGCCAGGGTCCTGAAATCAAAACAAGAAGCAAGATCATAATCATCGAAGAAAGAATCAAGACAAAGTTAAAGAAGATATAAAACTTCAAGTCCTTACTCCTGTTCCTCGTCGTCGCCGTCATCGCTCGGGGCAGAGAAGTCAAACGCCACCTGAGGCGCGTCCGCGCGAGGAGCAGGAGGAGAAGGCTCCCTCGGGCGCTTGGTGGACCCCGGGGCTGGGGGCTGCGAAGACCCAGCCCCTGTGGACGCCGAGGCCCGGGGAGCAGGCGGAGCGGCTGCTCCGCTCTGAGAAGACCCTCCTCCACTTGGCGCTGACGGACGGGGCGCCTCCGCCGTGGCCTGTGCGCGGGTCGCCTCCGCCACGGTCGGCTCGTCGGGTGCTCCCGTCGCGGCTTGGCTCCCCCGGGTAGCTCGCGCCGCCCGGCGAGCCGGTTGTTGTCGGGGCGCCTGTGCCCTCGTCGCCGTCGTCGCCTTGCGGAGGCGCTTCAGCGGAGATCGCCTGGGACTTACCCGGGGCGGGGAGGTCTCCGAGGACGAGGAGACGTCGTCGTTGTAGAGCCCCAGAGACCCACCGGAGTCCTCGCCGCCCCCGGCGACCTCCTCCTCCTCCTCGGCCGGCTGGTTGGGCCCAGCGCCCTGCCCTGCGGCCGTGCTCCCTCCGGCGCCTCCGCTCCCTCCGGCGCCTCTGTTTCCTCCGGCAACCTCGCCCCTTGCCGCGGCCTCGGTCACAACTCCGAGGATCCCGGCGTGTCTCAGAGAGGGGACCCCGGCGAGCTCGTCGGGCGGAAGCTTCAGCAGCCTGCGGATCTCCGCCTCTTCTGCTTGGCAGGACGCTTCCGCAGCCTCTGCCTCTTCAACCGTGAACCCGAACTCTCCTGCCGCTGCGGCTGCAGCGGCCTCTTCTACCCGAGAAGCTATATAAGCAATCTCCCGGTCAGTGGTGTCCCGGGTGA
Organism: Secale cereale; assembly: GCA_902687465.1. Classification (NCBI taxonomy): domain Eukaryota; kingdom Viridiplantae; phylum Streptophyta; class Magnoliopsida; order Poales; family Poaceae; genus Secale; species Secale cereale. Next base: position 61,433,812 of record LR738716.1, read on the forward strand.
GCCCCTTGATCTCATCTTTGTTCTTCGGCACCTCCACCAGGTTGTCGAAGAAGCTCATGATGGCATCTGGCTTGGGCGGTATCCATGTGCGGTCCACGCCATGCGAGTCGCATGCGGGCATCATTGCGCGTAGGGGATCCCGGGCCGTGTTGTTGCAGAGGGGCACCACTCCCCGGGGAGCTCTGAACCACTCTGGGTGGGCCGGGTCGTGCTTAAAAAGTTCCCGGACCATCCCCTTCAGCTCCAGCGACGTGAAGTTGAAGTTTAGCCCTGGGCGCAGTCTCATTATGTCCGCCGCGTTGCCGTACTCCCATGCTGGCCTCTTCCTATCCTGTAGAGGGGCGATGCGGCGGCGGAGGAAGTCTGCTCCCACTTCTCCCATGGTCAACTTGGCTACCCGGAGACGAAGAATTCTGACAAGGGCGACGTTGAGCTTGATGTCGTCCGAATCCAGCTCGCTCCAGTCCCTGCCGCGCACTATGGCTGTGGTGCGCAGCGCGGTGAAGGGCTGCGGCTTGTCCTCTACTACCCAGCACCAGTCCGCGCGCCACTCCTCCCACTTGCCGCGGAGTTCCCCTTGAAGATAGGATTCTTTCTTGTTCAAGCGGAAGACCCAAGAGATCCCTCCGGAGAGGGGGGCGCCGGCCTCTACTCTAGGCGTAAAGAAGTGCCTAAAAAGTGCTACATTCGGATAGATCCCTATATAGTTTTCGCACAGATGTGCGAAAACCGCCATCGTGAGGATGGCGTTGGGGGTGAAGTCTAGAAGGTGGAGGTTGTAGGTGTTCATGATATCGCAAAAAAATTCAGAGAAGGGAGGACAAAGGCCGCAGTGGAAGAAAGCAGCGAAGAAGAAATACCCGCCGGGGTACATGTCCTTGGCGGCTGCGGGATAGACTCTGGTCCGAGGATGCGCCTTGGTCTTCTTGGCCCAGAACAAGTAGTACTTGTTCCAGAGCTCCCGCGCGCTGAGCCTCGGCGCGAAGATGACATTCCTCTTCCGCAGCAGAGCAAGCCTCGCCGCCTGCTTGGATTTCTCCTTCTTGGTCTTCTCCGCCTTCGCCTTCTCGGTCTTCGGGGCCATGGCGGAGGCGGCGAGGGAAGGGGAGCGAGGAGTCCGGCGGCGCCGCAGATGCAAGAGACGGCGGAGGAGGTGTGGAGGCGGAGCGCAGAGGGGAATTTCTGGAGAAGGAAGATGCAATGAAGGCGAAGTAAGGTAACGGCCCCTGCTTCCTCTGCTTTTAAGGGGGAAGTGGGGGACGCTCCGCATTTCCCCATTAAAGAACGTGGCCACGTTCCCTCCCACGACGCCGCAATCGACGCGTGCCGTTACGGAGGGACGCGGCGGATGCGGAAGGGGATTCGGCGTGCCGTGGGCCGCGCGTGCCCGTGCACTGTTTTGGGCCTGGCCCAACAGCGCTCGGCACCGTGTGTGGCCCGGGCCCGGGGGCTCCTGTCGGTGTACTAAGGTAGGGGTACCTCAGTACCCCAACTTGTGCACGGGCAGTAGCAGCTTCCCGCGGCAGGACCTACCACGTGCTTGCCGGAGACCTTTCTGATCCATATAAAGCCATTCAAAAACAAAGTATACAAGACGGAAGATCGAGACCCCGGCAAGTGGAGCTTGCCGGGAAGGCCGTCCCAGGCTCAAGATTACCTCGCTCACACAAGACCCTGGCCAGAGAAGCTCGCCAGGAAGACCAGAAGATCACATTTCAGAAGACATGCCTCGGCGCGGCATGCGCCCCGGCAGGGCCCGGGGAGCGACAAGCTTCCGGGCCCGACAAGGTCAAGACCCCGGCAAGGTGCTTGCCGGGGAGAGTTACGCTGTGTGCCCGCGCTCCAGCTCATCGAACCACGCGTCGCCCTGGGGCCATTCCAGGGACGCGTGGCGGATGGCTGTGCAGCCTGGGGGACACGGTGGCACTCCACGGTGACGAAGCTGTCACCGTGGCAAACGGAGACGCAAGGGCGGGCGCTTTTGGGGTCGACGGTGACGGGCATTTAATGCCCTTGTCCCCCACTGTCAAAGTAGGTGATGACCACTGTTCATCCACTGTTCCCGCACTATTACAACTACCATCAAAGTTACCTTTTTACCCCTTTCTCCTACGTTGACACCTGTCGGTGACCCCTTGAGCTATAAAAGGAGGCCCATGCACAACGTAGAAAGGGTTCGGAACCTAGATCGCTCATTCGCTCGGTGTAGCTAGTTCTTCAAGCTCCCGAGCTCTCCAACTCAATACAAACTAAGCAGGAGTAGGGTTTTACGCGTCCGTCGCGGCCCGAACCTGGGTAAACTGCCCGCGTGCTCACCACGATCTGCTCTTTGTGCTCCCTCCGCTCCCTCACCGCACGAACAAAGGGGCTCCGGTCCCATAGGTGCTCGTGGTGGACAGTTTCCCCCGACACTTCTGCTCCTTGTTGGGTTCGACACTCTTACTTATCGAAAGGACTACGATTGACCACCTACACTTGTGGGTCATCAAGACTCTTTTCTTGCTCTGTTGTCGGCGAGTGAAGCGCTCTTGGTAAGTGGAATTTGGTGAGGCAATATTATTACTACGTGCTGGAATTTATTGTCACTTATTACTATGGAAAACCATCCTTTGAGGGGTTTGTTCGGGGTATCTTCACCTTGATTGGAAGCACAATTAGTTGCTCCTCAACCTACTGCACCTACTGAAAATATTGGTTATGAAATTCCTTCGGGTATGATAGAACAACTGCTAGCTCATCCTTATGCACGATATGGAACTAAACATCCTGATATGCACTTGATATATGTGCATGAAATTTGTGGATTATTTAAGCTTGTAGGTTTATCTGGAGATGAAGCTAAGAAGAAGATTTTTCCTTTATGTTTGAAGGGAAAGGCATTGACATGGTGGCTATGCGATGATACTGGATCTTGGAACTAGAATCAATTGAAATTGGAATTTCACCAAAAAAATATCCCATGCATCTAGTTCATCGTGATCGGACTTTCGTATATAGTTTTTGGCATTGTGAAGGAGAAAGTATCGCTCTAGCTTGGGGTAGGCTTAAGTCAATGTTATATTCATGCCCGAATCATGAGCTCTCGAGAGTAATTACTATTCAGAACTTTTATGCTCGACTTTCTCGTAATGGTCAATCCATGCTCGTGAAGGAAATATGCCCTAGAGGCAATAATAAAGTTATTATTTATTTCCTTATATCATGATAAATGTTTATTATTCATGCTAGAATTGTATTAACCGGAATCTTAATACATGTGTGAATACATAGACAAAACAGAGTGTCCCTAGTATGCCTCTACTAGACTAGCTCATTGATCAAAGATGGTTATGTTTCCTAGCCATAGACATGAGTTGTCATTTGATCAACGGGATCACATCATTAGGAGAATGATCTGATGGACAAGACCCATCCGTTAGCTTAGCACTATGATCGTTTAAGTTTTACTGCTATTGCTTTCTTCATGACTTATACATGTTCCTATGACTATGAGATTATGCAACTCCCGAATACCGGAGGAACACTTTGTGTGCTACCAAACGTCACAACGTAACTGGGTGATTATAAAGGTACTCTACAGGTGTCTCCGAAGGTACTTGTTGGGTTGGCGTATTTCGAGATTAGGATTTGTCACTCCGATTGTCGGAGAGGTATCTCTGGGCCCACTCGGTAATGCATATCACTATAAGCCTTGCAAGCATTGCAGCTAATGAGTTAGTTGCGGGATGATGTATTACGGAACGAGTAAAGAGACTTGTTGGTAACGAGATTGAACTAGGTATTGAGATACCGACGATCGAATCTCGGGCATGTAACATAACGATGACAAAGGGAACAATGTATGTTGTTATGCGGTTTGACCGATAAAGATCTTCGTAGAATATGTGGAAGCCAATATGAGCATCCAGGTTCCGCTATTGGTTATTGACCGGAGACGTGTCTCGGTCATGTCTACATAGTTCTCGAACCCGTAGGGTCCGCACGCTTAAGGTTTCGATGACAGTTTTATTATGAGTTTATGAGTTTTGATGTACCGAAGGAGTTCGGAGTCCCGGATGAGATCGGGGACATGACGAGGAGTCTCGAAATGGTCGAGACGTAAAAATCGATATATTGGACGACTATATTCGGACATCGGAAAGGTTCCGAGTGATTCGGGTATTTTCGGAGTACCGGGGAGTTACGGGAATAGAGGAGAGAGGCCAAAAGGAAGGAGGCGTGTGGCCCCCTTCTGGTCCGAATTGGACAAGGGGTGCAGCCCCCTTTTCCTTCTCCCTCTCCCCCTCTTTCCTTCTCTCCTACTCCGGAAAGGAAAGGGGAATCCTACTAGGACTTGGGAGTCCTAGTAGGACTCCCCACACTTGGCGCGCCCCTTCTAGGGCCGGCCTCTCCCTCCCTCCTTTATATACGGGGGCAGGGGGCACCTCTAGACACAACAATTGATCTCTTGATCTCTTAGCCGTGTGCGGTGCTCCCCTCCACCATAGTTCTCCTCGATAATATTGTAGCGGTGCTTAGGCGAAGCCCTGCGACAGTAGAACATCAAGATCGTCACCACGCCGTCGTGCTGACGGAACTCTCCCTCGACACTCAGCTGGATCGGAGTTCGAGGGACGTCATCGAGCTGAACGTGTGCTAGAACTCGGAGGTGCCGTAGTTTCGGTGCTTGATCGGTCGGGCCGTGAAGACGTACGACTACATCAACCGCGTTGTTCTAACGCTTCCGCTTTCGGTCTACGAGGGTACGTAGACTCACTCTCCCCTCTCATTGCTATGCATCTGGTAGATAGATCTTGCGTGATCGTAGGAAAATTTTAAAATACTACGTTCCCCAACAGTGGCATCATGAGCCAGGTCTATGCGTAGATGATATGCACGAGTAGAACACAAGTGAGTTGTGGACGATACTAGTCATACTGCTTACCAGCATGTCATACTTTGATTCGGCGGTATTGTTGGATGAAGCGGCTCGGACCGACATTACGCGTACGCTTACGCGAGACTGGTTCTACCGACGTGCTTCGCACACAGGTGGCTGGCGGGTGTCAGTTTCTCCAACTTTAGTTGAATCAAGTGTGGCTACGCCCGGTCCTTGTGAAGGTTAAAACAGCACATACTTGACGAAATATCGTTGTGGTTTTGTATGCGTAGGTAAGAACGGTTCTTGCTAAGCCCGTAGCAGCCACGTAAAACTTGCAACAACAAAGTAGAGGACGTCTAACTTGTTTTTGCAGGGCATGTTGTGATGTGATATGGTCAAGACATGATGAGTTATACGGTTTTGTATGAAATGATCATGTTTTGTAAAGTTATCGGCAACTGGCAGGAGCCATATGGTTGTCGCTTTATTGTATGAAATGCCATCGCCATGTAATTGCTTTACTTTATCACTAAGCGGTGGCGAAGGTCGTAGAAGCAATAGTTGGCGAGACGACAACGATGCTACGATGGAGATCAAGGTGTCGCGCCGGTGACGAAGGTGATCATGACGGTGCTTTGGAGATGGAGATCAAAATCACAAGATGATGATGGCCATATCATGTCACATCTTTTGATTGCATGTGATGTTTATCTTATTATGCTTCTTATTTTGCTTAGTTCGACAGTAGCATTATAAGATGATCCCTTACTAAATTTCAAGGTATAAGTGTTCTCCCTGAGTATGCACCATTGCGAAAGTTTGTCGTGCCGAGACACCACGTGATGATCGGGTGTGATAAGCTCTACGTTCAAATACAACGGGTGTAAGCCAGTTTTGCACACGCAGAATACTCGGGTTACACTTGACGAGCCTAGCATATGCAGATATGGCCTTGGAACACTGGAGACCGAAAGGTCGAGCGTGAATCATATAGTAGATATGATCAACATAAGATGTTCACCATTGAAACTACTCCATCTCACGTGATGATCGGACATGGTTTAGTTGATTTGGATCACGTGATCATTTAGATGACTAGAGGGATGTCTATCTAAGTGGGAGTTCTTAAGTAATATGATTAAATTGAACTTTAATTTATCATGAACTTAGTCCTCATAGTATTATCATATCTATGTTGTAGATCAATAGCTCACGATGTTGCTCCCCGTTTATTTATTTTTATATGTTCCTAGAGAAAACTAAGTTGAAAGATGTTAGTAGCAATGATGCAGAATTGTTCCGTGATCTGAGGATTATCCTCATTGCTGCACAGAGAATTATGTCCTTGATGCACCGCTAGGTGACAGACCTATTGCAGGAGCAGATGTAGACGTTATGAACGTTTTGACAAAAGCTCGGTATGATGACTACTTGATAGTTTAAGTGCACCATGCTTTATGGCTTAGAACCGGGACTTCAAAAACGTTTTGAACGCCACGGAGCATATAAGATGTTCCAAGAGTTGAAATTAGTATTTCATACTCATGCCCGTGTCGAGAGGTATAAGACTTCTGACAGTACTTTGCCTACAAGATGGAGGAGAATAGCTCAACCAGTGAGCATGTGCTCAGATTGTCTGGGTACTACAATTACTTGAATCAAGTGGGAGTTAATCTTCCAGATAAGATAGTAATTGACAAAGTTCTCTAATCACTATCACCAAGTTAGTAGAACTTCGTGATGAACTATAATATGCAAGGGCTGACGAAAGGAATTCCCGAGCTCTTCGCAATGCTGAAGTCGGCGAAGGTAGAAATCATGAAAAAGCATCAAGTGTTGATGGTTAACAAGACCACTTGTTTCAAGTAAAGGGCAAAGGGATAGAAGGGGAACTTCAAGAAGAATGACAAGCAAGTTGTCACTCCCGTGAAGAAACCCAAAGCTAAAACTCAAGCCTGAAACTAAGTGCTTCTACTGCGAAGGAAATGGTCACTAGAAGTGGAACTGCCCTAGATACTTGGCGGATAAGAAGGATGGCAAAGTGAACAAAGGTATATTTTGATATACAGATTATTGATGTGTACTTTACTAGTGTTCATAGCAACCCCTGGGTATTTGATACTGGTTCAGTTGCTAAAATTAGTAACTCGAAACGAGAATTGCAGAATGAACAGAGACTAGTTAAAGGTGAAGTGACGATGTGTGTTGGAAGTGGTTCCAAGATTGATATGATCATCATCGCACACTCCCTATACTTTCGGGATTAGTGTAAAACCTAAATAAATGTTATTTGGCATTTGCGTTGAGCATGAATATGATTTGATCATATTTGTTGCAATACGGTTATTCATTTAAAGTCATAGAATAATTGTTATTTTGTTTACATGAATAAAACCTTCGATGGTCATACACCCAATGAAAATAGTTTGTTGGATCTCGATCGTGGTGATACACATATTCATAATATTGAAGCCAAAAGATGCAAGGTTAATAATGATAGTGCAACTTATTTGTGGCACTGCTGTTTAGGTCATAATGGTGTAAAGCGCATGAAGAAACTCCATAGTGATGGACTTTTGGAATCACTTGATTATGAATCACTTGGTGCTTGCGAACCATGCCTCATGGGCAAGATGACTAAAACTCCATTCTCCGGAACAATGGAGCGAGCAACAGATTTGTTGGAGATCATACATACAGATGTATGTGGACCAATGAGTGTTGAAGCTCGCGGCGGGTATCGTTATTTTCTAACCTTCACTGATGATTTGAGCAGATATGGGTATATCTACTTAATGAAGCACAAGTCTAAAACATTTGAAAAGTTCAAAGAATTTCAGAGTGAAGTGTAGAATCATCGTAACAAGAAAAGAAGAGTTTCTACGATATGATCGTAGAGGTAAAATATTTGAGTTAGCGAGTTTGGCCTTCAGTAAAAACAATGTGAAATAGTTTCACTACTCATGCCACCTGGAACACCATAGTGTAATGGTGTGTCCGAATGTCATAACCGTACTTTATTAGATATGGTGCGATCGATGATGTCTCTTACCGATCTACCACTATCGCTTTTGGGGTTATGCATTAGAGACAGATACATTCACGTTAAATAGGGCACCGTCTAAATCCGTGGAGATGACACCGTATGAACTGTGGTTTGACGAGAAACCTAAGCTGTCATTTCTTTAAGTTTGGGACTGCAATGCTTATGTGAAAAAGTTTCAACATGATAAGCTCGAACCCAAATCGGAGAAGTAAATCTTCATAGGATACCCAAAAGAAATTGTTGGGTACACCTTCTATCACAGATCCGAAGGCAAGGTCTTTGTTGCTAAGAGTGGATCCTTTCTAGAGAAGGAGTTTCTCTCGAAAGAAGTGAGTGGGAGGAAAGTGGAACTTGATGAGGTAATTGTACCTTCTCCCGAATTGGATAGTAGTACATCACAGAAACTGGTTCCAGTGATTCCTACACCAATTAGTGAGGAAGCTAATGATGATGATCATGAAACTTCGGATCAAGTTACTGCTGAACTTCGTAGATCAACCAGAGTACGTTCCGCACCAGAGTGGTACGGTAACCCGGTTTTGGAAGTCATGTTACTGGACCATGATGAACCTACGAACTATGAGGAAGCGATGATGAGCCCAGATTCCGCAAAATGGCTTGAGACCATGAAATCTGAGATGGGATCCATGTATGAGAACAAAGTGTGGACTTTGGTTGACTTGCCCGATGGTCGGCAAGCCATCGAAAATAAATGGATCTTCAAGAGGAAGACTGACGCTGACAGTAATGTTACTGTTTACAAAGCTCGACTTGTTGTGAAAGTTTTTCAACAAGTTCAAGGAGTTGACTACGATGAGACTTTCTCACCCGTAGCGATGCTTAAGTCTGTCTGAATCATGTTAGCAATTGCCGCATTTTATGAAATCTGGCAAATGGATAACAAAACTGCATTCTTTAATGGATTTATTAAAGAAGACTTGTATATGATGCAACCAGAAGGTTTTGTCAATCCTAAAGGTGCTAACAAAATGTGCAAGCTCCAGCGATCCATCTATGGACTGGTGCAAGCATCTCGGAGTTGGAATATACGCTTTGATAAGTTGATCAAAGCATATAGATTTATACAGACTTGCGGTGAAGCATGTATTTACAAGAAGTGAGTGGGAGCATTACAACCTTTCTGATAAGTATATGTGAATGACATATTGTCGATCGTAAATGATGTAGAATTTTCTGGAAAGCATAAAGGAGTGTTTGAAAGGAGTTTTTCAAAGAAATACCTTGGTGAAGCTGCTTACATATTGGGCATCAAGATCTATAGAGATAGATCAAGACGCTTGATAAGACTTTCGATGAGTACATACCTTGATATGATTTTGAAGTAGTTCAAAATGGATCAGTCAAAGAAGGAGTTCTTACCGGACTTGTAAGGTGTGAAGTTGAGTAAGACTCAAAGCCAGACCACGGCAGAAAAATATAGAGAGAATGAAAGTCATTCCCTATGCCTCATCCATAGGTTCTATAAAGTATGCCATGCTGTGTACCAAACATGTTGTGTACCTTGCCATGAGTTTGTCAAGAGGGTACAATAGTGATCCAGGAGTAGATCACTGTACAGCGGTCAAAATTATCCTTAGTAACTGGATGACTAAGGAAATGTTTCTCGATTATGGAGGTGATAAAGAGTTCGTCGTAAAGGGTTACGCCGATGCAAGCTTTGACACTAAATCCAGCTGACTTTAAGTATCAATCTGGATGCGTATTGAAAATGGGAGCAATTAGCTAGAGTAGCTCCATGCAGAGCATTGTAGACACATAGACATTTGCGAAATACATACGGATCTGAATGTGACAGACCCGTTGACTAAACTTTTCTCACGAAGCAAAACATGATCACACCTTAGTACTCTTTGGGTGTTAATCACATAGCGATGTGAACTAGATTATTGACTCTAGTAAACCCTTTGGGTGTTAATCACATGACAATGTGAACTATCGGTGTTAAATCACATGGCGATGTGAACTAGATTATTGACTCTAGTGCAAGTGGGAGACTGAAGGAAATATGCCCTAGAGGCAATAATAAAGTTATTATTTATTTCCTTATATCATGATAAATGTTTATTATTCATGCTAGAATTGTATTAACCGGAAACTTAATACATGTGTGAATACATAGACAAAACAGAGTGTCCCTAGTATGCCTCTACTAGACTAGCTCATTGATCAAAGATGGTTATGTTTTCTAGCCATAGACATGAGTTGTCATTTGATCAACGGGATCACATCATTAGGAGAATGATCTGATGGACAAGACCCATCCGTTAGCTTAGCACTATGATCGTTTAAGTTTTACTGCTATTGCTTTCTTCATGACTTATACATGTTCCTATGACTATGAGATTATGCAACTCCCGAATACCGGAGGAACACTTTGTGTGCTACCAAACGTCACAACGTAACTGGGTGATTATAAAGGTACTCTACAGGTGTCTCCGAAGGTACTTGTTGGGTTGGCGTATTTCGAGATTAGGATTTGTCACTCCGATTGTCGGAGAGGTATCTCTGGGCCCACTCGGTAATGCACATCACTATAAGCCTTGCAAGCATTGCAGCTAATGAGTTAGTTGCGGGATGATGTATTACGGAACGAGTAAAGAGATTTGTTGGTAACGAGATTGAACTAGGTATTGAGATACCGACGATCGAATCTCGGGCATGTAACATACCGATGACAAAGGGAACAATGTATGTTGTTATGCGGTTTGACCGATAAAGATCTTCGTAGAATATGTGGGAGCCAATATGAGCATCCAGGTTCCGCTATTGGTTATTGACCGGAGACGTGTCTCGGTCATGTCTACATAGTTCTCGAACCCGTAGGGTCCGCACGCTTAAGGTTTCGATGATAGTTTTATTATGAGTTTATGAGTTTTGATGTACCGAAGGAGTTCGGAGTCCCGGATGAGATCGGGGACATGACGAGGAGTCTCAAAATGGTCGAGACGTAAAAATCGATATATTGGACGACTATATTCGGACATCGGAAAGGTTCCGAGTGATTCGGGTATTTTCGGAGTACCGGGGAGTTACGGGAATAAAGGAGAGAGGCCAAAACAAAGGAGGCGTGCACCCCCCCTTCTGGTCCGAATTGGACAAGGGGTGCAGCCCCCTTTTCCTTCTCCCTCTCCCCCTCTTTCCTTCTCTCCTACTCCGGAAAGGAAAGGGGAATCCTACTAGGACTTGGGAGTCCTAGTAGGACTCCCCACACTTGGTGCGCCCCCTCTAGGGTCGGCCTCTCCCTCCCTCCTTTATATACGGGGGCAGGGGGGCACCTCTAGACACAACAATTGATCTCTTGATCTCTTAGCCGTGTGCGGTGCCCCCCTCCACCATAGTTCTCCTCGATAAATATTGTAGCGGTGCTTAGGCGAAGCCCTGCGACGGTAGAACATCAAGATCGTCACCACGCCGTCGTGCTGACGGAACTCTCCCTCGACACTCGGCTGGATCGGAGTTCGAGGGACGTCATCGAGCTGAACGTGTGCTAGAACTCGGAGGTGCTGTAGTTTCGGTGCTTGATCGGTCGGGCCGTGAAGACGTACGACTACATCAACCGCGTTGTTCTAACGCTTCCGCTTTCGGTCTACGAGGGTACGTAGACTCACTCTCCCCTCTCGTTGCTATGCATCTGGTAGATAGATCTTGCGTGATCGTAGGAAAATTTTAAAATACTACGTTCCCCAACAGCTCGATACTTCTTGCACTAGTTCTTTTATGAAGAAGACTATTGAATTCGGGTGGGATCTTTTAGAAAGAATTACACGCAACTATGAAGATTAGGAACTTGATGAAGGTAAAGAGTTGGGTATTAATCTTGATTTTCATTGTGTTAAATCTTTTATGAATACCGACGTTTTTCAAATGACATGGTATAGGATACCACTCTACTATCGCTTAAGCAGACTAAGCAACAGAAGCACAAAAATAAGGAGAACTGGTTGTGGTAGAAGGAAGTAGAAGGACCTCTTAAGAGGTACTACCGCTTACAACAGTACTCCCTTCCGGACCCTTTTTGTCCGCGTCTAAGGAAAGTTTGTTATTCCCGCAATGATGCGCTCGTTGGCATTTTTTCACCGCTCTTTCCAGATGTGCCCTCCATCCCTTTCAATCGCATGCGTGCATGCTTTAATCCCATCTCTCTTTCCCATGTGCTTCACATCTTCCCAAGGCAGGGAGAGGTGCTTGCATGCAGAAATAGGAGAGAGAGAGAGAGAGGTGCATGCGTGCAGAGAGATGGACAGGGAGAGAGAGAGAGCCCACGTGCATGCAAAGTCTGATCCAATCGCTCGCATGCAACCAGGGTCTCCACGGATGAATCTAGGGGCAAAACAGTCAAATTTGTGCTAATTGCTCCTCTCATTGGTATGCAGACTGGACCTTAAACGCGGAGAAAAAAGGACTAGGGGAGTACTGTCGCTTATAAAACAGAAACTCACATAAGCTAAAAAACAAGCAGAAGAAGGAGGAAGACCGCCATCACTTCTGCAAATGAACTCTCATTACGACAAACTCTAGAAAGATAACAACAAGAGTTGTCAAATCATGATTGTAAATCTTCAAAAGTGTCAACAAAATATGCCAATGATATGGAGGTGTGAAACCTCCATGTTACGTCCATTTTGCATCATGTTTCCTTACTGTTATTTATAATGTTTTATCCATAATAATGCTTTTTGGAGTAATTCTAATGCCTTTTCTCTCATAATTTGCAAGGAACACACCAAGAGGGAGAATTCTGGCAGCTCGAAATCTATACCTGGAGAAGCTACGTCAGGCCACTTATTTTGCACAACTCCAAACAAGCTGAAAATTCACAGGGAATTTTTATGGATTATTTAAGAAATATTGGAGCCAATAAACACCAGAGGGGGCCACCAGGTGGGCACAACCCACCTGGGCGCGCCAGGCCCCCTGGAGCGCCCTGGTGGGTTGTGGCCTCCTCGGCCCACCTCCGATGCCCATCTTCTGGTATATAAGTGATTCTGACCTAGTAAAATAAGAGGAAGACTTTCGGGACGAAGCGTCGCCGTCTTGAGGCGGAACTTGGGAAGGAGCACTTTTGCCCGTCGGCGGAGCGATTCCGCTGAGGGAACTTCCCTCCCGGAGGGGGAAATCATCGTCATCATCATCACCAACCACTCTCCCATCTTGGGAGCGCAATCTCCATCAACATCTTCAACAACACCATCTCTTCTCAAACCCTAGTTCATCTCTTGTATTCAATCTTATTACCGGAACTATAGATTGTTGCTAGGGGGTGACTAGTAGTGTTGATTACATCTTGTAGTTGATTACTATATGGTTTATTTGGTGGAAGATTATATGTTCAGATCCATTATGCATATTAATACCCCTCTGATCTTGAGCATGTTCATCACTTGTGAGTAGTTACCTTTGTTCTTGAGGTCACAGGAGAAATCATGTTGCAAGTAATGATGTGAATTTGATATGTGTTCGGTATTTTGATAGTATGTATGGTGTGATTCCCTTAGTGGTGTCATGTGACCGTCGACTGCATGACACTTCACCATATTTGGGCCTAAGGGAATGCATTGTGGAGTAGTAAATAAATGGTGGGTTGCTAGAGTGACAGAAACTTAAATCCAAGTTATGCACTATTCTGTAAGGGACCGATTGGATCCTAGAGTTTAATGATATGGTTAGAATTTATTCTTAATACTTTTCTCCTAGTTGCGGGTGCTTGCGGGAGGATTAATCATAAGTAGGAGGTTTGTTCAAGTAAGAACAGCACCTAAGCACCGGTCCACCCACATATCAAATCATCAAAGTAGCGAACACAAATCAAACCAACATGATGAAAGTGACTAGATGAAATTCCCGTGTACCCTCAAGAACGCTTTGCTTATCATAAGAGACTTCTTTAGCCTGTCCTTTGCCTCAAAAGGATTGGGCTATCTTGCTGCATACTTGTTACTATTATCGCTACTCGCTCGTTACAAACTATCTTGCTATCAAACAACTCGCTACTTACAATTTCAGCATTTACAGGCAGTACCTTACTGAAAACAACTTGTCGTTTCCTTCTGCTCCTCGTTGGGTTCGACACTCTTACTTATCGAAAAGAGTTACAATTGATCCCCTATACTTGTGGGTCATCAAGGCTATTTTCTGGCGCTGTTGCCGGGGAGCGAAGCACCTTTGGTAAGTCGAATTTGATAAGGAAACATTTATATAGTGTGCCAAAATTTACAGTCACTTGTGACTATGGTAAAACAATCATTTAAGGGGTTTGTTCGGGGTATCTTCACCTCGTCTGGAACCACAATTAGTTACCCCTCAACCCGTTGCACCTACTGAAAATATTGAATATTAAATCCCTTCGGGTATGATAGAACAACTGCTAGCTAATCGTTATGCAGGAGATGGAACCGAACATCTTAATATGCACTTGATACATGTGGAACAAATATGTGGATTGTTTAAGCTTGCAGGTCTACCCAGGGATAAAGTTATGAAGAAGGTTTTTTATTTATCTTTAAAGGAAAAAACATTGGCATGGTATAGGCTATGCGATGATATTGGATCATGGAACCGGAACCGATTAAAATTGGAGTTCCACCAAAAAAATTATCCTATGCATCTAGTTCATCGTGATCGGAATTATATATATATTTTTTGGCCTCGTGAAGGAGAAATTATCGCTCTAGCTTGGGGGAGGCTCAAGTCAATGTTATCTTCATGCCCCAATCATGAGCTCTCAAGAGAAATTATTATCCATAATATTTATGCTCGGCTTTCTCATAATGATCGATCCATGCTTGATACTTCTTGTGCTTGTTGTTTTAGGAAGAAGACTATTGAATTCCGGTGGGATCTTTTAGAAAGAATTAAAGACAACTCTGAAGATTGGGAACTCGACGAAGGTAAAGATTTAGGTATTAAACTTAAATATGATTGTGTTAAATCCTTTATGGATACCGATGCTTTTAAAGTTTAGCACTAAATATGGACTTGACTCTGAGATAGTAGCCTCCTTTTGTGAATCATTTGCTACCCATGTTGAACTCCCTAAAGAGAAGTGGTTTAAATATCACCCACTTATTAAAGAAGAAATTAAAGAACTGGTACCAGTCAAAGAAGAAACTATACTTTATAATGTTGATCCAGTTGTTCATTCTGCTTATATTGAGATACCACCTTTCCCTGCTAGGATAAAGGAACATGCTAAAGTTTCAACTGTGGTTAACAAAATTTATATTATAACACCTAAACCAGATGAGCAAATTAAAGTAGAACCTGATATTGCTATGGTAAAGGATCTCTTGGAAGAAAATGTAGATGGGCATGTTATTTGCTTTAATGAAGAAGCTGCTAGAATTGCCAAACCTGATAAAAGGGATAAACATAGACCAGTTGTGGGCATGCATGTTATTTCAGTTAAAATAGGAGATCATTGCTATCATGGTTTATGTGACATAGGTGCTAGTGTGAGTGATATTCCCTACTCTTTATACCAAGAAATTATGAATGACATAGCACCTCCAGAAATAGAAGACATTGATGTCACTATTAAACTTGCTAATAGAGACACTATATCACCAATTGGGATTGTTGGAGATGTTGAAGTCTTGTGTGGGAAAATAAAATACCCTACTAATTTTCTTGTTCTTGGTTCCCCACAAGATGACTTTTGTCCCATTATCTTTGGTAGACCTTTCTTGAACATTGTTAATGCTCAAATAGATTGTCAGAAGCAAACTATCTATGTTAGTTTTGGTGATGAGTCTAATGAATTTAATTTTTCCAAGTTTAGTAGGAAACTTCATGAAAAAGAATTGCCTAGTAAGGATGAATTAATTGGTCTTACTTCTACTGTTGTGCCACCCACTGATCCTTTAGAGCAATATTTACTAGACCATGAAAATGATTCACATATGCATGAAAGACATGAAATAGATAAAAAATTCTTTGAACAACGTCCCCTACTTAAACACAATCTACCTATTGAAACTCTTGGAGTCCCTCCTCCACATAAAGGTGATCCTGTGTTTGAATTAAAACAATTGCCATACACTTTGAAATATGCTTATCTTGATGGAAAGAAAATATATCATGTTATTATCAGTGCTAACCTTTCAGAACATGAAGAAGAAAGATTATTGAAAGTTCTAAGGAAGCACAAAGCTGCTATTGGATATACTCTTGATGATTTAAAGGTCATTAGTCCCACTCTATGTCAGTACAAAATTAATATGGAACGTGATGCTAAACCAGTAGTTGATCACCAACATCGGTTAAATCCAAAGATAAAAGAAGTGGTAAGAACGGGAATATTAAAACTTTTGGAAGCAGGTATAATCTACCCCTATAGCTGATAGTAGATGGGTAAGTCATGTTCATTGTGTCCCTAAGAAAGGAGGTATAACTGTTGTTCCTAATGATAAGAATGAACTTATTCCACAAAGAATTGTTACAGGCTATAGAATGGTTATTGATTTTAGAAAGTTAAATAAAGCCACTAGAAAAGATCATTACCCTTTGCCTTTTATTGATCAAATGCTTGAAAGACTATCTAAGCACACACATTTTTGCTTCCTTGATGGATACTCTGGCATTTCACAAATACATGTTTCTCAACCTGATCAAGAAAAGACTACCTTTACTTGTCCCTTTGGAACTTATGCTTATAGACGTATGCCTTTTGGTTTATGCAATGCACCAGCTACCTTTCAAAGATGTATGACTGCTATATTCTCTGACATTTGTGAAAAGATTGTAGAGGTTTTCATGGATGATTTCTCCGTCTATGGGAAGTCATTTGATGATTGTTTAAGCAATCTTGATCGAGTTTTGCAGAGATGTGAACAAACAAATCTTGTCTTGAAATAGGAGAAGTGCCACTTTATGGTTAATGAAGGCATTGTCTTGGGTCATAAAATTTATGAAAGAGGTAGTGAAGTGGACCAAGCTAAGGTTGATGCTATTGAGAAAATGCCATGTCCCAAGGACATAAAAGGTATTCGTAGTTTCCTAGGCCATGTTGGTTTCTATAGGAGGTTTATTAAAGACTTCTCTAAAATTTCTAGGCCTCTCACTAATCTTTTGCAAAAGGATATTCCTTTTGTTTTCGATGATGATTGTCTTGAAGCCTTTGAAACACTCAAGAAAGCCTTAATCTCTGCACCTATTGTTCAACCACCTGATTGGAACTTGCCTTTTGAAATTATGTGTGATGCTAGTGATTATGTTGTTGGTGTTGTTCTAGGACAAAGAGTTGATAAGAAATTGCTAGTAAAACTCTAGAGAGCGCTCAAAGAAATTATGCTACAACTGAAAAAGAATTCTTAGCAGTGGTGTTTGCTTGTGATAAATTTAGACCTTGTATTGTTGCCTCTGAAGTAACTATTCACATAGACCATGCTGCTATTAAATATCTTATGGAAAAGAAAGATGCTAAGCCTAGACTTATTCTTTGGGTTCTCTTGTTGCAAGAATTTGATCTACCTATCACTGATAGAAAAGGAGCTGAGAACCCCGTAGCCGATAACTTGTCTAGGCTTGAAAATATGCTTGATAACCCACTACCTATTGATGATAGTTTTCCTGATGAGTAGTTAGCTGCAATAAATATTTCTCATAGTACACCTTGGTATGCTGATTATGCTAATTACATTGTTGCTAAATATTTGCCACCTAGCTTTACATACCAACAAAAGAAAAAAAAATTCTTCTATGATTTAAGACATTACTTTTGGGATGACCCACATCTTTATAAAGGAGTAGATGGTATTATTAGACATTGTGTACCTGAGCATGAACAGGGATAAATCCTATGGAAATGTCACTCCGAAGCGTATGGAGAGCATCAAGCTGGAGATAGAACTGCTCATAAGGTATTGCAGTCTAGATTTTATTAGCCTACTCTCTTCAAGGATGCCCGTAAGTTTGTCTCATCTTGTGATGAATGCCAAAGAATTGGTAATATCAGTATGCGTCAAGAAATGTCTATGAATTATTCACTTGCTGTTGAAACATTTGATGTTTGGAGATTTGATTACATGGGACCTTTTCCTTCCTCTAATGGGTATACACATATTTTGGTTGTTGTTGATTTTGTTACTAAATGGGTAGAAGCTATTCCAACTAGTAGTGCTGATCACAACACATCTATTAAAATGCTTAAGGAAGTTATTTTCCCAAGGTTTGGAGTCCCTAGATATTCAATGACTCGTGGTGGTTCACACTTTATTCATGGTGCTTTCAGTAAAATGCTTGCTAAGTATGATGTTAACCATAGAATTACATCACCCTATCACCCTCAGTCTAGTGGTCAAGTTGAACTTAGTGATACGTACATTTTGCATCATGCTTTTATGTTGATATTTATTGCACTATGGGCTGTTATTACACGTTATGTCACAATACTTATGCCTTTTCTCTCTTATTTTACAAGGTTTACATGAAGAGGGAGAATGCCGGCAGCTGGAATTGTGGGCTGGAAAAGAAGCAAACTCTGGAAACCTATTATGCACAACTCAAAAAGCTCCAAAAACTCCACGGGACACCGTTTTAGAAAATATAAAAAATATCTGGCGAAAGATAATCACCAGGGGGGCCACCACCTGTCCACGAGGGTGGGGGGCGCCCCCCCCTCTCTGGGCGCGCCCCTGTCTCGTGGGCCACACGATGGTCCCTCGATGCCCATCTTCTCCTATATGAGGTGTTTTAACCTAAAAATCAGAAGGAGGCTTTCGGGACCAGACGCCACCGTCTCGAGGTGGAACCTTGGCGAAAACCAATCTAGGGCTCCGACAAATCTGTTCTGCCGGGGATACTTCCCTCCGGGAGGGGGAAATCGTCACCACCGTCATCACCAACAACTCTCCCATCTTGGGGAGGGTTATCTTCATCAACATCTTCACCATCACCATCTGGTCTCAAACCCTAGTTCATCTCTTGTATCCAATCTTTGTACCCAAACCTCAGATTGGTACCTGTGGGTTGCTAGTAGTGTTGATTACTCCTTGTAGTTGATGCTAGTTGGTTTACTTGGTGGAAGATCATATGTTCAGATCCATTATGCATATTAATACCCTTCTGATCATGAACAATATTATGTCTTGTGAGTAGTTACTTTTGTTCCTGAGGACATGGGAGAAGTCTTGCTATAAGTAGTCATGTGAATTTGGTATTCGTTCGATATTTTGATGAGATGTATGTTGTCTCTCCTCTAGTGGTGTCAAGTGAACGTCGACTACATGACACTTCACCATTATTTGGGCCTAGAGGAAGGCATTGGGAAGTAATAAGTAGATGATGGGTTGCTAGAGTGACAGAAGCTTAAACCCTAGTTTATGTGTTGCTTCGTAAGGGGCTAATTTGGATCCACTTGTTTCATGCTATGGTTAGGTTTACCTTAATACTTCCTTTGTAGTTGCGGATGCTTGCATTAGAGGTTAATCATAAGTGGGAGGCTTTTCCAAGTAAGGACAGCACCCAAGCACCGGTACACCCACATACCAAATTATCAAAGTACCGAACGCGAATCAGATGATCGGGATGAAAACTAGCTTGACGATAATTCCATGCGTCCTCGGGAGCGCTTTCCTTCATATAAGAGTTTGTCCAGGCTTGTACTTTGCTACAAAAAGGATTGGGCCATCTTGCTGCACCTTAGTTACTTTTACCTTTTATTACTTGCTACCAATTACCTTATCACAAAACTATCTGTTACCGATAATTTCAGTGCTTGCAGAAAATACCTTATTGAAAACTGCCTATCATTTCCTTCTGCTCCTCGTTGGGTTTGACACTCTTACTTATCGAAAGGACTACGATATATCCCCTACATTTGTGGGTCATCAAGACTCTTTTCTGGCGCCGTTGCCGGGGAGTGAAGCACCTTTGGT
This sequence comes from Secale cereale, assembly GCA_902687465.1. Lineage (NCBI taxonomy): Eukaryota > Viridiplantae > Streptophyta > Magnoliopsida > Poales > Poaceae > Secale > Secale cereale. The sequence goes on from LR738716.1 coordinate 61,453,613, forward strand.
AAGTGGAATTTGGTAATGACAAAATTATATAGTGTGCTGAAATTTACTGTCACTTGTTACTATGGCTCATCATCATTTGAGGGGATTGTTCAGGGTATCTTCACCCTGACCAAAAGAGCAAAGAGTTGCTCCTCAACCTACTACACCTACTGAAAATGTTTGCTTTGAAATTCCTTCGGGTATGATAGAGAAACTGCTAGATAATCCTTCTACACGAGACGGAACACTGCATCCCGATTTGCACCTAATCTATGTGGATGAAGTTTGTGGATTATTTAAGCTTGCAGGTATGCCCGAGGATGTTATCAACAAGAAGGTCTTCCCTTTATCTTTGAAGGGAGATGCACTGACATGGCTTAGGATATGTGATGATATTGGATCATGGAACTATAATCATCTGAAGTTGGAATTTCATCAGATGTTCTACCCTATGCACCAGGTTCATCATGATCGTAATTATATATATGATGTTTGGCCTCGCGAAGGAGAAAGCATCGCTCAAGCTTGGGGGAGGCTTAAGTCAATGTTATATTCATGCCCCAATCATGAGCTCTCAAGAAATATGATCGTTAAAAATTTTTATGCTTGGCTTTCTCTCAACAATCGCACCATGCTCGATAATTCTTGTTCTGTCTCTTTTATGATGAATACTGTTGAATTCAAATGGGATTGATTGGAAAGAATTAAACACAACTCTGAAGATTGGGATCTCGACGAAGGTAAGGAGTCAGGTATGACCCCTAAGTTTGATTGTGTTAAAGCTTTTATGGATACCGATGTTTTCCGTGAGTTTAGCACTAAATATGGACTTGACTCTGAGATAGTAGCTTCTTTCTGTGAATCATTTGCTACTCATGTTGATCTTCCCAAGGAGAAGTGGTTTAAATACCATCCTCCCATTGAAGTAAAAGTAGTTGAACCTGTTAAACTTAAAGAAAAGACTATCACTTATAATGTTGATCCTATTGTTCCTACTGCTTATATTGAGAAACCACCTTTCCCTGTTAGAATAAAGGATCATGCTAAAGCTTCAACTGTGGTTCATAAGAGTAGTACTAGAACACCTACACCCCCTGAACAAATTAAAGTTGAACCTAGTGTTGCTATGGTTAAAGATCTCTTGGTAGAAAATTTAGATGGACATGTTATTTACCTCCAAGAGGATGCTGCTAGAATAGCCAGACCCGACCTAGGAACAAACATAGACCTGTTGTAGGCTTGCCTATTATCTCTGTTAAAATAGGAGATCATTGTTATCATGGTTTATGTGACGTAGGTGCTAGTGCAAGTATAATCCCTCATTCCCTATATCAAGAAATTAGGCAGGATATTGCACCTATTGAGTTAGAAGGGATTGATGTTACTATTAAGCTTGCAAACAGAGACACTATTTCACCAGTCGGGATTGCTAGAGATGTTGAAGTTTTGTGTTGGAAAGTTAAATACCCTGCTGATTTTCTTATTCTTAGTTCCCCACAAGATGACTTTTGTCCCATTATATTTGGTAGACCCTTCTTGAATATTGTTAATGCTAAGATAGACTGCGTGAAAGATATTGTTACTGTCGGTTTACGGGATATGTCTCATGATTTTAACTTTGCTAAATTTCGTAGACAACCCCTTGATAGAGAATTACCTAGTAAGGATGAAATTATTGGTCTTGCTTCTATTGTTGTGCCTCCTAACGATCCTTTAGAACAATATCTGCTAGACCATGAAAATGATATGTATATGAATGAGAGAAGTGAAATAGATGAAATAATCTTTAAGCAGGGACCCGTATTGAAAAACAACTTGCCTATTGAAATCCTAGGGGATCCTCCTCCACCCAAGGGTGATCCCGTGTTTGAACTTAAACCTTTACCTGATAATCTTAAGTATGTTTATCTTGATGAAAAGAAGATATATCCTGTTATTATTAGTGCTAACCTTTCAGAGCGGGAAGAAGAAAAATTATTGAAAACTCTAAAGAAGCACCGTGCTGCTATTTGATACACTCTAGATGATCTTAAGGACATTAGTCCCACTTTATGCCAACACAAGATAAAATTGGAAGAGGATGCTAAACCGGTTATTGATCATCAACGACGGTTAAATCCTAAGATGAAAGAAGTGGTAAGGAAGGAAATACTAAAGCTTCTAGAGGCAGGTATTATCTATCCAGTTGCTGATAGCCAGTGGGTAAGTCCCGTCCATTGTGTCCCTAAGAAGGGAGGTATGACTGTGGTTCCTAATGATAAAGATGAATTGATCCCACAAAGAATTGTTACAGTTTATAGGATGGTAATTGATTTCCGCAAATTAAATAAAGCTACTAAGAAAGATCATTATCATTTGCCTTTTATTGATCAAATGCTAGAAAGGTTATCCAAACATACTCATTTTTGCTTTCTAGATGGTTATTCTGGTTTTTCTCAAATACCTGTGTCAAAAGGGGATCAAGAAAAAGACCACTTTTACTTGTCCTTTCGGTACCTTTGCTTATAGACGTATGCCTTTTGGTTTATGTAATGCACCTGCTACCTTTGAAAGATGCATGATGGCTATATTCTCTGATTTTTGTGAAAAGATTGTTGAGGTTTTCATGGATGATTTCTTCGTTTACGGAACTTCTTTTGATGATTGCTTGAGCAACCTTGATCGAGTTTTGCAGAGATGTGAAGACACTAATCTTGTCTTGAATTGGGAGAAGTGCCACTTTATGGTTAATGAAGGCATTGTCTTGGGACATAAAATTTTTTAAAGAGGTATTGAAGTTGACAAAGCTAAAGTTCATGCTATTGAAAAGATGCCGTGTCCCCAAGACATCAAAGGTATCCGAAGTTTCCTTGGTCATGCCGGGTTTTATAGGAGGTTCATTAAGGACTTCTCCAAAATCTCCAGGCCTTTGACTAATGTCTTACAAAAAATATTCCTTTTGTCTTGTCTAGAAGCATTTGAAATACTTAAGAAAGCATTGATCTCTGCACCTATTGTCCAGCCTCCTGACTGGAATTTACCCTTTGAGATTATGTGCGATGCTAGTGATTATGTTGTAGGTGTTGTTCTAGGGCAAAGAGTTGATAAGAAATTGAATGTTATCCAATATTCTAGTAAAACTCTAGACAGTGCCCAGAGAAATTATGCTATTACTGAAAAAGAATTTTTAGCAGTTGTATTTGCTTGTGATAAGTTTAGACCTTATATTGTTGATTCTAAAGTAACTATTCACACTGACCATGCTGCTACCAAATACCTTATGGAAAAGAAAGATGCTAAACATAACCTTATTAGATGGGTTCTCTTGCTGCAAGAGTTTGACTTGCATATTATTAATAGAAAGGGAGCTGAGAACCCAGTTGCAGACAACTTGTCTAGGCTAGAGAATATTCTTGATGACCCACAACCTATTGATGATAGCTTTCCTGATGAACAATTAGCTATCATAAATACTTCTCATACTGCTCCAAGGTATGCTGATTATGCTAGTTACATTGTTGCTAAGTTTATACCTCCTAGATTCACATACCATCAAAAGAAAAAGTTCTTCTATGATTTGAGACATTACTTCTGGGATGACCCACATCTTTATAAAGAAGGAGTAGATGGTATTATTAGACGTTGTGTACCTGAGCATGAACAGGAACAGATCCTACGCAAGTGCCACTCCGAAGCTTATGGAGGACACCATGCTGGAGATAGAGCTGCACATAAGGTATTGCAATCCGGTTTTTATTGGCCTACTCTCTTCAAGGATGCCCGTAAGTTTGTCTTATCTTGTGATGAATGTCAAAGGAGTGGTAATATCAGTAGACGTCAAGAAATGCCTATGAATTATTCACTTGTATTGAACTGTTTGATGTCTGGGGCTTTGATTATATGGGACCGTTTCCTTCCTCTAATGGGAATACACATATTTTAGTTGATGTTGATTATGTTACTAAGTGGGTAGAAGCTATTCCAACTATTAGTGCTGATCACAACACCTCTATTAAGATGCTTCAAGAAGTTATTTTCCCGAGGTTTGGAGTCCCTAGATACTTAATGACTGATGGTGGTTCACACTTTATTCATGGCACTTTCCGTAAAATGCTTGCTAAGTATGATGTTAATCATAGAATTGCATCCCCTTATCACCCACATACTAGTGGTCAAGTAGAATTAAGTAATAGAGAGCTGAAATTAATTTTGCAAAAGACAGTTAATAGGTCTAGAAAGAATTGGTCCAAGAAACTTGATGATGCATTATGGGCCTATAGAACTGCATACAAAAATCCTATGGGTATGTCTCCATATAAGATGGTTTATGGAAAAGCATGTCACTTACCTCTTGAGCTAGAACATAAGGCATATTGGGCTATTAAAGAGCTTAATTATGATTTCAAATTTGCCGGTGAGAAGAGGTTATTTGACATTAGCTCTCTTGATGAATGGATAACCCATGCCTATGAGAATGCCAAGCCGTTTAAAAAAATGTTAAAAGATGGCATGACAAAAGGATACAAAAGCGTGAGTTTAATGTAGGTGATTATGTCTTGCTATACAACTCTCGTTTAAGATTTTTTGCAGGAAAATTTCTCTCTAAATGGGAAGGTCCTTACGTTATCGAGGAGGTCTATCGTTCTGGTGCCATAAAAATCAACAACTTCAAAGGCACAAATCCAAAGGTGGTGAACGGTCAAAGAATCGAACATTATATCTCAGGTAATCCTATAAATGTTGAAACCAATGTTATTGAAACCGTAACCCCAGAGGAATACCTAAGGGACACTTTCCAAAATGATTCAGACCCCAAAAAGGAACAGGTATGTGGTACGGTAAGTAAACCGACTCCAAAACAGTTCTAAAGGCAATTTTTCAGCGTTTTGTCATATTTAAAAAAAAAGAAAAATAAGTGGCAGTTCGGAAGAGATACGAGCCGTCCACGAGGGTGGAGGGCGCGCCCCCTTCCCCTAGGCACGCCCCTGCCTCGTGGGCACCTCGTGTGTCTCCCGGAATCCGATTTCTTGTATGCTACTTCTTTTGGTCGGTAAAAATTCATTATATATTCCCCTGAAGGTTTTGACCTCTGTATCACGCAAAAATCCTCTGTTTTCGTTTCGAGCTGTTGTTTTTGACAGATCTAGATCATCATGGCGTATTCCAACACCCCCAATGACAAGTTCTTCGAGAAGGTCATCAACCCCTACCTCGCGGAGGTGCTGCATCATCCTCAAACCATGGAGTTGCATGAGGGGGTGCTCACATCCGCGATGTTGAGGGGCCGAGGAGAACCGGAAGCGTGGAGACAAGACTAGAAGCAACGGAGCAGCAAGTTTTCAAGTGCCGAGGTATGGTGGAACGAGGACTCAACGCCAACCACATGATGATCATGGAGCTCGCCAACAACCTCAAGCTGGACTCAAGGATCTTCGGGGAAGCCATCTCCAATCTTCAAGAGAAAATCGAACACCTCCAAGCCCAGATCTATGACCTACAAAACCAAAACTGTGAGTATGAATATAGATTCAAGAAGATGAGTTTGGCTGCAGATTTGAGCATCCCGGAGACTCGATCATCCTTCTACGATGGTGAGTGTAATGCCCAGGATGGGACTTTACCTCCTACGTGTTGAGGCACGACTTAAAGGTATAAGCCCATTCTGGAATGATCTCAAGTTTGGTATCTTTGCACGACTCATGTAAAAAATAGGGATGAAATTGTAAAAGGAGATAGTTGGCTTACACTCGCCACTCACACAATACATTACATAAGCAAGACATCATTCAAAACATCACAACCCGACTACGGGCGAAGATCCAAAAGAAAGATACCAAAACATAAAGCCACAGGTCCGAATCGCCCCTAGTAGAAACCACTACTGATCGTCGAAAACGACACAAGCATACGGCCACTCTCTTCATCGAGCTCCCAGTGGAGTTCTGATCCATCTTCTGCATCATTCTCGGCTGAACCTGCATCTGGTGTTGTAGTATCTGTGAGCCACGAGGACTCGGCAATCCCATGTCCATGGGTATCAAGACTAGCAAAGCTTTATGGGTAGGAAGAGGTAAAGTGGTGATGTTGCAGCAGCGGCTAAGCATAATATGGTGGCTAACTTACGAGTACAAGAGTAAGATGAGCATCTACGCAAACGGTCGCAAACTAGTAGTGATCGCTAAAGATCCTGAACTACCTACGAGTCAAACATAACCCCACCGTGTTCTCTTCTCAAAGTGAAAAGAGACAGTCACGGTTACTCATACAGTTGTGTGTTTTACTTCGGATCCTCTGTCAAGTTTTCTACAACCGGACATTAACAAATTCCAATCTGCCACATAACCGCAGGCACGGCTTTCGAAAGATTATAACCCTACAGGGGTGTCCCAACTTAGCCCATCACAAGCTCTCACGATTAGCTGAAGTGATAAATATAATATCATCACCCCTTATCTTAGGGAAATCCGATCAGGCTCGGCATCCCGGTGCGCAAGACATTTCGACAATGGTAAAACTAGTCCAGCAAGACCTCCCGGTGTGTCGACACCCTGATAGTAGCCGCGCGTATCTCGTCTCAGGCCACGACCGGATGGGCGAAGCTACGAGTAAAACCAATCCTCGAGTTTCCCCGTGGTGGCCCCGCAGGCTCCCCGTTTGGGACCAACACCATCAGCACTGGCCCCCCCTGTTATGTAGAATTAAGAACCCGGGGACATGACCCCCTATGCAATTAATTAATTATTTAAGTTGTTATTATGAGCAAATTAAAACCAATGTTGGGCCTTGCATGAGGAGTTTTATTCAAAGTCGAACTGTCAAGGGGTCCCCATCCACCCATCGTGTAAGGAACGCAAAATCAAGGAACATAATGCCGGTTTATCGGCACCTAAGGTGGCATGAGTGGAACAAAACACCGAGCAAAAGGCCAAGCCTTCCACCCATGCCCAGTATATAGGTGTGTTAATAATAATTATAGATATTGTGATATTCCAACAACAAGTTCCCTCCTGGAACGAATCTTCATCTTCACCTGCAACTAGCAACGTTATAAGAGGGGCTGAGCAAGCGGGTAACATAGCCAAACGGTGGTTTTGCTAGGAAGGTGTCAAAGGTTAGAGGTTTCATGGCAACAAGGAGAGGCTGACATAAAAGATAGGTAGCGCGACATGTAACGATAGCATCGAGACAACTAAGCATGGCAATGGTAGTAAAGGTATCCAAGGGTATGATCATCTTGCCTGGGATTCCGCAAGGGAGAAGAACGGGTCCATGAAGTAGTCGAACAGAACCTCACAACTCCGGAACGAACCCGAAGCTAACGAGGGAAGCAAACCGGAAAGAAACAAGCAACACGGTAAACACACAAGCTTAAACATGGCATACGATGCACATCCAAGTATGATGCATGTCCGGTTTAATTATGCATGGCATGGCAATGTGCACAAACAACACTACAAGTTAAGTGGAGCTCAATATGCAACGAGTTGCATATTGACGAAACAGCACATTTTATTTCTTTAGTTGACTCTCGTTTATTTACAAGACAAGGTTAAATGTTTGTTAACATGGCAAGAGGTGAAGCAAAAACAAACTACCTATTTAGACATTTTAAATGAGGCCGGAAATACCAACAACAATTCCGGAAACTCCTCATGAGCATGTTTAGTAATTTTAAGCAAACAACAATTCACACATATCAATGTTGTTAACATGATGCGGATGACATGATCAAGTTTTATGCAATTTATTAATTAAAGGTTAACAAGAAGAGATAAGGAGTATTTGTCGCCGTGGTGGACGGAAAGGGTGCCATGGCAACGATCCGAAAATGATGCAACGGCAACATCTCGGTTCCGGTAACCCGTTGAGAGTCCGGAGCAAAAGAAAGATGGCGTGAGCGAGTCGAACAAGATGAAAGATGGGGTGATCCCGTCACCGGGTTCCCACGACTCGGCGACGAGGCAACCGAGGAGCATGACAAAAGGACGAAACGGGCACGATGCACACAAGGGAAAACATCTCATACAACCACAAGCATTCCACGGGTCATCGTCTCGGGGTTATACCTTCGAAGCGTTCGTTCTCGGAGGGGTTCGAGGTTGTCGAGGGACGTAGTGGAAGTAGACGGTTCACGTTTCCGAAGAGGTACTTGTCACGGCATCGGACATCTTCGGGGCGACGGTAGTGGTACTTGACGTGTCGCCGTGTAGGTGTACTCGTTTCGAAGATGAACTTGACGTCGAGGGTCTCCGAGGTCGACGGTAGTGGTACTTGGCGTTTTCGGACTTGCCGGACTCGGTTCTTGCGACGGTAGTGGTACTTGGCGCATCGGTAGTCGTACTCGAGGTCGTCGTGCACTTGGCGTCTCTGGAAGAGAAACATGGGAGATCCGATGCACACAAAAGAAAAACCACGCTCGAGCTTCACGGAGGCAGCAGCAAGGAGGCGATGGAGGGGCGCTGCGGGTGGCCCGTGGTGGCGCGTGACGGCAGAGGAATGGCGAGGACGTGGCATCGGGACTCCATGGTCATGGCGGAGCTGCTCGCTGGCGGCAGCCGAAACAGAGGCGGAGACGAGGCGACCGACGGGGCTCGAACTCGGCGAGGCAGCAGGGACGGGCGCCATGGCGCAGGAGGCGCGTAAGACGGCGATGAGGAGACGAGGCAGGGGCCGGTGCGCTGGAGACGGAGGCGCGGGCTCGCCGACGACGAGGAGGATGCAGGGGCGCCAGACTGCAACCGCGGCTGTCGGAGGCTGGGAGCTCCGCGGCTGCGACCATGGCGAGCAGGCGAGGCGAGCACACGGGAGAGGAGGAGGCGCGGCGCTGTAGAGGAGGGGAGCCGCGCGGAGGCTGGCTGGAGGCCGGAGGGGAAGGCGCAGCGCCATGGCGCGGCGGCGGTCGGGCTCCTGGCGCGGAGGCAGGGGCGGCTTCGAGGAGGAGGGAGGGTCGCGGGGCCGAGCGCTCGCGCGAGGGAGAGAAAGGGAGTCGGGAGATCGAGGGGATCGGGTGGAGATGGGGCTGCGTGAGGGAGCGACGGCGGCTGAGGGAGGAGCGAGGGGAGAGATGAGAGGAGCGATCGATGCGCTAGCTAGGGTTACGAGGCTGGGGCGGCTGGGCCTAATGGGCTAGCGGGCCGAGGGAAGAAAAGGCCGGCATGACTGCAGGGAGGAGGCTGGGCTGGACTCTTTTTTATTTATTTCTTTAGCAGAAATAAAACAGAGAGAGTTCAACATTTAAAAAGAAAATAGGCCATGAACAAGAAAATAAATGATGGAACATTTTTGTAAGGCTTTAAGGAATATTACCAACCCAACAAAAGTGGTTCCAACAAAATAGGGTAGTGCAAACCAAAATATTTAGCTTGCCTTAAAGGAGTTTGAAAGGAGTCTAGATTTTAGGAGGAGCCTCGATACAACGGAAAAGAACTATAGACAAGGTTTAGAAAGCAAGGAATTGAGAAAGAAAAGGCATGGGGAATATATGCAAGTGTGTTTGGGTTAATTCCAAACAATTGGAATATTTATTTATAATAGCTCCATAATACTAGGAGGATATGTTATAAAGAGAAGTCACACTTCCCTCGATTTAAATGGACCGAAGGTCCACACAATTTATTTAGTTGAGAAGAAAAGATTAATGACCTGATGGCATGATGACATGATGCAATGCAAAAATAGATAACACAAGCACAAAAGGAACACACGGGAGAACCCGGAACATCTGGAATCTCTGGAATCTTCTGGGACGTCGGTCTTCGGGCGTCACAACTCTCCCACACTAACAGAGGATCTCGACCCGAGATCCTAGAGATAGCACCGGGTAGAAACGAAAAAGAAGAGGTAAACAAAGTTGCTTCTTTGACGGACGAGTGAAACCACGAACCTTGAGAGTTTAAAGTTGAATAAAGAATACAATGGAGATGAACGAAGATGAAACAGTCCGTTAGAAAGAGTAACAAGGAACATTATGAGAACCTTATAGGTTGAAAGACATGAAACAAGAGCTTACGAACCAAAAGAATATGAAACCGCAACGGTATAGCCAAGGAATAAGAATGACAGAATTTGGACAGCACTCCGTCTGAAAATGGAAGGAATTAACAAGAACTTGCCAAGTTGGGATGATACTTGATGAAAACAACAACACACAGCCTCTGAAACAATTGGAAGAATGGCACAAGGGTAAGAAAGATTTCAGACAGCCTCTAGTTAAAAGAGAGTTAAAACTTGATAAGATGAGAGAACTAGAATGGAGGTCACCACACTCCTGTTAAATAGACAAGCAAGGGAAGAATATGATCTTGATAAAAAACGAGATGATGGTCAAAGAGAGCAATATCACAATGCCTCCGGAACGAAGAATAGATGCTAGATCGTTGGAAAGAAAGAACGGAGAAGAAACGACAACTTCTCCCAGAATTGAATTTGAAAGAGCGTCCTTACGAAGAAGGGTTGAACGGAGTTGTTGGAAAAATCCAACAACGAAAGGAATAAGCTCGTTGTGGGCTTATGAAAAACATCTCAAAATTATGAGGTGACAACCGGCCACTAACAGAAACGAATTGCTTGGATTGAGATCAACAAGGTGTCGGTGTACTAAAGTAGGGGTACCTTAGTATCCCGAACTTGTACACGGGCAGTAGCAGCGTCCCGAGGCAGGGCTTGCCGCGCGACCGCCAAGGCCCATTGTGGTTCCTTTGGAGCCATTCAAGGACAAAGTATTCAAGTTAAAGAAATAAGACCCCGGCAAGAGGAGCTTGCCGGGAAGGCCACTCAAGACTCAAGACCACCTCTTTAGTACAAGACCCTGGCAAGAGGGGCTTGCCGGGAAGGCCAAACATGGCATTTCAAGAGACTTGCCGCGACGCGCCATGCGTCCCGGCAAGGCCCGGGGAGCGACAAGCTTACGGGCGCAACAAGGTAGCAGCCGCGGCAAGGCGCTTGCCGCGACAAACTTCCACAGGTACCCGCGCTCCAGCGCATCCGCCCACGCGTCGCCCTTGGGCCCTTCCAGGCGCACGTGGCGGAAGGCTGTGCAGCCTGGGGTACACGGTGGCAAGCTGCGATGACGAGGCCACCGTCGTGGCGGACAGAGGCGCCCTGACGGACGCTTTTTGCACTGTTCGGGGCGACGACGACGGGCATTTAATTCCCTTGTCCCCTGCCGTCAGGGTTAGGTATAGAGCACTATGCAAACACTGTTCCAACTACCACCCATTTTACGTTTTTACCCTCTCCTACGTTGCCACCGGTCGGAGACCCCTTTGACCTATAAAAGGAGGCCCATGCGCAACGTAGAAGGGGTTCGGACCATCGATCACTCTCACGCTCGGTACTGCTAGCGGCAAGCACTGTTGCTCTTCTCGCTCCCGAGCTCAGAACGCAATACAAACCAAGGCAGGAGTAGGGTTTTACGCATCCGTGCGGCCCGATCCTGGGTAAACTGCTCGCGTGCTCGCCTCGATCCGCTCTTTGTGCATCCTCCGCCCCCTTGCCGTACCGAAAAGGG
>LR738716.1:61465357-61481714 GCA_902687465.1 Secale cereale
TCCAAGACCTCGGCGTCCGTGCATGCACCGCGCCCGTCTCAGGAGGCGCCGGACCGGCAGCGACGTGGTACACAAGGTACCATACGCTTGCTGGGCCAAGGTCAAGCTGGCGGTTCGCGGGACGCTCAAGGCCAACGTGCTGGCACGAGCAAGGCGCGGTCGCCGGGACGAGACGCTGCTCCTTCTAACGCATTTAGAAGTCCGAGCATATCTCGCTCCTCGCACCGCTCGCCACCGCTACCCTCCACTCCAGCAGAAGCTCTAGCTCGAGCTCAACTGCTCCTCGATTTCCCTCCAGCGGCAGACAAGACCGACGACTGGAGGGCCACCATCCAAAGCCTCATCGCCTTCGACAACAACGACACTCCGCAGCAGCGGACGACGTCGCGGCCGCGGCAAGTTAGCCAGGCGCGGGCTGATGGCGACAAGACTGCCGGGGGTGCAACCACCGTGCACTCCCCGCCCCGAAGGCCAAAATTTCCGACTCGCAGAATCAACATCGACGACGACTCTACGGCGTCGTCGGATCCGCGAGCTCGCCGCGATAAGCGCCAAGTCCTTGACGACAGACGACAAGAGGACGCTCGAACTCGCATCGACCGTCGAAGAGAAGCGCGGCGATAATCCGACCAGCGCGCTGGGCCCGCGGTCGACATGCACGCGCCCGGAGAACTAGGTGACTTGCCGTACGCGGCGGGTTGTCCTGCGTTCAACCGTGAGCTGCGGCAAGTCCAGTGGCCCAGCATGAAGAACTTCAAGCCCGACGTACCTGAGAAGTACGACGGCAAGACACATCCGTCAGAGTTCCTCAGCATCTACACCATTGCGGTGTAGGCTGCGGGGGGATGAGACGAGAAGATACTCGCAAACTACTTCCCGCTCGTGCTTAAGCCAAACGTCCGATCTTGGCTCATGCACTTGCCGGAGAACTCCATTTCTTCTTGGGCCGACCTGTGCCATCACTTTGTCGGCGCCTTCACAGGTGGCCACAAGCCTCATGGCCAGGAGAGTGACCTTCATATACTCGCCCAGAAGGAAGGAGAGTCCCTGCGAAAGTATATCCAGAGATTCAGCAGCGTCCAGCACAACATCCCAAAGGTCCACCCTGCCGCGGTAATTAGCGCGTTCCACCAGAACGTGCGCAACCGCGGGATGAGGGAGGAAATGGCGATGTGCAAGATCCAAGACGTCAGTGAGCTTTATGCCCTGGCCGACAAGTGCGCACGCGCTGAGGAGGGGAGGAGACTCCCCGGAGAGGATACTGGAGCAGGGGGAACAGATAGTGAGGATGCCGCCCCGGCAAAGAAGAACCGGCGGCGGAACAACAGGAAAAAGAAGAACAAAGAAGTGCTAGTCGTCGAGCAGTCCGGCAAGGAGGCTGGCGCCAAGAAAGCCCAGGCTGGCAGCTCCGGCAAGGAGACTGTGGCAGCCGCCGACAAGCAGGACGGCTCCGACAAGCAGTATTACAAGATCCACCGCACCAAGGGCCACGACCTCCAGAACTGCAAAAGAGTCGAGTACCTCGTCGAACAGCAGAAGGCTGAGTACGAGCGACGCGACAAGGAGAAGGCACAGGGAGGTGGTGGAGAGTCCGGCAAGAAGCGGCCGTTCAATGGCCGGGGAGGACGCCGCGGCAAGGCCAAGTAGCGACAAGGAGACAGACCTCCCCGCGGCCGCGACAAGGACGAAGACGAAGACGACGATGAAGACATGGACGACGGAGATAACAGCGAGCAGGAGTTCCAGAAGGCCACAGAAGTTATGTGCATCGATGGAGGTGCCTCTCTGCATACTTCCCACCGCCAACTCAAACAATGGGTGAGGGAAGTTAATGCAGCAGAGCCACCCGTCGAGTCGCGCAAACTTCTGAAGTGGTCCAGCACGCCCATCATCTTCGACATTGAGGACCACCCTGATCGCACAACTCCGGTCGGGTGCTTGCCGATGTTGGTTTCGCCAACCATCCGCAACCTCAACGTCACCAAGATGCTGGTTGACGGCGGGGCCGGCCTGAACCTGATCTCCTCCGTTGTGGTCCGGAAACTCCAGATCCCCGACAGCGAGCTTGAAGAAACCGGCACGTTCCAAGGGATCAACCCAGGAAGAAGCAAGCCGAAGGGGAAGATCACATTGCCAGTAACCTTTGGCGAAGAGCTGAACTTCAGGACTGAGAGGATCACCTTTGACGTCGCCGATATTCCATTACCTTACAATGGAATACTTGGTCGTCCAGCGCTCGCCAAGTTCATGGCAGCCTCTCATTATGCTTACAACATGCTCAAGATGCCAGGCCCGATAAGCGTCATCTCTATCCCCGGCGACAAGAAAGATGCCCTTGTCTATGCCGACAAGATTTACCGGGATGCAGCAGCCACAACAGATAGCAAAACACTTGCCGCTGAAGCTCCCGGGGGGAAGAACAAGACCAAGTCCGGCAAGGGCTCTGGGGCCCACTCTGGCAAACGCACCTCTTCGGAATGCTGCGCTGCCGTCGAGGACGCACCATCGAGCTCCACCGGCAAGTGCAAGAAGCCAATGGCAGCTCCACCCACAACCAAGAAGGTGTCCGCAAAGGAGGACGGCACTGGTGGTACTTTCACCATCAGTGCCACGCTCGACCCCAAATAGGAAAGCGCGCTCGTTGCTTTCCTGCGGGCGAATGTCGACCTGTTCACATGGCAACCGTCTGACATCCCCGGTGTTCCCAGGAAAGTAATTGAGCACAAGCTTGCCGTTTGTCCTCACGCGCGGCCCGTCAAGCAGAACGTTAGAAAGCAAGCGGTGGAGCGCCAAGAGTTTATTGCAGAAGAAATCAAGAAACTGGAAGCGGCAGGCCTTGTCAGAGGTGTACTCCATCCCACGTGGTTGGCCAGCCCTGTCGTCGTGCGTAAAGCGAATGGGAAGTGGAGGCTTTGTATAGACTTCACCGATGTGAATAAAGCTTGTCCCAAAGATCCATTTCCCTTGCCGCGCATTGACCAGATTGTTGACTCCACAGCCGGATGTGAGTTGCTTTCATTTCTTGATGCATATTCAGGATACCACCAGATATTTATGGCTGAAGAAGATGAGGAGAAGACAGCATTCATTACTCCATGTGGCACTTACTACTTCATATGCATGCCCTTTGGATTGAAGAATGCTGGTTCAACATTTGCAAGAGTAGTCCATGCAGCTTTTGAGCCACAGATACACAGAAATGTAGAAGCTTACATGGACGATATAGCGGTCAAGAGCAAGGACAGGACTACCCTGATTCAAGATTTGGATGAAACCTTTGCGAATCTGCGCAAGATACGACTCAAGCTTAACCCCGAGAAGTGCGTCTTCGGAGTCCCCTCCGGCAAGCTTCTCGGGTTCTTTGTGTCGCAGAGGGGGATTCAAGCCAATCCCGACAAGATCAAAGCCATCGAACAGATCGAAGCTCCGAAGCGCGTCAGGGATGTACGAAGGCTTGCCGGCTGCGTGGCTGCTCTCAGCAGATTCATTTCTAAGTCTGCAGAACGCGCCCTGCCGTTTTTCAAAATCTTGAAAAAGGCAGGTCCAATGAAATGGACTCCGGAAGCGGAGGCGGCGCTGCAAGACTTGAAGAGGTACCTGTCTTCCACTCCAATATTTGTCGCACCTAGGCCACAAGAGAAGTTGCTGTTGTACTTAGCGGCAACAATTCAAGTGGTTAGTGTTGCGTTAGTAGCAGAGAGGGAGGCAGACGACGAGCCGACGGCCCCGACAAGCACATCCAGCGACAAGCAGGGGGCTTCCCCGACAAGCTCTGGTCCCGACAAGGATGGGTCCGCGCAGATGCAAGAAGAGGTGCGGAAGAAGATGGTGCAGCACCCAGTTTATTTTGTCAGTTCCCTCTTGCAAGGGGCTAGGTCAAGATACTCTGGGGTGCAGAAGCTGCTTTTCGGCATTCTCATGGCCTCGAGAAAACTGCGCCACTACTTCCAAGCACATGAGATAACAGTGGTCACCCGCTTTCCTCTGAAGAGGATACTGCAAAATCCAGAAGCAACAGGCAGGATTGTCGAGTGGGCACTGGAGTTGTCAAGCTTTGGCCTTAAGTTTGAAAGCACTTCAACTATTCAGAGCAGAGCATTGGCAGAGTTCATAGCAGAATGGACGCCTACGCCAGACGAAGAGATTCCAGAGACAAGCATCCCCGTCAAAGAAGCAAGCAAAGAATGGATAATGTACTTTGATGGTGCCTTCTCGCTGCAAGGCGCCGGTGCCGGCGTGCTACTTGTCGCACCCACCGGGGAGCACCTCAAGTACGTCGTCTAAATGCACTTTCCCAAGGAGCAAGCAACGAACAATACTGCAGAGTATGAAGGTTTGCTTGCCGGCCTCAGAATCACAGCAGAGCTGGGGATCAAGAAGCTGATTGTGCGGGGTGACTCGTAGTTGGTCGTCCGCCAAGTGAACAAGAGCTACCAGAGTCCGTTGATGGAAGCTTACGTCGACGAAGTGAGAAAGCTTGAAGAGCACTTTGAAGGCTTACAGATGGAGCACGTTCCAAGAGCTCAAAACGACATCGCAGATGGCCTGTCAAAATGTGCTGCACTAAAGCTACCTGTGGAAGCAGGGATCTTTGTGCTCAAGCTAACTCAACCATCCGTAACACCATCGACTGGACAAAGCAAGAAGAGGAAGTTGGTTTCTGGTGACTACTTGCCGGCAGAGCTTCCCGAAGCCGCCGCCAATAAAGTCCCCAAGGTCAACGACAAGATTGCTGAGGAGCAGTCTGCTCCTGCAAACCCTATGGTCTGTACAGTTGAAGCAGGCGTTCCCGACAAGTTTTGCTCCGGCAAGCTTGCCGGGGAATGTCAAGCTCCGGCTGAGCCGCAGGTTCTTGCCGTAGAAGCTGGCGTTCCCGCAGTAGCACAGGTACCTTTAGTCCTTGTTGTTGAGCCACAGGCTCCAGCATGGGTGCAATAGATTGTCCGTTTCCTTCAGACAGGAGAACTTCGCGAAGAGCCAGAAGAAGCAGAAAGAATAACCCGGCAGTCAAGTATGTATCAGTTTGTCGGCAACGAACTGTACAGAAGAAGACTCAACGGTGTGAAATTGAAGTGTATTCCCCGGGAAGATGGACAGAAGCTGTTGGCAGAGATACATGGAGGCATATGTGGTCACCACATTGGCGCAAGAGCACTTGCCGGCAAGGCATTCCGGCAAGGTTTCTTTTGGCCAGAAGCCCTCCAGGATGCAACTGCACAAGTAACCAAGTGTGAAGCGTGCCAGTTCCATTCCAAGCAAATACATCAACCAGCTCAAGCTCTCCAGATGATACCTTTGTCCTGGCCATTTTCGGTCTGGGGGCTCGACATCCTCGGCCCCTTCCCCCGCGCAGCCGGGGGCTTTGAGTACTTGTACGTTGCCATCGACAAGTTCACAAAGTGGCCGGAAGTGGAACCAGTGAGAAAGGTGACCGCACAGTCAGCAGTCAAGTTCTTCAGGTCAATTGTTTGCCGTTTTGGAATCCCTAATAGGATCATCACCGACAACGGCACACAATTCACAAGTCGCACCTTCATGCAGTATGTCCAAGACCTTGGCGCCAAGGTCTGCTTCGCTTCTGTTGCTCACCCGAGGAGCAACGGTCAAGCGGAGAGGGCAAACGCTGAAGTACTGCGCGGACTCAAGACGAGAACTTTCGACAGGCTGCACAAGTGTGGAAGAAACTGGATCGAGGAGTTGCCGGCGGCTCTTTGGTCAATCAGGATGACACCAAATCGAGCCACCGGGCAAACACCCTTTGCTCTTGTCTATGGAGCAGAGGCAGTTCTCCCCACGGAACTCGTATACGGGTCACCTCGAGTGCTCGCTTATGATGAGCTCGAGCAAGAGCAGCTGCGGCAAGATGATGCACTGCTCCTCGAGGAAACCCGTCTTCAGGCCGCTGTGCGAGCTGCTCGCTACCAGCAAGCTTTGCGCCGCTACCATAGCCGCAAAGTTAAAGCCAGAAGTCTCGAGGAAGGCGACCTTGTTCTTCAGCGTGTTCAGTCCGCCAAGAATTCCAACAAGTTGACGCCGAAGTGGGAAGGCCCTTATCGGGTGAAACAAGTCACTAGGCCCGGCGCAGTCCGCCTAGAGACCGAAGATGGCTTGCCGGTGAGCAACTCCTGGAACATTGAGCATCTTCGCAAGTTTTACCTGTAAGGCGCGGTTGTCGTGATCCGCTCTGGCAACCACCTTTTGTACAAGTCTTGCCGCTGTTGCATGTAAACCTTTGTACAAAGCTGGGCGCAGACCCCGTGCATCAGTAAAGTTTATGTGCGTCACACAACTTGTCATTTCATGCCTTTTCATTTCCTTGCATGTACTATCTGACACGTTGTGCAGCACCTACCCCTGGTAAGCAATAACGAGCCCGAGAGCTCCATATCTATATTCTCTCTTCTGCCTTCTTTCTCCAACAGAGGAAGGTTTCCTCGCGCACAAGTTTGCCGGGGGGGAAAGGAGACAGTGGTATGGACCAAATGCCGTTCAAGAGAGCCTTGCCTTGCCGGGAAGCAAACAACACAAAAGCTAAGTTGTCAAAGTTTGAGCGATCAAATTTTTAAATTTTTGAGTTATCTTCCTTGAACGACCGCACTTTGTATGGAAAACCTGTGCGCGGAGGAACCAACTCGTGGATAGCCGCACCCTTACCTTGTTTCGAGCATGCTCAACGGCTTAAGTGTGCTACGACAAGTGTCGCGCCCTTACTTCGTTTTCGAGTTCGCTTAGCAATCTAAGTGTGTTGCGACTAGCTGCGACAAGGTTTCTTGTCGGCAACGGCATTGCCAGCAGGCAGTTGAAGTTCCGCACTCAGCGCTCGCGGCAAAGGTCCCTACGCCGACAAGTTCCCTAAAAGCGTAGGGTAAAAGCATACAAAGAAAAGAAGTCAAGTAAAGGAAATAACATTGCATTAACTACCCAAGATAAAGTTATATTACAAAGCAACTTGTCGCAGTACTAATGGACTATTGTTCATAAATTGGCTGACAGCGACAAGGAAAGAGGAAGATAAACGAGACTAATATGCGCGGTCGCCCTCGACCCTCTTGATGCCGCCCACCTTGTTCACGATAGGCGCGACAAGAGCCTTGAGCGCCTCCTGGTCAGCATCCGGAGGCAAGGTCCTGAGGACGTTGGTGAGATTAAGGCCCGGGTTGCGATGCACTATCTTCATCAACACCTTCTCGAGGGCCCCCGTCAGAGCTTGCGCGACTCGTCTGCAAGCTGCTTAGGGATCCTTTCCCGGAGCTGCTGGAGGGCCGGCGCCACCCCTCTAAAGAATAGACTCAGCTTGGCGCTGTGAGGGAGATTCTCGTCGGTGGAGTACTGATAACCCTCAACCGTAAGGGATCGGGATAGTCTTCGCGGGTAAGAATAACCCAATTTATTTATTCGACACACGGGGAGCCAAAGAGTATTTATAAGCTTTAACAGTTGAGTTGTCAATTCAACCGCACCTGAAATATACTAACTTGCAACAAAAGATAAGTGGTAACAGTGATATGATAGTAATGATAGTAATAGTAAAAAGTAAACAGCAAAAGTAAATAGCAGTAGTAAATGGCAAAAGTAGCAACTAGTGACAAGCAAGGTTTAAAATACTGTAGGCTAGGGAGATGGATGGTTGGGCGCTGCATGGATGAGATAGATTCTAACTTGGGGCACGGCACACGGAAAAGTAATGATCATCTAGGCAAATATCAAACATTAGGCATGTATCCCGTAGGTAGTTGTACGTGCTTGCAATAAGAACTTGCACAACATCTTTTGTCCTACCATCCCGCTACGAACGGGGCCAAAAGGAACTAATGGATATTAAGGTGCTCCTGTCAAAGAGCACCGGAACAAAGCAATGAACTCAATGGATACATGTAATCCTCAAACTACGGGCCATCCCCTTTGGTGTCCCAAGCTGTCAGTTTTGGGATCGCCGGTTCCGAACCGTAACAGGTGCATACAACTCATAGATAGGATCACGAACACAAATATATTCATGCAAACACATATGGTTCAGATCTGAAATCATGGCACTCGGGCCCTAGTGTCAAGCATTAAGAATAACAAGTTGTAGCAAAGATGATAAACACCATAGTAGATGATAGGCAACATGCCCCCAACAATCTGACGAACTATTACATGATCTAACTCATCCAATCCCTACCATCCCCTTCGCCTACAGCAGGGGAATTACTCACACATGAAGGGGGAAGTCATGGAGGGATGATGGAGTGGTGATGATGATGACGATGGCGACGATCTCCCCTCTCCGGAGGCCAATTCAGCCTCCAGATTAGCCCTCCCGAAGAAGAACAGAGGGTGCCGGCGGCTCCGCGACGAAAAACTGCGAAGGAACTTCCGATCTGGGGTTTCTGCGTTGGGAGGAAAAATACGGGCTAAAGTAGGGCACCAGGGGGTGTGGGCCCCACCCAGCCCCCCCCCCCGGCGCGGCCCAGGGGGGGCGCGCCCACAGGGCGCCTGGGCACCCCCTGGCCCCCCTCTGGCCCCACTTCTGGTATTTGGTTCCTTCGGGTGCGTGGATTTTCTCTGATTTTTCGTGGATTTTTCTGAGATACTTAAAAATCCGTTTTCCTGCACACAAATAAACCATACAGGCAGCTCTGCTGAAAACAGCGTCAGTCCGGGTTAGTTTAGTTCAAATCATGCAAGAATGAGGTCAAAACAATATCAAAAGTGTTTGGAAAAGTAGATACGTTTGAGACGTATCAACTCCCCCAAGCTTAGCATATTGCTTGTCCTCAAGCAATTCAGTTCAACGAACTGGACACGACAAAGAAAACTTTGACAAACTCTTTTGCTTCATTAGATGTATATAAGCATGTACTACGAAAAGAGTTCAGCAAGTATTAAAACAGTACTTATGAGAACAATGCAAGGAGCAATCCTACTTTCAAGTGACCAGTCACAAATAATTAAGAGTAAATAATATATTACTGAAAATCAAGACAAGATCACATTGCACATAGCTTGAGCATATTAAGGTGGTATCTCGCTAGCCTCCATGAGTGAAGCAAAACATAAATGCAGAGACTCCACCAGAGTTTTAAAGGAGACTAGAGCTAAGAATTTCAGAATAAATCATATCACAAGTATGCAGAAGACAATGTAATACTTTGGGAAAATGCACATTACACTCAGAATGACAATTATGCTCTCCTAGTCACTGCTTTGAAGAAAGAAGGTGAGACTCTCGAACCGTGGCTTTTATTGGCAAAGTTGAAAACCCGTGATCGGAAACAAAAACTAAACATGTACCAGAGCTCTTGGTTTTAAAAACAGAAGTAAATATGTTTTGAGAGGTGCATATTTCGTCAACGAATGCTATAACTCAATCACTTTTTAAGCTAGACAAGTCTCGAGGAACGGCTCCCGCATGAGGACGATCACATCCTCTTAATCTCCCTTGTTTATCACTGCCAAAGTTTTCTGATTTCTCATGAACAAAGCGTGAAGGAGGGTTTGTTTGTTATATTATCTTTTTGAGCCGGGCGCACTCAATGCCAGTTCCTTTTCATATTAGGGGTTTGCACATTATACATGCAATCCAGGGGTGAACCTTGTCCAACTTAAAGAGATCATGAATTAACTCCTACTTCCTCATGAGCTAAAACATAGGCACAAAAAGAGAAGTGATTTTGAATAATTTCGAGATGGTACATGAAAGTCTTCGTTAGGAATGGCAGGTAAATACCATGTATAGGAAGGTATAGTGGACTCATATGGCATAACAGGTTTAAAGGTTTTGGATGCACAAGCAGTCATTCCGCTTAGTACGGGTGGAGGTTTAGCAAAAGACTGGGAAGCGACCAACTAGAAAGCAATAACGGTCATAATCATGCAGAGCGACAAAGCAACATTGAATCGGGCATGAAAGTGATATAACTATTCTAAAACTCAAAGATCATCAAGGCAAGGTAGACTTTTTAGTCTTAAACATGTGTAAGCATGTGCCAAGTCAATCCAAATATTCTCTAAAGGGAAATACCACCTTAGTATACCAGACTATGAACAGTGCGATGCGTGTAGATCATTTCAATAACACATTATATACTCTAGTTATTCGAGACTAGCCACAAGGAAAGCATGAACCACTGGAAGAGCATTGTAAACATAGCACTATGTCGCTACAAGCTGGTCTCTAGATCATAAGTACGGGCATATGTACAAAAGTAGAAACAATAAGAGTTCATATCGTACTTCCTTGTTGCTTCCTTTCAGTCGATCTTCGTCATTACTGCTTGTCACTTGCACGATCGAACGTAGGAAATATAATCAAATGCCATCACGGACTCGAGCTGATCTCTGAAAACAAAGCAAACTAAAGAGAAAAAGGAAATCTTTTTGGTTTTTTCAAAGGTTGAATAAAAGCAAAAGAAAGAGAAAATCTTTTTGTTGTTTTTGCAAAGAGAGAAGTAGATAAGAACGGGCAAAAACTTCGAAAAGATCAAAGCGAATAAAGCGGATAATACAATTGAAAAGTGAGAAGGGCACGTACTCCCCCAAGCTTAGGCTTTTGGCCTAAGTTGGTTAGCAGCTACTGCCCCCAGGAGCCTCCTGCTCCAGGGGTATGGTGGTGAGACCAAGGGTCGTAGAAGGATGATGGCGCGTACACCGAACTCCTCGGAGTCTCCCACGAGGAAGGTTCTGAGCGCCAAACAGAGGAAGACCCTTCACCAAACTTGGTGGCGGTCTCTTCCTGAAAATGTGGTATCTCACCGTGCCTCTCCCCGTCGGGCACAACCCCCTCCATGGGGTTATGGAACTGATGCTGGACCATGAACTCATCGAACTGGACAACATCAAAGGACCATCCGTTCCTGCGAGAAAAATCAAACAAAAGAGGTGCAGGTAGACGGATCTCGCGTTCCGCGGTAGTTCCGAAACGCAAGATATAAACAAGGTTATCAAGCTCAGAACCCATGGTAACAAACTTATGCCTTTTCATAGCAGCAAGATCAAAGCTTAAATAAGTAAAAGGAGTATCATCAGGGTGTGGGGTGCCTCCAAGATGCTCTAAGATAAGTGTGGCATAAATGCCACCATATAAGTCCCCCTTGTTACCGTTCATAGCAAGGCGTCGAGCAATTAAGGTACCAAGATTATAATCAGACCTCCCTGAGAGGGCTGCTGCCAGGATAGCAATATCCGGAGCAGAAATGCTGCTCGTGTTGTCACGAGCTAACACCCCTCTAGCAATATAATATGCAAAATACCTGAGGTGAGGAAACAAGATGCTGGAGATCTTCGACCGATGAATATCCCTCGTACCCATGCTGCAGAGAGAGTTGATGACGGTTTTCAGCTCGGAGGGCTGAGTGGCCATCCTTGCCGTCCTCCCAACGTTTGGCACACCTATTACTTTCCAAAAATTTCCCAAAGTCATGGTGATAAGATCATTATAAATTTTAAACTCAATACCACCTGAATCAGGATTATATCTAAAACTGTTAATGAAATCGGAGGTGAGTTTCTGATACTGAGTAACACGGCTCGTGACAAGTCGTGTCAAACCTGCATTAGCACAAAGATTATAAAACTCATCCTTGATTCCCGCAGCTTCCATGAATTCATCACATGGAAATGTCATCGCCTGTGCTGGACTTGTGTCTTCCAAAAACTCCAGGGGCACATGATCCTCATTATAGCTCACCCTAGCAGTCGATGGTGAAGCTGCGGCTCTGGTGACTCGATCGGAGTGTGCGGGCCTCCTCTTCTCAAGCCATCCTTTTGCCCTTCCTAACAAACTCATTTCTGAAAAAAAAATACAATTTACAAAAACAAGGATTAAAACAAAGTGAGCTAAGGCAAACTACTCAACTCACTAAACTTGCATCAAAACTTGGAAAATAACTTTCTACACATGCATGCAAGCTCATCTCTACAGCACCAAGAACTACTAAATACTCACAAATGAGGCCACCAATCAAAAATCTAATTGGAGGGGTGGAGGAGTCACATACCAGGGAGTATTTGCTCAAAATTTCAGCTCAAATGATGGGCTGTAGAGAGAGATCGAAGAATCGCCTCCAAGAACAGCAAGAACAGCAAGAACAAGACCAGAACTCGGGTTTCTGGAAAAAGAGAGAGAGAAGGGAAGAAGAAGTACCTGGAGGGGGGTCCCGTGGGCCCCAGGCGCCCTGTGGGCGCGGCCAGGGGCTGGGCCGCGCCAGCTGGCCGCCTGGGCCACTGGTGGCCCCCCTGGCTGGCCCCAGGACTTTCCGGGTCTCTCCCATTGTGGAAAATTTTAATATAATTTTTCTGGAATTTTTTTGAAAACTTCATTGTTGAAAATTTTTCGAACTTCAAAAAGCTGCGAAACTCTCTGAAAACTTGAAGCAGTTAGTAGTATTGTGAAGCTTCAAAAACATAGATACTTGGTACAGCAAGTAGGACAACACTAAAAACAAATGAAAACATAGCAAGCTCAACTTTTTATCAATATAAAACATGTTCACTAGTAAGGTTGATCAAGTCTTACCAACAAACAGGCGATATATAGAGCAAAAAGTCTCACCTCCTACGAAGTAATCACTGAACTTTTACCTTGATGGACATTGTCCCTACCATGATAGTTTTGTATTTGTGAGGCACATGTAGAGGACAGTCCCATTCTCCAATTTTCACGGTCTCGATATTCTCTATGGAGTTGAGGGCATGCCTCCTGTCGGTCTTCTTTGGAAAATATACCGTGTGTTCTTTATCATTCACATGGAAGGTGACCTTCCCTTTGTTGCAATCAATAATAGCACCTGCGGTGTTAAGAAAAGGTCTACCAAGAATAATGGACATGCTCCCATCCTCGGGCATGTCAAGCACAACAAAATCAGTAAGAATTAAACAATTAGCAACTTCTACTGGAACATCCTCACAAATACCTATCGGAACAGCGGTTGACTTGTCAGCCATCTGAAGGGAGATATCTGTAGGAATTAGTTTCTCTAAACAAAGCCTCTCGTAAAGAGAGAGAGGCATAACACTCACTCCTGCTCCAAGATCACATAAAGCAGTTTTGACATAATTATTCTTTATGGAGCAAGGAATGGTGGGTATACCTGGATCACCGAGCTTCTCAGGAATCTTTCCACTAAAAGAATAGTTAGCAAGCATAGTAGATATTGCATCATTAGGAACTTTTCTTTTATTAGTGACAATATCTTTTATATATTTTGAATAAGGAAGTAACGTAATAGCATCAGTCAAAGGGATTTGAAGAAAAAGAGGTTTAATCCATTCACAAAACTTATTATAATGCTCTTCTTCTTTAGATTTGATGGACTTACCTAGAAAGGGCATGGGTTTCTGTACCCATGGTTCTTTCTCCTTCCCATGTTTTCTTGCGATGAAGTCTTCTTTAGTGTACCTCTTACGTTTGTCAGGTGCTTCTTCTTCTCGAACTTCAGGCGGATCATTCTTCTCATTATTATTACCTTCAGGTTCAGCATCGTCTTCAGTCTCAGCATCGGAAATAGATACACTGTTGGGATCAATAGCTGGCTCTTCATCTGCAATAGGATCATTAGAATTGTCAGCCTCCTTATGTTTCTTCTTCTTCTTTGGAGAGACAACAATTTCTTCTTCCTGCATTTGAGAATCTTGCTCGATTCTCTTCGGATGTCCCTCTGGATAAAGAGGATCTTGAGTACTAGTTCCTCCTCGGGTCTTAATCCCAAAAGCCTGCAATTTATCTTGTTTGGCATTGTTAGCAAGCAAATCTCTTTGCACATTAGAAATTTGATCAAGCTGAGTTTGAACCATATGAAAATGCTTCACAAGACATTGGACATCATTAACTGTTCTATCTAAAACACCAAGTAACTTTTTGATAGCAAGGGAATTATCATGCAACTGACTTTCTATCCTCTCATTAAAATGATTCTGTTTCATAATAAAATTATCAAACTCATCTAAACATTGATCAAGAGGTTTACCATGAGGGATGTCACCTGCGTTGAAATCTAAAAGAGAATGTACCTCTACCATAGGAGGGTGAGTGGTAGGCTCACACAGCTTCTCAATAGGGGGTAGATTCTTCACGTCTTCAGCTTTAATACCTTTCTCTTTAATAGACTTCTTTGCTTCTCGCATATCCTCGGGGCTCAGAACAAACATGCCCCTCTTCTTTGTTGGTGGAGGTGGTTCAGGGACGGACCAATCTTCATGGTTTTTGGCAATCCTGCCCATTAAGTCTTCCGCATCGTCCGGTGTTCTTTTCCTGAAAACACAACCAGCACAACTGTCCAAATAGGACCTGGATTCATCAATTAGACCAGCATAGAATATATCGATTAATTCATTCTTAGGAATTTCATGTCCTGGTCTAGCCCGAATCAAACCGCAGTACCTCCCCCAAGCTTTAGGGAGGGACTCATCCTGCAACTGTTTAAAGTTATAAATTCTTTGTAAAGCAGCATGTTGCATGTGAGCAGGAAAGTACTTATCAACAAAAGAGTGAGCTAAGTCCTGAGGACTCTTAATGGAACCGCATGGAAGTGAATCATACCATGCTTTAGCACCCTCCTTAGAGGAGAAAGGAAGAAGCTTGGTCACATAAAAGTATCGTACCTTCTCATCTGTGGTAAACAGGCTACCTAACTCACTGAGTTTAGTCAGGTGTGCAATAGCATCATCATTTTCTCTGCCATAAAAGGGGTCAGCTTCAACCATAGGTATAAGTGAGAGATCAACAAAGAAATCAAAATTAGGATCATCAATGCATATAGGAGATGTAGCAAACTCAGGATTAGGAACGGTTTTGTTTTTCAAAGAGTGTTTTTCAAATATTTTCTTAATAACTTCAGGGTCAGAGCCAGCAAACTCTGTCAGTTCCCTGCATAGATCTTCATCAAGCATATAGTAATCATCATCAAGGAGCCTCTCTTTGAGTTTACTCAAATCGGGATAATCATAAGTTTCACCAATAGGGTAGCGAGCAACAGGAAGTTCAATTCCATATTTTTCAGCAGCAGCAATTTGTTTCTCAAGAGCATAACCAAGCGAACTAATATCATCATCAATAGTAGTAGAAGCATCATCAAGAGTATCAGACATAGTAACAGATTCAGTAGGAGCATCATGTGGTGGTGGTGAGGCAAACTTACTCATAACAGAAGGTGAATCAAGCGTAGCACTAGTGCTCAGAGCAGTACCTCTTCTTTTAGTGGATAGTAAGATCGGAACCTTGGGGTCTCCTTTCTTACCCATAGTGAATAAAGTGCAGCAGGTAGGATACCTCAAGTAGACTTGTAAATATTGCTATGCTCCCCGGCAACGGCGCCAGAAAACGGTACTTGATAACCCTCAACCGTAAGGGATCGAGATAGTCTTCGCGGGTAAGAATAACCCAATTTATTGATTCGACACACGGGGAGCCAAAGAGTATTTATAAGCTTTAATAGTTGAGTTGTCAATTCAACCGCACCTGAAATATACTAACTTGCAACAAAAGATAAGTGGTAACAGTGATATGATAGTGATGATAGTAATAGTAAAAAGTAAACAGCAAAAGTAAATAGCAGTAGTAAATGGCAAAAGTAGCAACTAGTGACAAGCAAGGTTTAAAATACTGTAGGCTAGGGAGATGGATGGTTGGGTGCTGCATGGATGAGATAGATTCTAACTTGGGGCACGGCACACGGAAAAGTAATGATCATCTAGGAAAATATCAAACATTAGGCATGTATCTCGTAGGTAGTTGTACGTGCTTGCAATAAGAACTTGCACAACATCTTTTGTCCTACCATCCCGCTACGAACGGGGCCAAAAGGAACTAATGGATATTAAGGTGCTCCTGTCAAAGAGCACCGGAACAAAGCAATGAACTCAATGGATACATGTAATCCTCAAACTATGGGCCATCCCCTTTGGTGTCCCAAGCTATCACTTTTGGAATCGCCGGTTCCGAACCGTAACAGGTGCATACAACTCATAGATAGGATCACGAACACAAATATATTCATGCAAACACATATGGTTCAGATCTGAAATCATGGCACTCGGGCCCTAGTGTCAAGCATTAAGAATAACAAGTTGTAGCAAAGATGATAAACACCATAGTAGATGATAGGCAACATGCCCCCAACAATCTGACGAACTATTACATGATCTAACTCATCCAATCCCTACCATCCCCTTCGCCTACAGCAGGGGAATTACTCACACATGAAGGGGGAAGTCATGGAGGGATGATGGAGTGGTGATGATGATGACGATGGCGACGATCTCCCCTCTCCGGAGGCCAATTCAGCCTCCAAATTAGCCCTCCCGAAGAAGAACAGAGGGTGGCGGCGGCTCCGCGACGAAAAACTGCGAAAGAACTTCCGATCTAGGGTTTCTGCGT
>LR738716.1:61481724-61498235 GCA_902687465.1 Secale cereale
ACGATGGCGACGATCTCCCCTCTCCGGAGGCCAATTCAGCCTCCAGATTAGCCCTCCCGAAGAAGAACAGAGGGTGGCGGCGGCTCCGCGACGAAAAACTGCGAAAGAACTTCCGATCTGGGGTTTCTGCGTCGGGAGGAAAAATACGGGCTAAAGTAGGGCACCAGGGGGTGTGGGCCCCACCCAGGCGCCCCCCCGGCGCGGCCCAGGGGGGCGCGCCCACAGGGCGCCTGGGCACCCCCTGGCCCCCCTCTGGCCCCACTTCTGGTATTTGGTTCCTTCGGGTGCGTGGATTTTCTCTGATTTTTCGTGGATTTTTCTGAGATACTTAAAAATCTGTTTTCCTGCACACAAATAAACCATACAGGCAGCTCTGCTGAAAACAGCGTCAGTCCGGGTTAGTTTAGTTCAAATCATGCAAGAATGAGGTCAAAACAATATCAAAAGTGTTTGGAAAAGTAGATACGTTTGAGACGTATCAAGTACCCGAGGTGCTCCGCCCCCAGCTCCGCCAGCTCCTTGTCGACGTCGGCAGCGGCGGCAACAAGCCCCTCGGTCCAGTGCTCCACCGTCAGCCTGAAGTTGTTTTGGGAGAGAGCGGCACTGTCCAACAGTGCCCTCTCGGCCCTGAGGTCCTCCTTCAGCTTCGTCTCCCGCTCTCTGGAGCCATCAAGCGATGTGGTGAGGGTGGAAAGCTTCAAATCCAGATCGACGATGGAGTCCTTGGCGACGGCGAGCTCCTTGCCCTTGTCGCAGAGGCGGACCTGCAGCTCGGAGCGGCTGTGGGCGTCCTTCTCCCTCTCCGACACAAGTGCGGCAACTTTCTCTTCGCTCGTCTTCAAATTGGCCTCCAGTTGCGCCACCCTCGCCTCCAAGTCCCTCTTGGCAGTCTCGGCAGCTGCAGTGGCGTCCTTCGCTTCCTGCAGAGCTCCGCCAAGAGACTGTTCGCGCGTGGCAAGTTCGTCCTCGTGGCTATCGAGGTCGACCTTCCGCTGCGTCATTTCGCCTTCTCACCGGGACAACTCCTCGGCGGCGAGCCATTGCTGCTCCTCTACTTCGGCCTTCTCCAGAATGAAGGCCTAGTGCGCCTCGGCAAGATGCTCTCGCTCCTCCGCCAAGGATCGGAGAGCTGCTTGGTTGCTAGCTCAGAGCTCTTCGGCGCGTTTCTCCAAGTCGACGCCCGCCTTGGCGGCCAGAGCCTCTTGGGACTCCAGCTTAGCCTGTCGGGCGCGGTACAAGGCCAGAAGCCTCCGCAGAAGCTGCTCCTCTTCAGGCTCACTGCTGCTGCTTGGCGCGTCGACGAACTTCAACCCAGCGGAGGCGAGGACTTCCCCGTCAAAGACCTCTCCCTCCGCAGGTGCCCTCGACGTGGACGCCCACGGGAGCTGGATAAGACCCCGTTGCCGGCCTCCAGATAGGCGCCTGGCTCGGCTGTGGCAGCGGAGGGGTTGGCGGTCGGCGCAGTGTTCGACGCTCCTGCGGCCTGAGGGCCGTCAGTGTGACTGCCAGTCCCCTCCTCAGCTGCCGCGCCAGCGGCCTTGGCTGCCTCTTCGGCGGCGGGCTCGTCGGCACCAGCCGCCTCTTCGGTAGTGGCGGCACTGCCATTGTTGCCGCGCGCGTCCTCCTCGACGGCGACCTCCGTCTCCATCGGTTCTGGGGCGGGCGGGTCTGACAAAAGAAAAAGAAGAAAGAAAATAGTCAAGCAAATATCCAAAAAGAGAAATTCAAAAGAAGAAAAGTTCAAGGTTTTACCTGCGCGGGCCTCCTCCTCGATGGGGTTCCTTGCCGGGGAGTTCTCCCTCGGCGGCGTGGTGGTAGCTCCCGCCGGCGGAGGGCCGCTGGCGCCTTCCCTTGGCGGGGTGCTCGCCCTTGACGGGGTACTCGCCCTCGGCGGGGTACTCGCCCTTGGTGGAGTACTCGCCCTTGGCGGGGTATCCTCCCTCGCCGGGGAGCTCCTCCTTGGCGGAGTGGTCGAGACGTGCGGCTCGTCAGGAGCGATCTCCTGGCGCTCCTGAGGCCGCTGCTCTGCTTCTACGCAAGTCAACAAACAGAACATTAACCAGGATAGCAGGCCCCATGTGCGCCCGACAAGCGGAAAGTGGGTAAAGGACTTACGCTGGGGGCTGCTCCGGGGAACGGCCGTCGGGTCCGACAAGCTCGTCGCAGGCGCACCCCCTACTGCTGCGGCGGGCTCGTCCTCGATGACGATCACCGGGACTTTGGCCCTCTTCGCCGCCCTCTGAGCCAGAGTCCTGGAAGAAAGACAAGATCAGAATTAGGCAAAAGAAGTACAAGACAAGAATCAACAGGAAACCAAAGAAAAACTAGAATCACGAAAACTTACTCTTCTTCCTCCTCGTCGTCGGAGCTGAGCGCCGAGAAATCGAAGTTTGGCTCGCGCGTCCCGGCGCGAGGAGCTGGGGGAGTGGGCTCCCTTGGCCTCTTGGCAGGGGCAGGGGCGGCGGTCTGAGAAGACCCCGCTCCGGTTGTCGCCGAGGCACGATGTAATGCCCAGGATGGGACTATACCTCCTACGTGTCGAGGCACGACTTAAAGGTATAAGCCCATCCTAGAATGATCTCAAGTTTGGTATCTTTGCACGACTCATGTAAAAGAGGGATTAAATTGCAAAAGAAGATAGTTGGCTTACACTCGCCACTTCACACAATACATTACATGAGCAAAACATCATTCAAAACATCACAACCCGACTACGGGTGAAGATCCAAAAGAAAGATACCAAAACAACATAAAGCCACAGGTTGGGATCGAATCCTAGTAGAAACCACTACTGATCGTCGGAACGTCACAAGCATACGGCCAAACTCTTCATCGAACTCCAAGTGAAGTACTGATCCATCTCCTGCATCAAACTCGGCTGAACCTGCATCTGGTGTGGTGAAGTAACTGTGAGCCACAGAGGACTCAGCAATCCCGTTCCCGGGTAACAAGACTATTTAAGCCTTGGGTGAGGACAAGGCTGAAGAAAGAACAAGAGGTGAAGGAATAACAAGAGTCTGCAGCAGCAACTAGCACTAACTTACGTATAAGAGAGCGAGAAGAGAAGTGCCTCGGTCGAGAGATGATCACGAAGTGATCCTAGCTAAAGCTCAACAAACATAACCCCACCGTGTTCAACTCCCGAATTCCTATTCGGAAATTGACGGTCACGGCACACACGCTGGTAGTGTATTAGAACAAAGTGTCAAGTTATCTACAACCGGATATTAACAAGCTCCCATCTGCCACATAACCACGGGCACGGCTTTCGAAAGTTCAAACCCTGCAGGGGTGTTCCAACTTGACCCATTACAAGCCCACGATCCGCGGAGTCGCAACTCCAAAAGTGGGAAGACCCGAGTATTCTCGGAATCCCGTGCTCAAGATACTCCGAACTAAGGTAAGGCTAATCCAGCAAATCCTCCCGGCGTGTCGACACCCTGATAGGTAGCCGCGCGTATCTAGTCTCAGGACACGACCGGATGGGCGATGCTACGGGTTTTTACCAAACCTCGAGTTTCCTCGTGGTGGCCCCGCAGGCTCCCCGTTTCGGACCAACACTCATGTGGAGCACTGGCCCGGGGTTGTTGAATTAAAATAAAAGGGATAGCTAGTCCCTATGCAAGTTTTATTAGTTATTAGGCAAATAGTACCAATGTTGGGACTTGCTGGAAAAGACTTAGCACTTAGCGGTTTATCAAGGGGGTCCCATACACCCCAACCGTGTTAGGAACGCATAATCAAGGAACATAACACCGGTTTATACGGTTCCTAACGGCATGAGTGGAACAAATCACCAAGCAAAAGGCTTAGCCTTCCACCCTTGCCAATATATAGATGATTTCATTTTTAAGCATTTATATAGTGTGATATAACCCAACAAACTTCAACATGAAGCAAGCATCTTCAATCTTCACCTGCAACTAACAATGCTATAAGAGGGGCTGAGCGAAGCGTACTTAGCCATTCAACGGTTTGCATAGGTAGGGTGGTTAAACAGGTTCATGGTTACAATAGGAGGCTGACAGGAAAACATGGGCATCGAGGCAACATACTAAAGAACGATACTCTAGCAATAGGCAAAGATAGTAATGGTATCCGGGTTCGGTCATCTTGCCTGGAATTCCACAGAGGAGAAGAACGGATCCATGAAGTAGACGGAGCAACACAGTCGAGAGAATCCTCACAACTCCGGAACGAAACCGAAGCTAACAAAAGAAGCAACCGGAAAGAAAGAAACAACACGGTAAACACACAAGCATTAACATGGCATACGATGCACATTCAAGTATGATGCATGTCCGGTTTAAATATGCATGGCATGGCAAAGTGCACAAACAAAACTACAAGTTAAGTGGAGCTCAATATGCAACGAGTTGCATATTGACAAAACACCACATTTTAATTATTTAATTGACTCTCGTTATTTATAAGACAAGATTAATTGTTTTTAACATGGCAAGAGGTGAAGCAATAATAAAACTACACTATATAGACAATTTAAATGGGGCCGGAAAAACAACAACAATTCCGAAAAAACCTCATAAGCATGTTTAGTAATTTAAAGCAACAACAATTAAACATTTTAGTGTTGTTAACATGATGCGGATGACATGATCAAGTTTTATGCAAGTTTTATTAAAAATTGACAAGAGAGATATGAAGCACTTGTCCCCGTGGTGGAAGAAAGGGTGCCACGGCAACGATCCGAAAATGATGCACGGCAACATCTCGGTTCCAGTAACTCGTTGAGAGACCGGTGCAAAAAGAAAGATGGCGTGAGCGAGTCGAACGAGATGAAAGGTGGGGCGATCCCGTCACCGGGTATCCACGAGTCGGCGACGAGGCAACCGAGGAACATGACAAAAGGACGAAACGGACACGGTGCACACAAGGGCAAACATCTCATACAACCACAAGCATTCATCCACGGGTCATCGTCTCGGGGTATACCTTCGGAACAAAACGTTCACGGGGCGGTTCGAGGTCGTAGAGGAAGAAGTCGTTCCGTGAGTCGTGGTACACGTCCTTAGAGGGAAGTAGTCGTTTACGTTTCCGAAGAGGTACTTGACGGGTCGTCGAGCGACGGTAGTTGAACTTGACATCGGTAGGGGTACTCGTTTCTTCCGAAGGTAGTGGAACTTGACGTTTCGCCGTGGAGTCGAACTTGATGTCGGGCGTCGAGGTACTCGTTCATGTAGTAGTCGGACTTGACGGGTCCCGTGAAGTAGTCGAACTTGGAGCTCGTTTTCCCGTAGAGGTTCGGGTCGTCATGGTACTTGTCGGGGTCGTGGTCTCGGCATTGTAGTTGTACACGTTTCGTAGACATCCGGTGCATACTTAGATGTACTTGGCGTGACTCGAGCGTAGGCGTACTTGCTGGTCCCTAGGTAACTGCTGGACAAAAACAAGGCAACAAAAGCGGCAGCAAGGAGGCAAGGCAGCACGGTCTTAGTGGCGCCGGGAAACGAAGGCAGAGCAGCGGCACGGCGAGCGACGATGCGAAGTGGCTGCAGCTCCTGGCCGGCGAGGAGACAGGGGTCGGGCGTCGTACTGGAGAAGAGGCGAGATGGTGGCCGCGGGACGGCGCTGGAGTCGATGGGGAGGGCGACCAGCTGGCGCACTGAGGTGGGCCTTGCCGACGGAGGGTGCTGGAGGCGAGGTAGCGAGCGCTAGGGACGCTGCGGAGGCGAGGTCGGGCGCCGGCGCGTGCGCTGGACGGTGACGGAGGGAGGGCGCTGGACGGGCGGCTCGAGGACGAAGGGAGGCTGCACGACGCTGGAGGCGCGTCGGCTCGGCTTGGCGACGGAGGCAACCAGGCGTGGGCGATCCGGGCCGAAGGGAGCGGTGGCTCGGCGTCCGGCGCTGCCTGGCCGAGGAGGCGCGTCCTTGGCGCGTGGAGGCGGGGCGGTCGGCACTGGAGGCGCCAGCTGCGAGGGACGCGAGGAGGGTCGCGAGGCGGAGGAGGCGCTCGGGGGAATCGGGCATCGAGAGAAACGAACGAGGGGAACGGGGTGGCGGTGCACTGAGGGAATAGGGAGAGAGAGGCTGGAGAGCTAGGGTTGCAAGGGAGTGGGCTGCGGCCTAGAGGGAGAGATGGGCCAGGGGGGTCTAGAGGAGGCTTGGGCCTGGAGGAAAGCTGCGGCTGCACTTCTTCTTTTTCTTTAACAGAAAAGAAAGAGATAGTTCAAAAATATTAAGAAAAAGGCCACGAACAAGAAATAAAATATGGAACAATTTTGAAAGGCTTTATGGAATAATTCCAACCCCACAAAAATAGTTCCAACAAAAAGGGAAGTGCAAACTAAAAAATAAATAGCTTGCCTTAAAGGAGTTCAAAAGGAGTCTAGATTTTTGGAGGAGCCTCGATAAAACGGAAAAGAATATATAGGGAAGGTTGGAGGGCGAGAATTGAGATACAAAAGGCATGGAGAAAATTATGCAAGTGTGTTATGGTGATTCCGAAGCAATGGAATAATTAATATAGCTCCCTAAATATTGAGAGGCTTTTATATGTTATAAAGAGAAGTCATCCTTCCCTCGATTTAAATGGACCGAAGGCCCACACGATTTATTTAGGTTGAGATGCAAAAAATTAAATATGACATGATGGCATGATGACATGATGCAATGCAAAAATAAAAACACAAGCACAAAAGAAACACACGGGCAACCCGGAACATCTGGAATCTTCGGGAATCTTCTGGAATCTTCTGGGACGTCGGTCTTCGGGCGTCACACACGAGGGGCGGAAGGAGCAGTAGAGCTGGTCCGGGAAGATCCCCCTCCGGCCGCTGTTGAAGTACGAGGCACACCCTTGGCGGCCTTGTTCGCCGCGGCGGCGCGTGTCGGGCGGCGCTGCGGCTGCTGGCCCGCCTGCCGCCCCGTCGCGTCCGCGGCCTTGCAAAGGCGCCTCCTTGTTTGAGCCGGAGGACTTGCTGGTGGTGGTGAGCTACCCGAGGATGAAGAAGAGGAGTCGAGGTTCAGCGAGCCGCCTGAGTCTTCGGTAGGATCGCTTGATCCGACGCCCTGCTCGGCGGGCCCACTCGACTCTACGCCTTGCTCAGCGGCCTCGCTTGTCCCGGCAAGTTGCCCGGCGAGCTTCCCCGCTTTGAGGAGCTCTTCCTCCTCGGCAAGACTTACCGCCTCCGCTGCATCCGCCTCCTCCACAGTATATCCAAACTCGCCCGCGGCCCTGGCTGCAGCTGCATCCTCCAACCTGGTGGCAATATATGCCATCTCCTGGTCGGTGGTGTCGCGGGTGAGGCCCCTCTTCTCGTCGGGTTTGATTGGCAACTCCACCCAGGTTGTCGAACAACGTCTGCACTGCTTCGTCAGAAGGTTCCCGCCAAGTGGGGTCGATCCCGTGGGAATCACACAACGGCATCGCCGCGCAGATGGCGCTGAGCGACGAGTTGTTGCACAACGGAACTACGCCCTGCGGCAACGCGAACAACTCCGGATGGGCGGAGTCGTACTTGAATAGCGCTTGGAGCATTGCGTTGAGCTCCAAGACAGTGAAATTATAGTTGAGGCCTGGGCGCAGCCTCATAATGTCTGCCGCGTTATCAAACTCCCAAGCAGCCCTCTTCCTCTCCTGCAAGGGAGCGATGCGGCGGCGAAGAAAGTCTACCCCGACAGCACCTAAAGTGAGCTTGGCTTGCCGGAGGCGAAGAATCCTAGTGGTGGCTATCTTCAGCTTGTCGTCCTCAGGGGCCAGGTCACTCCAGTCATTGCCGCGTACTACTGCAACTTGGCGCCGGGAAGTGAGCTGCTGCGGGTCATCCTCCATAATCCAACACCAGTTGGCCCTCCACTCATCCCACTTGCCGCGGAGCTCCCCCGTCAAGTAAGCCTCTTTCTTATGGAGCCTAAAGATCCAAGAGATTCCGCCGGACAGAGGAGACACAGATTCGACTCGAGGAATGAAGTAATGGCCGAAGAGAGCTACATTGGGGTAAACTCCGACGAAATTTTCGCACAGATGTGCGAAAATGGCCATGGTCAAGACGGCGTTCGGGGTGAAGTCAAGGAGATGAAACCCGTAGGTATTCATGATATCGCAGAAGAACTCCGAGAAGGGCGGGCAGAGCCCGCAGTAGAAGAACAGAGCAAAAAAGGCATAGCCGCCCGGGAACATATCGCAGGCCACGGCGAGGAGTACCTTGGTGCGCGGATGCGCCTTTGTCTGCCTCGACCAGAAGAGATAGAAGGTGTCCTTCAGCTCCTCAGCACTAAGCCTCAGCGGGAAGACCGCCATCTTCTTCCGCATTGCTACTAGCTACAGCGCCTTGGCGGACTTCACGGCCTTCGCCTTGTCGCCCTTCGGGGCCATGGCGGGGGCGGCGGGGGAAGTCGATGGCGCCGGAGATGCTGGCGGCGGCAGAGGGAGGCGGAGCGGTGCTCTCTTTCGACCTTCGGGGAGGAGGGGAGCGGCGGGGGTTTCTGGAGGATGAAGAAGCAACGGGCGAATGGAAGGAACTACCCCTGTTTCCCCTGCTTTTAAGGGGGGCGAGGGGGACGTTCCGCATTTTCCCATTAAAGAAACAGGCCACGATCTCTCCCACGACGCCGCAATCGACGCGTGCCGTTAGGGAGGGGCGCGGTGGATACGGAGTGGGATACGGCGCACCGCGGGCCGCGCGTGCCCGTGCACTGTTTTGGGCCTGGCCCAACAGCGCTCGGCACCGTGTATGGCCCAGACCCGAGGGCTCCTGTCGGTGTACTAAAGTAGGGGTACCTTAGTATCCCGAACTTGTACACGGGCAGTAGCAGCGTCCCGGGGCAGGGCTTGCCGCGCGACCGCCAAGGCCCACTGTGGTTCCTTTGGAGCCATTCAAGGACAAAGTATTCAAGTTAAAGAAATAAGACCCCGGTAAGAGGAGCTTGCCGGGAAGGCCACTCAAGACTCAAGACCACCTCTTTAGTACAAGACCCTGGCAAGAGGGGCTTGCCGGGAAGGCCAAACATGGCATTTCAAGAGACTTGCCGCGACGCGCCATGCGTCCCGGCAAGGCCCGGGGAGCGACAAGCTTACGGGCGCGACAAGGTAGCAGCCGCGGCAAGGCGCTTGCCGCGACAAACTTCCACTAGGTACCCACGCTCCAGCGCATCCGCCCACGCGTCGCCCTGGGGCCCTTCCAGGCGCACATGGCGGAAGGCTGTGCAACCTAGGGTACACGGTGGCAAGCTGCGATGACGAGGCCACCGTCGAGGCGGACGGAGGCGCCCTGACGGACGCTTTTTGCACTGTTCGGGGCGACGGCGACGGGCATTTAATGCCCTTGTCCCCTGCCGTCAGGGTTAGGTATAGAGCACTATGCAAACACTGTTCCAAATACCACCCATTTTACGTTTTTACCCTCTCCTACGTTGCCACCTGTCGGAGACCCCTTTGACCTATAAAAGGAGGCCCATGCGCAACGTAGAAGGGGTTCGGACCATCGGTCACTCTCACGCTCGGTACTGCTAGCGGCAAGCACTGTTGCTCTTCTCGCTCCCGAGCTCAGAACGCAATACAAACCAAGGCAGGAGTAGGGTTTTACGCATCCGTGCAGCCCGAACCTAGGTAAATTGCTCGCGTGCTCGCCTCGATCCGCTCTTTGTGCATCCTCAGCCCCCTTGCCGTACCGAAAAGGGGCTCCGGTCCCATAGGTGTTCGTGGGCGATCAGTTTCCCCGACACAAGGAGACGAAAAACTTTCACCGGGAGGATAAATGAAGAACTTGAGTCATTTATAAGCACCATAATAGCAACAATCCTTAGGGAAAGCTTTTAGGTGAACTATAATCCAAGATAACTCCAACGAATAATTGAAGGGTTGAAAAGATCCCCTGAACAAGGAAAATGATGGTTTTAAATATCTCATTCTTGATAACTCGTGAATCATCATTCATGAAGGAATTGTCAAAACGGGATACCACCATCTCAAACAATAAAGGTAGAAGGAATTGCACTTGGAAAGCATGAAGAAGAATGCTTGAGCTCCAACAAGAATCTTGATGAATACTTCGAGGATGAATTAAATGATGATGAACCACCATGAAGAACTCCGGTAATGAAAGCATGAGAAGTGAAAGATGAAAAGAATAAGATTCAAGGCCTGCGATGAATTAGACGGAGGTTTGGAATGATATAATTGAAATAACTTGGAGCTCCGGAAAACAAGATGAACAACTTAGAACCGAGAATATGATATGATGAACAAGCTCCAGACAAAAGAATTAAACACTTGGAAGGAACAAGAATAAGAATTATGTTATGAGTATCCTTCACCAATTTAAATTGATGACAACCAATGGATTTGGCATACTACTTATTCTCGTTGCAAAGAATTAAAGAGAGATCTCACACAAACTTGAGAAAAGTCTTGAACGACTCACCGGTAGGATTATGAAAAGAACGAGTGAATTAATACGATAACACGAAAGAGTAATTGTAATGCCCCGGATGTAATACTTTCCCTTTTGGGTATATAATATATCTCCGGCTTCATCTATTTCCATTCCAGGTTCCTTGTCTTTCGGGTTTTCGTCGTTTTGTTGTGTGAGTGTGTGGCATTCATTCATATCATGTAGACATGTGCATCGCATTGCATTTGTGTTGTCGGTTGCATCCGGTTCCGCGTGTTTCTTCCCATTGTCCGTTTCGCGTTCCGGAGCTCCCTCACGTGTCCGTGATGTCCCGTAGGCCTACTTTGTTGTTCGGGCGTTTAACGTTACCGGTGTGCCGTGAGGTTGTTGTGTGTGTTGTTCTTTTGTTGTGTGCAACCCGCCTCTCAAATCTCGTCTCGTTTGGACTCCGTTGGTTTTTCCATCCGTTGTTCGTGTGGGTCCGAAGTGCCTTCGCTTCGTGTCCCGGAAACACCCCTACTGCAGTCTGTTATCCTCTCCTAGGCCCTTTAAAACTATCCCCGCGATCGGATCCGTCGGATCGCGATCGGAGGGCTCCTAGCGCCCCTAAATTCCCTCCTAACCCTAAAAACTGCTATATTTAGGCCCCCCCTATGTCCATTTTGGGCATCCCTATCCTCTAGATCCACCCCCTCCTCTTTTTCCGTGCTAATCCAACTCCCTCCTCCAGAAATCGCGCCGGCCAGTCGGACCAGCCGACCGCCGCTGCAAAATCCGCCGGGTCGAAGGCTGGCTCGCTCCTCGATCGCCGCGAGGGAAACCGCCTCGTCTGGGTCGCGGTCGCCTCCTGGCGTCGCCTCACCGCGACGGGACCACTTCCCCATCCCGCGAATCAATGGCCCAGCCAGATCCCGTCGAAGCCGCCTCCTTCGCTCGTCCGATTCCCCGAGCTGGTTGCCCGATCGGCCCCGTGAGCCTCCTCCCGTCGCGATCTTGGGCCGCCGCTTCGCTGGGCTCCCGCTCCGAGCCTCCCGAGCCAGTCGCGCGGGCCAGATCGCCACCGCCGCCTGGGCCTCTCGCCTCCATCGCGCTGCCTCGCCAGGCCGCCGCGCCACCTGGGCCGCCTCCCTCCGCTTCGCCTCACCGGGCCGCGCCGCGCAGGCCGCCTTGCCTCCCCAGCCAGGCCGCACCAGCCCCGCCGGCTGGGCCCTCCAGCACCGCCTGGGCCGAGGCCTCCGCCGCTCCGGCCCGTCTTCTTTTTCCCAGATCCGATCTGGACTGAGGTTGAACCCTAATAATCCCTAAGTCCCAGATCTGGTTATCTCTGATGCAAAGTTTGAACTGCTCTAACTTTTTGCCTGCTGCTCCGTTTTGCGCGTGTAGCATGTCCAGACGTTCGTGGGAACATGCTCTACGTTTTACCTGTTGTTGTCATGCATGTTAGAGATCATCTAGGTGCTTGTTTTGCTGTTGCAAGAGTGCATCATGATATAAACTGCTGCTATGTGTTATTTTTATGCCACCCTTGCCATGTGATATCTTTTAGCTCGTTTGTCCGAATGATGCAAATGACATGTCCACGTGTTCGTCTTGCCACGAACTACGTGTTGCTTGTGCTAGGTTGCATGGTAGATTTATTATTGCCTTGTTATCATCGTTGCAAAGTGCCATGTTCATGGGATGTGTTTTCACTTGTTATGAAATGCCTTCTTGTTGAGCTCGTTGCAATCGTTGTGTTCACCTCTATGATGCATGCTTGTGTGTTTCGGGATCACCTTCATGAGCAATTTGATGAGGTGTTTACCTTTTGCCATGTTTAGTTTCGAGGTGACTTAAACATGTTCTTTTAGATGCTATGTTGTTATTGCTGTTTTAGGACTTAGTGGTTTTTCACCAAGTCTGAAATCTGTAACGTTCTGATGCCATGTTCGTGTGATGTTCTAGGACAAAACATGATAGTTTTGGAGTGGATTTTGATTGTTCCTTGTAGTATATATTGTTGTCTTTCCATTCATGTCCTCACATGTCCATTTGAGTGGCTGTAGCATGTTTATCTTTTGCTCTAAAGTTTCAATAAAATTCTGCTGCCAGAATTTTATTGTCAAGTTCAATATGTCCAAGATCATTGCTATTGATCCGTGACTCCGTTGGGGGTGCACCTTGGACTTAGTTGCTGTACTATATATCTAGTTTGTCTTCAAGTCCTTTGCCATGCTTTTTGGGTGCTGTAGCTTAATTATTTTGAGCTCCGAAGATGCTATGATGCTGTAATTTTCAGCTTTCGCTCAAATCTTGTTTCGGGCATAACTTTCAGCCCGTAACTCCGATTTCAGCGAATCTTGTATCAAACTTGATTGTTTTTCTGTGTAGATTATTATTATCAGATTGTTATCTTGTTTTGAGGTGTTTTGCTTGAGTGATATTTTT
The DNA here is from genome assembly GCA_902687465.1 of Secale cereale. NCBI lineage: Eukaryota > Viridiplantae > Streptophyta > Magnoliopsida > Poales > Poaceae > Secale > Secale cereale. The sequence goes on from LR738716.1 coordinate 61,494,504, forward strand.
ACGTGCTCCGTGTGCATCCTTAGTGCATCCATCTTGCATTCATGTTTTTCGAGTGCGCATTGCATCTTGTTGATTGGTGCTTGGTGTGATTGTTTTGTTTAGAGCCGGGAGCCGAGTACGAGGTTGAGCATGAGGTTTCCAACGAGGTTGAGCACGAGGACCCTTCTTACGATCCGAACGACTTCTCTTCAGGCAAGATGACCGAACCCCGATAACATTACTATCTTTGCCTATTGCTAGTAGTCTCGATCTATAGTTTTGCCTCGATGCCCATGATCTTCTTGTCAGCCTCCTACTTGTAACCAATTGCCATGTTTAACCAACCTACCTATGCAAACCGTTGCTTGGCTAAGTACGCGTCGCTCAACCCCTTCTTATAGCATTGCTAGTTGCAGGTGAAGATCGAAGATGCTTGCTTCATGATGAAGTTTGGTTGGGTTATATCACACTATATAAATGCTTAAAATGAAATCATCTATATATTGGCAAGGGTGGAAGGCTAAGCCTTTTGCTTGGTGATTTGTTCCACTCATGCCGTCAGGAACCGTATAAACCGGTGTTATGTTCCTTGATTATGCGTTCCTAACACGGTTGGGGTGTATGGGACCCCCTCGATAAACCGCTAAGTGCTAAGTCTTTTCCAGCAAGTCCCAACCTTGGTACTATTTGCCTAAACAACTAAAACCTTCCGAGGGAGTAATTAACCCGAGGCTTAATTAATTCAACCCCCTGGGCCAGTGCTCGACTTGAGTGTTGGTCCAAACTAGAGCCACTTGCGGATACCACCCGGTTCGCTGGGATCTTCGGTATCTGTACGTACTGCTCATCCGGACGTGTCCTGAGACCTAGATACGCGCGGCTACTATCAGGGTGTCGACACGCCGGGAGGATTTGCTCGATTAGCCTTACCTTAGCTCGGTATATCTTGAGCATGGGATTCCGAGGATACTCGGGTCTTCCCACTTTGGAGTTGCGACTCCGCGGATCGTGGGCTTGTAATGGGTCAAGTTGGAACACCCCTGCAGGGTTTGAACTTTCGAAAGCCGTGCCCGCGGTTATGTGGCAGATGGGAGCTTGTTAATTCCGGTTGTAGATAACTTGACACAATGTTACTAATACACTACCAGCGTGTGTTCCGTGACTGTCAATTTCCGAATAGGGATTCGGGAGTTGAACACGGAGGGGTTATGATTGTTGAGCTTGTAGCTAGGATCACTTCGTGATCACTTCTCGCCGAGGCCTTCTCTTCTCGCTCTCACTTACGTAAGCTAGATGCTAGTTGCTGCTGCAGACTTATTCTTTTCTTCAGCCTTATCCTCACCCAAAGACTTTGATAGTCTTGTTACCCGGAGACGGGATTGCTGAGTCCTCTGTGGCTCACAGTTACTTCACACACCAGATGCAGGTCCAGCCGTGAGCTATCCAGGTGATGGCACCGAGCTGGAATGGGAGTACGACGAGGAGCGTAGCCGGTACTATGTGCGCTACCCGGACGATCAGTAGTGGAGTCTCTTACTAGGATTCGATCCGCCTGTGGTTTATTTATCTGAGTTTGGTACTTTGGCATTTGGCTTTTGCCCTTAGAGGGTTGTGATGTTCTTAATGTATGATGTTTGAGACTTGTACTGTAATTCTGTGACGTGGCGAGTGTAAGCCAACTATTTTCAGTTTACTATCCCCTCTTTTACATGAGTTGTGCAAAGATTACCAAACTTGAGATCATTCTAGGATGGATTTATGCCTTTAAGTTGTGCCTCGACACGTAGGAGGTATAACTCCATCCTGGGCATTACAAGTTGGTATTCAGAGCCTTCTCCGACCTAGGAGCCCCCACTGTTTGATCGAATCGTTGACGGTTGAGTCTAGGCACACACTGAAAACTTTTTGAGTCCTATATTATATCGGAGAGTAGGATTTCTTTGCTTCTCATCCCCTTTCTCTCTGGTGAGGACTCCTGACGTCTACTCTTGTCTCTCCTATCTTCAAAATTTGCACAAAATTTTTTTTTTAGGAATCCCGCGAGTATTCTGGGATTGTTTCGATGTTCTTGTGACAAGGATATTGTTCCTGATGCCTCCTGTTACCGAGGAGTTGAGCTTCGGGGTGTCATTGTAACAAGCATATCGCGGCAGTACTAAATACTTAAGACGGCCGACATCGAAAATCTCCCCTATACGGCCAGTGGCAAGATAACCCCGACATCACCCAGCACTGGGGAGGTAGTTCGGGAGTATTGCCATAGCTTGTTATAGTGGATGCTTTTCGAAGGTCCGAGGTACACAGTTTCCGAGAAAGACTGGTTATGTGTTGAAGGATGGATACACCTGGATGTAGGTTAGAGTTGATTGCGCGGTGCTTCCCGTGTATCCCCAACACCTGATTGCATAACTGGAATCTTTCGGAAATCTATAGGTGGGTTTTATCCAGTAGATCGTAGGCATTCTTCCAACGAATGCAGGTTAGTGAGTTCGGGGTTCGACATTGAGTGAAGGGGTTATATGACCGATGTTACTATCAGGAGTTGCATCTTAAAGGGTCCTTGGCTATGCTGATCCGGGGATTGCAAAACCTTTTCGTAACGCGTTCATATGCTTTCAGCACAAAGATGTTAGAACGAAACTCCTCTCTTGTGTTTGTTCCCGTCCGTACCTTGTTGTTTTTCTTATTTTCATTTTGATCCCTATGTGGCTTCTCGTGAAGACTGATGTTATCATTTAACTGAGAATATCATTCGTTCCTCTTGTTCGGATGATTTCATTCGTTCTTATTGTTCGAATGATTATTGTGAAGACTTGTTGCAATTCATTCCATTGATTCAGCTTATTCCTTTTGTCAATCAATTGTTGATTCGTGGTCATCTCTTACAGGATGGCTCCGAAAAGGGTTCCGAACGCTAACCCAGAGGTGGAAGAGGTTCCAGAGCATCCTCCTTCCCCTCCTCCTCCGCCTGAGGCTTGGAGAGCAATTATGCAGACTACTGCTCAGAACACTCAGTTGATGATGCAGATGATGCAGATGATGCAAGCTAATCAAGCTAATCAGGGTGTTCCAGGGAACCAAGGCAACTTCTTCCAGCAGCACCATGCTACTCTCAACCAGTTCCTGGCTAACAATCCTAAAGCTTTCAGTTACTGTGTCGACCCTCTTGATGCTGAGGATTGGTTGACCGACATAAAGAAGCATTTTGAGTGCAGTAACGTGAAAGAAGATGACTATGTGAAGTTTGCAGCCTTCCAACTGAAAGATCAAGCAGCTGACTGGTGGCAGCAGTACAAAGACTCCAAGTCGGGTCAAGTGATCTCTTGGGAGAATTTCTGCAAGGATTTCCATTCGCACCACATTCCTACAAGTGTCATCGAGGGTATGCGTGAGCAATTCCGCAACCTCAAGCAGGGCTCCATGACAGTCTATCAGTATAATGTCAAGTTCCAAAACCTCGCTCGCTATGCTAAGCAAGACATTCCTGATGCCAAGAGTAAAATCTATCAGTTCCGTGGAGGTCTCAAAGATGAACTTCAGCTTGCTCTCACTTTGTTCGAGCCCGATGAATTCGACAAGTTCTATAACATGGCTTTGAAACAAGAAGCAGCTCAGCTTAAGATGGAGGCTTCTAAGAAGAGAATTCGAGATGCTGTTCACTCTTCCTCATCGTCTCAGTTGGCTGCAAAACAACAGAAATTCTGGCTTCCTCCTCCTCCAGTGATTCGAGCTCCATACAACAACTCCAACAAC
>LR738716.1:61507007-61535977 GCA_902687465.1 Secale cereale
CGGACCAGCCGACTGCCGCCGCAAAATCCGCCGGGTCGAAGGCTGGCTCGCTCCTCGATCGCCGCGAGGGAAACCGCCTCGTCTGGGTCGCGGTCGCCTCCTGGCGTCGCCTCACCGCGACGGGACCACTTCCCCGTCCCGCGAGTCAACGGCCCAGCCAGATCCCGTCGAAGCCGCCTCCTTCGCTCGTCCGATTCCCCGAGCTGGTCGCCCGATCGGCCCCGTGAGCCTCCTCCCGTCGCGATCTTGGGCCGCCGCTTCGCTGGGCTCCCGCTCCGAGCCTCCCGAGCCAGCCGCGCGGGCCAGATCGCCACCGCCGCCTGGGCCTCTCGCCTCCATCGCGCTGCCTCGCCAGGCCGCCGCGCCACCTGGGCCGCCTCCCTCCGCTTCGCCTCACCGGGCCGCGCCGCGCAGGCCGCCTTGCCTCCGCAGCCAGGCCGCACCAGCCCCGCCGGCTGGGCCCTCCAGCACCGCCTGGGCCGAGGCCTCCGCCGCGCTGGCCCGTCTTCTTTTTCCCAGATCCGATCTGGACTGAGGTTGAACCCTAATATTCCCTAAGTCCCAGATCTGGTTATCTCTGATGCAAAGTTTGAACTGCTCTAACTTTTTGCCTGCTGCTCCGTTTTGCGCGTGTAGCATGTCCAGACGTTCGTGGGAACATGCTCTACGTTTTACCTGTTGTTGTCATACATGTTAGAGATCATCTAGGTGCTTGTTTTGCTGTTGCAAGAGTGCATCATGATATAAACTGCTGCTATGTGTTATTTTTATGCCACCTTTGCCATGTGATATCTTTTAGCTCGTTTGTCCGAATGATGCAAATGACATGTCCACGTGTTCGTCTTGCCACGAACTACGTGTTGCTTGTGCTAGGTTGCATGGTAGATTTATTATTGCCTTGTTATCATCGTTGCAAAGTGCCATGTTCATGGGATGTGTTTTCACTTGTTATGAAATGCCTTCTTGTTGAGCTCGTTGCAATCGTTGTGTTCACCTCTATGATGCATGCTTGTGTGTTTCGGGATCACCTTCATGAGCACTTTGATGAGGTGTTTACCTTTTGCCATGTTTAGTTTCGAGGTGACTTAAACATGCTCTTTTAGATGCTATGTTGTTATTGCTGTTTTAGGACTTAGTGGTTTTTCACTAAGTCTGAAATCTGTAACGTTCCGATGCCATGTTCGTGTGATGTTCTAGGACAAAGAATGATAGTTTTGGAGTGGATTTTGATTGTTCCTTGTAGTATATATTGTTGTCTTTCCATTCATGTCCTCACATGTCCATTTGAGTGGCTGTAGCATGTTTATCTTTTGCTCTAAAGTTTCAATAAAATTCTGCTGCCAGAATTTTATTGTCAAGTTCAATATGTCCAAGATCATTGCTATTGATCCGTGACTCCGTTGGGGGTGCACCTTGGACTTAGTTTCTGTACTATATATCTAGTTTGTGTTCAAGTCCTTTGCCATGCTTTTTGGGTGCTGTAGCTTAATTATTTTGAGCTCCGAAGATGCTATGATGCTGTAATTTTCAGCTTTCGCTCAAATCTTGTTTCGGGTATAACTTTCAGCCCGTAACTCCGATTTCAGCGAATCTTATATCAAACTTGATTGTTTTTCTGTGTAGATTATTATTATCAGATTTTTATCTTGTTTTGAGGTGTTTTGCTTGAGTGATATTTTTACGTGCTCCGTGTGCATCCTTAGTGCATCCATCTTGCATTCATGTTTTTCGAGTGCGCGTTGCATCTTGTTGATTGGTGCTTGGTGTGATTGTTTTGTTTAGAGCCGGGAGCCGAGTACGAGGTTGAGCACGAGGTTTCCAACGAGGTTGAGCACGAGGACCCTTCTTACGATCCGAACGACTTCTCTTAAGGCAAGATGACCGAACCCCGATAACATTACTATCTTTGCCTATTGCTAGTAGTCTCGATCTATAGTTTTGCCTCGATACCCATGATCTTCTTGTCAGCCTCCTACTTGTAACCAATTGCCATGTTTAACCAACCTACCTATGCAAACCGTTGCTTGGCTAAGTACGCGTCACTCAGCCCCTTCTTATAGCATTGCTAGTTGCAGGTGAAGATCGAAGATGCTTGCTTCATGATGAAGTTTGGTTGGGTTATATCACACTATATAAATGCTTAAAATGAAATCATCTATATATTGGCAAGGGTGGAAGGCTAAGCCTTTTGCTTGGTGATTTGTTCCACTCATGCCGTTAGGAACCGTATAAACCGGTGTTATGTTCCTTGATTATGCGTTCCTAACACGGTTGGGGTGTATGGGACCCCCTCGATAAACCGCTAAGTGCTAAGTCTTTTCCAGCAAGTCCCAACCTTGGTACTATTTGCCTAAACAACTAAAACCTTCCGAGGGAGTAATTAACCCGAGGCTTAATTAATTCAACCCCCTGGGCCAGTGCTCGACTTGAGTGTTGGTCCAAACTAGAGCCACTTGCGGATACCACCCGGTTCGCTGGGATCTTCGGTATCTGTACGTACTGCTCATCCGGACGTGTCCTAAGACCTAGATACGCGCGGCTACTATCAGGGTGTCGACACGCCGGGAGGATTTGCTGGATTAGCCTTACCTTAGCTCGGTATATCTTGAGCATGGGATTCCGAGGATACTCGGGTCTTCCCACTTTGGAGTTGCGACTCCGCGGATCGTGGGCTTGTAATGGGTCAAGTTGGAACACCCCTGCAGGGTTTGAACTTTCGAAAGCCGTGCCCGCGGTTATGTGGCAGATGGGAGCTTGTTAATTTCGGTTGTAGATAACTTGACACAATGTTACTAATACACTACCAGCGTGTGTTCCGTGACTGTCAATTTCCGAATAGGGATTCGGGAGTTGAACACGGAGGGGTTATGATTGTTGAGCTTGTAGCTAGGATCACTTCGTGATCACTTCTCGCCGAGGCCTTCTCTTCTCGCTCTCACTTACGTAAGCTAGATGCTAGTTGCTGCTGCAGACTTATTCTTTTCTTCAGCCTTATCCTCACCCAAAGGCTTTGATAGTCTTGTTACCCGGAGACGGGATTGCTGAGTCCTCTGTGGCTCACAGTTACTTCACACACCAGATGCAGGTCCAGCCGTGAGCTATCCAGGTGATGGCACCGAGCTGGATTGGGAGTACGACGAGGAGCGTAGCCGATACTATGTGCGCTACCCGGACGATCAGTAGTGGAGTCTCTTACTAGGATTCGATCCGCCTGTGGTTTATTTATCTGAGTTTGGTACTTTGGCATTTGGCTTTTGCCCTTAGAGGGTTGTGATGTTCTTAATGTATGATGTTTGAGACTTGTACTGTAATTCTGTGACGTGGCGAGTGTAAGCCAACTATTTTCAGTTTACTATCCCCTCTTTTACATGAGTTGTGCAAAGATTACCAAACTTGAGATCATTCTAGGATGGATTTATGCCTTTAAGTCGTGCCTCGACACGTAGGAGGTATAACTCCATCCTGGGCATTACAGTAATCTTGAACGAGCCACTGTAAGAATAGGGAGACGAACGAAGAGATATCAATGAAGAATATTTGAAGGACGAAGTTGAAAACTGAGAACGAAGAAATATTCTGAAATGATGGCCTTCGGAGGATCACAATGGAAAGAATTCATGAAATGCTTCGCATGGGTATAAAAAGAATTCCTCACAATCGGAACAATAATGAGGATGGCATGAAGCTAGAACCACGAATCTTCAAGAGAACAGCCAAGGTTTAAGAGAAACACTTCTCCGGTCTTCAATTGTTTGGAATGAAGACGAGAAATGCCATGAAGAATTGTTGAGCACTCCGGAATGAAGAATTAAAAAGGTTGAAACAACGATGAAAAGAATTGAACGCGATCTTGGAGAAGGACTGTGACTGATGGAAATCATTCTTACGTCACACTTTGAAAGAATTTGAGTATAATTCCAGAAAAAATAGAAGAGTCAGGTAAGATCCTGGGAAAAGACCTGTGGGTTAGGGCCTACTCAAAAGAAATCACCGTTGGGAAAAAATTGCTTAAGAGATATCGCACCGGTTGAATTAAATGGCTTGAATAAGATGACAATCCTCAAAAATAATTTGAACGGATTAAGAATGGAATTATGAATCTTCAGCACTCCGGATATGAATAGCAAGAGGAGAATGATTTAATTGGTGCACCGGAATAAGAAAGCATTGTGAAAAGAGGAAAAGGATAAGATCAACACCGAAATCTTGAATTACATCCACCGGCAGAATTTGAGAACAAAAGAATGATGAACTTGAAGCTCTTGAGCATCTTCCTGAGAATCACCGGATAAGAACATTGAAGGAAATGAATGAAGAAATATCACATGAATAAAATGGATACTTCATCTGAAAATTTCTTGCTCCGAGAAGAAGAAGGGTGGGAGGGTGGGGAAACAAAGACAACTTGGAATGAATGAAACAAACAAATCGTCAGATTTCTCAACGGCGTCCGTATGGAATAACTTGAAGAGAAGGCACACAGGTTGAAAAGAATTAACATGAAAATCTTGATTGATCAAGAAGGACTAGCACTCCCATAGAAATATGAGAACACCGATTAAGAAAGGTATGGAATCAACACTTGACATCGAAGCAACTCGAATACCAGAATCAAAACAAGAACAAAGGATAGATATGTTGCAGCATAATCTTCACAATATCATCCGAACAGAGGATTGAACGATTGAATTCCGTAGGTACATCAACTTGTCGAGAAGCCACTTGGGAGAACAAAAGGTAAATAAAAGCAACAAGGAGCAGATAGAACAAATACAAGATAGAAGCTTCGTTCGACATATTCGTGCTGAAAGCTTATGGAACGTGTTACAAAAGGGTTTTGCAATCCCCGGATCAGCATAGCCAAGGACCCTTTAAGATGCAACTCCCGATCGGAACAACGCCCATAAAACCACTTCACTCAATGTAGAACCCCGAACTTCATATCATGCACTCGTTGGAAGAATGCCTAGAACTACTAGATGAACCCACCTATTAATTTCCGAAAGTTTCCAGTTATGCAATCAGGTGTTGGGGATACAGGGGAAGCACCGCGCACTCAACTCTAATCCTACATCCAGTTGTATCCATCCTTCAACACATAACCAGTTATTTCCGGAAACCGTTTACCTCGGACCTTCGAAACGCATCCACTATACAAGCTATGGCAATACTCCCGAACTACCTCCCCATTACTGGGTGATGTCGGGGTTATCTTGCCACTAACCGCATAGGCGAGTTTTCGATGTCGGCCGTCTTAAGTATTCCAGAACTGCTGTGATATATTTGTGACGACAACACCTCGGAGCTCAACTCCCCGGGACACTGCCACAACCCCTAAATGACAGGAGGCATCGAGAACAATGTTCTCGTCACAAAGACATCGGAACAATCCAAACAATACTCGCGAGATCCTAAAAAAAATTAAAAAAATTTGTCCATTTTTGAGAGTAGAAGAGATAAAAGTAATCGTCAGGAGTCCTCACCAGAGTGAAAAGAGATGAGGAGCAAAAGAAATCCTACTCTCCGATATATATATAGGACTCAAAACATTTCAAGTGTGTGCCTAGACTCAACCGTCAATGATTCGATCAATCAGTGGGGGCTTCTAGGTCGGAGAAGGCTCTGAATACCAACTTGTAATGCCCAGGATGGGACTATACCTCCTACGTGTCAAGGCATGACTTAAAGGTATAAGCCCATTCTGGAATGATCTCAAGTTTGGTATCTTTGCACGACTCATGTAAAAAATAGGGATGAAATTGTAAAAGGAGATAGTTGGCTTACACTCGCCACTCACACAATACATTACATAAGCAAGACATCATTCAAAACATCACAACCCGACTACGGGCGAAGATCCAAAAGAAAGATACCAAAACATAAAGCCACAGGTCCGAATCGCACCTAGTAGAAACCACTATTGATCGTCGAAAACGACAGAAGCATACGGCCACTCTCTTCATCGAGCTCCCAGTGGAGTTCTGATCCATCTTCTGCATCATTCTTGGCTGAACCTGCTTCTGGTGTTGTAGTATCTGTGAGCCACGAGGACTCAGCAATCCCATATCCATGGGTATCAAGACTAGCAAAGCTTTGTGGGTAGGAAGAGGTAAAGTGGTGATGTTGCAGCAGCGGCTAAGCAAAATATGGTGGCTAACTTACGAGTACAAGAGTAAGATGAGCATCTATGCAAACGGTCGCAAACTAGTAGTGATCGCTAAAGATCCTGAACTACCTACGAGTCAAACATAACCCCACCGTGTTCTCTTCTCAAAGTGAAAAGAGACAGTCACGGTTACTCATACAGTTGTGTGTTTTACTTCGGATCCTCTATCAAGTTTTCTACAACCGGACATTAACAAATTCCAATCTGCCACATAACTGCGGGCACGGCTTTTGAAAGATTATAACCCTGCAGGGGTGTCCCAACTTAGCCCATCACAAGCTCTCACGATTAGCTGAAGTGATAAATATAATATCATCACCCCTTATCTTAGGGAAATCCGATCAGGCTCGGCATCCCTGTGCGCAAGACATTTCGACAATGGTAAAACTAGTCCAGCAAGACCTCCCGGTGTGTCGACACCCTGATAGTAGCCGCGCGTATCTCATCTCAGGCCACGACCGGATGGGCGAAGCTACGAGTAAAACCAATCCTCGAGTTTCCCCGTGGTGGCCCCGCAGGCTCCCCATTTGGGACCAACACCATCAGCACTGGCCCCCCCTGTTATGTAGAATTAAGAACCCGGGGACATGACCCCCTATGCAATTAATTAATTATTTAAGTTGTTATTATGAGCAAATTAAAACCAATGTTGGGCCTTGCTGGAGGAGTTTTATTCAAAGTCGAACTGTCAAGGGGTCCCCATCCACCCATCGTGTAAGGAACGCAAAATCAAGGAACATAATGCCGGTTTATCGGCGCCTAAGGTGGCATGAGTGGAACAAAACACCGAGCAAAAGGCCAAGCCTTCCACCCATGCCTAGTATATAGGTGTGTTAATAATTATTATAGATATTGTGATATTCCAACAACAAGTTCCCTCCTGGAACGAATCTTCATCTTCACCTGCAACTAGCAACGCTATAAGAGGGGCTGAGCAAGTGGGTAACATAGCCAAACAGTGGTTTTGCTAGGAAGGTGTCAAAGGTTAGAGGTTTCATGGCAACAAGGAGAGGCTGACATAAAAGATGGGTAGCGCGACATGTAACGATAGCATCGAGACAACTAAGCATGGCAATGGTAGTAAAGGTATCCAAGGGTATGATCATCTTGCCTGGGATTCCGCAAGGGAGAAGAATGGATCCATGAAGTAGTCGAACAGAACCTCACAACTCCGGAACGAACCCGAAGCTAACGAGGGAAGCAAACTGGAAAGAAACAAGCAACACGGTAAACACACAAGCTTAAACATGGCATACGATGCACATCCAAGTATGATGCATGTCCGGTTTAATTATGCATGGCATGGCAATGTGCACAAACAACACTACAAGTTAAGTGGAGCTCAATATGCAACGAGTTGCATATTGACGAAACACCACATTTTATTTCTTTAGTTGACTCTCGTTTATTTACAAGACAAGGTTAAATGTTTGTTAACATGGCAAGAGGTGAAGCAAAAACAAACTACCTATTTAGACATTTTAAATGAGGCCGGAAATACCAACAACAATTCCAGAAACTCCTCATGAGCATGTTTAGTAATTTTAAGAAAACAACAATTCACACATATCAATGTTGTTAACATGATGCGGATGACATGATCAAGTTTTATGCAATTTATTAATTAAAGGTTAACAAGAAGAGATAAGGAGTATTTGTCGCCGTGGTGGACGGAAAGGGTGCCACGGCAACGATCCGAAAATGATGCAACGGCAACATCTCGGTTCCGGTAACCCGTTGAGAGTCCGGAGCAAAAGAAAGATGGCGTGAGCGAGTCGAACAAGATGAAAGATGGGGTGATCCCGCCACCGGGTTCCCACGAGTCGGCGACGAGGCAACCGAGGAGCATGACAAAAGGACGAAACGGGCACGGTGCACACAAGGGAAAACATCTCATACAACCACAAGTATTCCACGGGTCATCGTCTCGGGGTTATACCTTCGAAGCATTCGTTCTCGGAGGGGTTCGAGGTCGTCGAGGGACGTAGTGGAAGTAGACGGTTCACGTTTCCGAAGAGGTACTTGTCACGGCATCGGACATCTTCGGGGCGACGGTAATGGTACTTGACGTGTCGCCGTGTAGGTGTACTCATTTCGAAGATGAACTTGACGTCGAGGGTCTCCGAGGTCGACGGTAGTGGTACTTGGCGTTTTCGGACTTGCCGGACTCGGTTCTTGCGACGGTAGTGGTACTTGGCGCATCGGTAGTCGTACTCGAGGTCGTCGTGCACTTGGCGTCTCTGGAAGAGAAACATGGCAGATCCGATGCACACAAAAGAAAAACCACGCTCGAGCTTCACGGAGGCAGCAGCAAGGAGGCGATGGAGGGGCGCTGCGGGTGGCCCGTGGTGGCGCGTGACGGCAGAGGAACGGCGAGGATGTGGCCTCGGGACTCCATGGTCATGGCGGAGCTGCTCGCTGGCGGCAGCCGAAACAGAGGCGGGGACGAGGCCACCGACGGGGCTCGAACTCGGCGAGGCAGCAGGGACGGGCGCCATGGCGCAGGAGGCGCGCAGGACGGCGATGAGGAGACGAGGCAGGGGCCGGTGCGTTGGAGACGGAGGCGCGGGCTCGCCGACGACGAGGAGGATGCAGGGGCGCCAGACTGCAACCGCGGCTGCCGGAGGCTGGGAGCTCCGCGGCTGCGACCATGGGGAGCAGGCGAGGCGAGCACACGGCAGAGGAGGAGGCGCGGCGCTGTAGAGGAGGGGAGCCGCGCGGAGGCTGGCTGGAGGCCGGAGGGGAAGGCGCAGGGCCATGGCGTGGCGGCGCTCGGGCTCCTGGCGCGGAGGCAGGGGCGGCTTCGAGGAGGAGGGAGGGTCGCGGGGCCGAGCGCTCACGCGAGGGAGAGAAAGGGAGTCGGGAGATCGAGGGGATCGGGTGGAGATGGGGCTGCTTGAGGGAGCGACGACGGCTGAGGGAGGAGCGAGGGGTGAGATGAGAGGAGCGAGCGATGCGCTAGCTAGGGTTACGAGGCTGGGGCGGCTGGGCCTAATGGGCCAGCGGGCCGAGGGAAGAAAAGGCTGGCATGACTGCAGGGAGGAGGCTGGGCTGGACTCTTTTTATTTATTTCTTTAGCAGAAATAAAACAGAGAGAGTTCAACATTTAAAAAGAAAATAGGCCATGAACAAGAAAATAAATGATGGAACATTTTTGTAAGGCTTTAAGGAATATTACCAACCCAACAAAAGTGGTTCCAACAAAATAGGGAAGTGCAAACCAAAATATTTAGCTTGCCTTAAAGGAGTTTGAAAGGAGTCTAGATTTTAGGAGGAGCCTCGATACAACGGAAAAGAATTATAGACAAGGTTTAGAAAGCAAGGAATTGAGAAAGAAAAGGCATGGGGAATATATGCAAGTGTGTTTGGGTTAATTCCAAACAATTGGAATATTTATTTATAATAGCTCCATAATACTAGGAGGATATGTTATAAAGAGAAGTCACACTTCCCTCGATTTAAATGGACCGAAGGTCCACACAATTTATTTAGTTGAGAAGAAAAGATTAATGACATGATGGCATGATGACATGATGCAATGCAAAAATAGATAACACAAGCACAAAAGGAACACACGGGAGAACCCGGAACATCTGGAATCTCTGGAATCTTCTAGGACGTCGGTCTTCGGGCGTCATAGTGAGCCTATGCGTTGGAAGATGGACGACAAGCCTACATCATCAACAACTCCATCGTCACCACCTCTGAAGAAGGGGACATAATCATATGGGTATGGGCACTCCCCTTGGCAACTGCCAAGCTTGGCGGAGTTGCCCTGGTATCGTATCACCATCACAATCCTATCTTTACCGTTTTTCTTAGTTCGATCATTTTGGTAGTATCTTGATCTAGTAGAATAAAGTTAGCATGATCTGGTTGTGAGCTTTTGCTTTTTGATCTTTACCCTTTGTAATCGAGTATGTGAGCTATATAATAAAGATTAGTGTTGAGTCAAGGGCTTGATTTCCTCACTTTGGTCATGATAGAATAAAAGAAAATATAAAAAGTATCAAATAGATCATATTGGTCTTATGGTAAGTAATGACTTCACATATAAAGAGTATGATGAATAAAAGTTGTTGAGAGTTGACAAACATAGTTTTGGTCATCGTTGCAATTAATAGGAAGTAATAAAGAAAGAGAGGTTTCACATACAAATATACTATCTTGGACATCTTTTATGATTGTGAGCACTCATTAAAATATGACATGCTAAAGAGTTGATGTTGGACAAGGAAGACAACATAATGGTTTATGTTTTCTTATATTCGAAATAAAGTATATTGTCATGGATCATCCAACATGTTGAGCTTGCCTTTCCCCCTCATGCTAGCCAAAACTCCTCGCACCAAGAAGAGATACTACTTGTGCTTCCATACATCCTTAAACCCAGTTTTGCCATGAGAGTCCACCATACCTACCTATGGATTGAGTAGGATCCTTCAAGTAAGTTTTCATGTTACAAACTCGCTAAAATATGTATGATTTATTACTGTGGAGGAAATAAGTTTTATACGATCTTGTGATATGGAAGTAATAAAAGCGATGAACTGCATAATAAAGGTCCTTATCACAAATGGCAATATAAAGTGACGTTCTTTTGCGCTAAGACTTTGTGCACCCAACCATACAAGCACATGACAACCTCTGCTTCCCTCTGCGAACGGCCTATCTATTATTCTTGCCTTATAAGAGTCGAGGTGAAAATCACCTTTCCTTTTACATTTTATCCTTTGGCAAGCACACTGTGTTGGAAAGATCCTGACATATATACCCAATTGGATGTAAGTTATCATGGTCTATTACTGTTGACATTACCCTTGAGGTAAAAGGTTGGTAGGCAACACCATAAGCCCCTATCTTTCTCTGTGTCTGATTAAAACTCCATAACCATAGGTATTGTGTGAGTGTGAGCAATTGTGAAAGACTATATGATAGTTGAGTATGTAGGCTTGCTGAAAAGCTCTTATATTGACTCTTTCCGATGTTACGATAAATTGCAATTGCTTCAATGACCGAGATCATAGTTTGTTGGTTTTCAATTAAGTTTCTGATTCATACTTGACATTCTGAATGAATTGTTACTTTAGCATAAGAATCATATGACAATATATATATGTGTGTTGCTGTTATAAGAATAATCATGATGCCCTCATGTCCGCATTTTATTTTTATCGACACCTCTATCTCTAAACACGTGGACATATTTCGATATTGGCTTTCGCTTGAGGACAAGCGAGGTCTAAGCTTGGGGGAGTCGATACGTCCATTTTGCATCATGCTTTTATGTTGATATTTATTGCACTATGGGCTGTTATTACACATTATGTCACAATACTTATGCATTTTCTCTCTTATTTTACAAGGTTTACATGAAGAGGGAGAATGCCGGCAGCTGTAATTCTGGGTTGGACAAGAAGCAAACTCTGGAAACCTATTCTGCACAACTCAAAAAGCTCCAAAAACTCCACGGGACATAGTTTCAAAAAATATAAAAAATATCTGGCGAAAGAGAATCACCAGGGGGGCACCACCTGTCCACGAGGGTGCCCCCCCTCTCTAGGCGCGCCCCCTGTCTTGTGGGCCACACGATGGTCCCCCGATGCCCATCTTCTCCTATATGAGGTGTTTTGACCTGGAAAAAAATCAGAAGGAGGCTTTCGGGACCAGATGCCGCCGTCTCGAGGTGGAACCTTGGCGGAAACCAATCTAGGGCTCCGGCAGAGCTGTTCTGCCGGGGATACTTCCCCCCGAGAGGGGGAAATCGCCACCGCCGTCATCACCAACAACTCTCCCATCTTGGGGAGGATTATCTTCATCAACATCTTCACCAGCACCATCTCCTCTCAAACCCTAGTCCATCTCTTGTATCCAATCTTTGTACCCAAACCTCAGATTGGTACCTGTGGGTTGCTAGTAGTGTTGATTACTCCTTGTAGTTGATGCTAGTTGGTTTACTTGGTGGAAGATCATATGTTCAGATCTATTATGCATATTAATACCCCTCTGGTCATGAACAATATTATGTCTTGTGAGTAGTTACTTTTGTTCCTGAGGACATGGGGGAAGTCTTGCTATAAGTAGTCATGTGAATTTGGTATTCGTTCGATATTTTGATGAGATGTATGTTGTCTCTCCTCTAGTGGTGTCATGTGAACGTCGACTACATGACACTTCACCATTATTTGGACCTAGAGGAAGGCATTGGAAAGTAATAAGTAGATGATGGGTTGCTAGAGTGACAGAAGCTTAAACCCTAGTTTATGCGTTGCTTCGTAAGGGGCTGATTTGGATCCACTTGTTTCATGCTATGGTTGGGTTTACCTTAATACTTCTTTTGTAGTTGCGGATGCTTGCATTAGAGGTTAATCATAAGTGGGAGGCTTGTCCAAGTAAGGACAGCACCCAAGCACCGGTCCACCCACATACCAAATTATCAAAGTACCGAACGCGAATCAGATGATCGTGATGAAAACTAGCTTGATGATAATTCCCATGTGTCCTCGGGAGCGCTTTCCTTCATATAAGAGTTTGTCCAGGCTTGTCCTTTGCTACAAAAAGGATTGGGCCATCTTTCTGCACCTTATTAACTTTTACCTTTTGTTACTTGCTACCAATTACCTTGCCACAAAACTATTTGTTACCGATAATTTCAGTGCTTTGCAGAAAATACCTTACTGAAAACTGCCTATCATTTCCTTCTGCTCCTCATTGGGTTCGACAATCTTACTTATCGAAAGGACTACGATAGATCCCCTACACTTGTGGGTCATCACTTAGCAATAGAGAAATAAAATTAATTTTGCGAAAGACTATTAATAGTTCCACGAAGAATTGGTCTAAGAAATTAGATGATGCACTTTGGGCTTATAGAACAGCTTATAAATATCCTATGGGTATGCCTCGTTATAAAATGGTTTATGGAAAAGCTTGTCATTTTCCTATTGAGTTAGAACATAAAGCATATTGGGAAGTTAAAGAACTCAACTATGATTTCAAACTTGCTGGCGAAAAGAGGCTATTTGATATAAGCTCATTAGATGAATGGAGAACCCAAGCTTATGAAAATGCAAAGTTATTCAAAGAAAAAGTTAAAAGATGGCATGACAAAAGAATTAAAAAACGTGAGTTTAAATTTGGAGAATATGTTCTTTTGTACAACTCTCATTTCAGATTCTTCGCAGGCAAACACCTCTCAAAATGGGAAGGCCCCTATGTCATCGAGGAGGTTTACCGGTCTGGAGCCATCAAAATAAATAATTCCGAAGGTACTAACCCAAAGGTTGTCAATGGGCAACGAATAAAGTATTATATCTCAGGTACGCCTATTAATCTTGAAAGCAATATTATCCAAACTATGACACCGGAAGAACACATAGAAGAATCCTTCCGGAACACTTTAGAATCGTCAAAATAAGGAGGTACGTGATACGGTAAGTAAACGGACTCCGAAAATCCGCAAAAATATTTTCTGTCCATTTTGGAATATTTAAAAAATTTGGAAATAAAGAAACTCCCAGGAAGCGTTCCCTGGTGGGCACAATATGCCAGGGCGCGCCAGGCATGGCGCGCCCAGGTGGGTTGTGCCCACCTCAGGCACTGATGTCTACTACGCAACCTTCTTCTTGTAGATGTTGTTGGGCCTCCAAGTGCAGAGGTTTGTAGGACAGTAGCAAATTTCCCTCAAGTTGATGACCTAAGGTTTATCAATCCATGGGAGGCGTAGGATGAAGATGGTCTCTCTCAAACAACCCCGCAATCGAATAACAAAGAGTCTCTTGTGTCCCCAACACACCCAATACAATGGTAAATTGTATAGGTGCACTAGTTCGGCAAAGAGATGGTGATACAAGTGCAATATGGATGGTAGATATAGGCTTTTGTAATAAGAAAATATAAAAACAGCAAGGTAACTAATGATAAAAGTGAGCATAAACGGTGTTGCAATGATAGGAAACAAGGCTTAGGGTTCATACTTTCACTAGTGCAAGTTATCTCAACAATAATAACATAACTGGATCATATAACTATCCCTCAACATGCAACAAAGAGTCACTCCAAAGTCACTAATAGCAGAGAAAAAACGAAAAGATTATGGTAGGGTACGAAACCACCTCAAAGTTATTCTTCATGGTCGATCTATTCAAGAGTCCGTAGTAAAATAACACGAAACTATTCTTTCCGTTCGATCTATTATAGAGTTCGTACTAGCATAACACCTTAAGACACAAATCAACCAAAACCCTAATGTCACCTAGATACTCCATTGTCACCTCAAGTATCCGTGGGCATGATTATACGATATGCATCACAAAATCTCATATTCATCTATTCAACTAACACAAAGAACTTCAAAGAGTGCCCCAAAGTTTCTACCGGAGAGTCAAGACGAAAACGTGTGTCAACCCCTCTGCATAGATTCCCAAGGTCACAGAACCCGCAAGTTGATCACCAAAACATACATCAAGTAGATCATGTGATATCCCATTGTCACCACAGATAAGCACATGCAAGACATACATCAAGTGTTCTAAAATCCTTAAAGACTCAATCTGATAAGATAACTTCAAAGGGAAAACTCAATCCATTACAAGAGAGTAAAGGGGGGGACATCATAAGATCCAACTATAGTAGCAAAGCTCGTGATACATCAAGATCGTGCCATCTCAAGAACACGAGAGAGATATCAAACACATAGCTACTGGTACATACCCTCAGCCCCGAGGGTGGACTGCTCCCTCCTCGTCATGGAGAGCGCGGGATGATGAAGATGGCCACCGGAGAGGGATTCCCCCTCCGACAGGGTGCAGGAACGGGGTCTAGATTGGTTTTAGGTGGCAACAGAGGCTTTCGGCGGCGGAACTCCCGATCAAGGTTATTTTCTGGAGGTTTCTGTATTTATAGGATTTTTTGGCGTAGGGCACAAGTCACGGGGGTCTCCGGGCTGTCCACGAGATAGGGGGGCGCGCCCAGGGGGTGGGCACGGCCCCCACCCTCGTGGGCAGTCCGTGACTCTCATGGCCCAACTCTTTTACTCTGGGGGCTTCATTTTGTCCATAAAAATCATCAAAAATTGGCACGTCAATTGGACTCTGGTTGATATTCCTTTTGTGTAAAACTCAAAAACAAGGAAAAACATAAACTGGCACTGGGCTTTGGGTTAATAGGTTAGTCCCAAAAATCATATAAAAGTGTATATAAAATCCCATAAAACATCCTAGAAGGATAATATAATAGCATGGAACAATCAAAAATTATAGATACGTTGGAGACGTATCAAGCATCCCCAAGCATAATTCCTGCTCGGCCTCGAGTAGGTAAATGATAAAAATAGAATTTTTTGATGTGGAATGCTAACCAACATAATTCTCAATGTAATTTTTTTATTGTGGCATGAATGTTCAGATCCGAAAGATTCAAGACAAAAGTTTAATATTGACATAAGAATAATAATACTTCAAGCATACTAACAAAGCAATTATGTCTTCTCAAAATAACATGGCCAAAGAAAGTTCATCCCTACAAAATCATATAGTTTGGTTATGCTCCATCTTCGTCAGACAAAATACTCAAATCATGCACAACCCCGGTTTCAGCCAAGCACTTATTTCATACTTAAAAAATTTCAAACTTTTTCAACTTTCACGCAATACATGAGCGTGAGCCATGGATGTAGCACTATAGGAGGAATAGAGTGGTGGTTGTGGAGAAGACAAAAGAGGAAGATGGTCTCACATCAACTAGGCGTATCAATGGGCTATGGAGATGCCCATCAATTGATATCATTGTGAGTGAGCAGGGATTGCCATGCAACGGATGCACTAGAGCTATAAATGTATGAAAGCTCAATCAAAAGAAACTAAGTGGGTGTGCATCCAACTTGCTTGCTCACGAAGACCTAGGGCATTTGAGGAAGCCCATCGTTGGCATATACAAGCCAAGTTCTATAATGAAATTTCCCACTAGTATATGAAAGTGACAAAACAAGAGACTCTCTATCATGAAGATCATGGTGCTACTTTGAAGCACAAGTGTGGAAAAAGATAGTAGCATTGTCCCTTTTCTTTTCTTTTTCTTCTTTTTCTTCCTTTTTTTGGGCCTTTCTTTTTTTCTTTGGCCTTTCCTTCCTTTTTTTCTTTTTTTTTTCTTTGGGACAATGCTTTAATAATGATGATCATCACACTTATATTGATTTACAACTCGATATTACAACTCGATACTAGAACAAAGTATGACTCTATATGAATGCCTCCAGCGGTGTACCGGGATGTGCAATGAATCAAGAGTGACATGTATGAAAATGGTGGCCTAGCCACGAATACTATGTCAACTACATGATCATGCATGACAATATGACAATGATGAAGCGTGTCATAGCAAACGGAACGGTGGAAAGTTGCATGGCAATATATCTCAGAATGGCTATGGAAATGCCATGAAAGGTAGGTATGGTGGCTGTCTTGAGGAAGGTATATGGTGGGTGTATGGCACCAGGGAAAGTTGTGTGGTACAAGAGTGGCTAGCAATGGTGGAAGGGTGAGAGTGCGTATAATCCATGGACTCAACATTAGTCATAAAGAACTCACATACTTATTGCAAAAATCTACAATTCATCAAAACAAAGTACTACACGCATGCTCCTAAGGGAAGGGTTGGTAGGAGTTACCATCGCGCGATCCCGACCTCCACACAAAGGATGACACTCAATGAAATACCTCATGCTTCAAATTTGTCACACAACGGTTACCATACGTGCATGCTACGGGACTTGCAAACCTCAACACAAGTATTTCAAAACTTCACAACTACTCTACTAGCATGACTCTAATATCACCATCCTCATATCTCAAAATGATCATCAAGCATCAAACTTCTCATAGTATTCAATGCACTTTATATGAAAGTTTTTATTATATCCAACTTGGATGCCTATCATATTAGGACTAATTCATAACCTAAGCAAATTACCATGCTGTTCTAAAAGACTCTCAAAATGATATAAGTGAAGCGTGAGAGTTTATCTATTTCTTCAAAATAAAACCACCATCGTGCTCTAAAAGATATAAGTGAAGCACTAGAGCAAATGACAAACTACTCCAAAAGATATAAGTGAAGATCAATGAGTAGTTGAATAATTATGTAACTATGTGAAGACTCTCTAACATTTAAGAATTTCAAATCTTGGGACATTATTCAAACAGCAAGCAAAACAAAATAAAACAAATTGACGCTCCAAGCAAAACACATATCATGTGGTGAATAAAAATATAGCATCAAGTAAAGTTACCGATGAACGAAGACGAAAGAGGGGATGCCTTCCCGGGGCATCCCCAAGCTTAGGCTTTTGGTTGTCCTTGAATTTTACCTTGGGGTGCCTTGGGCATCCCCAAGCTTAGGCTCTTGCCACTCCTTATTCCATAGTCCATCGAATCTTTATCCAAAACTTGAAAACTTCACAACACAAAACTCAACAGAAAACTCATAAGCTCCGCTAGTATAAGAAAATAAAACAACCACTTAGGTACTATTGTGAACTCATTCTAAATTCATATTAGTGTAATATCTACTGTATTCCAACTTCCCTATGGTCCATACCCTCCGATACTACTCATAGATTCATCAAAATAAGCAAACAACACATAGAAAACAGAATCTGTCAAAAACAGAACAGTCTGTAGTAATCTGTAACTTTTGAATACTTCTGTAACTCTAAAAATTCTGAAATAAATTGGTGAACGTGAGGAATTTGTCTATTGATCATCTGAAAAAAGAATCAACTAAAAATCACTCTCCGGTAAAAAATGGTAGCTAATCTCGTGAGAGCTAAAGTTTCTGTTTTTTCAGCATGATCGCATAAACTTCACACAAGTCTTCCCAAAGGTTCTACTTGGCACAAACACTAATTAAAACACAAAACCACATATAAACAAAAGCTAGATGCGATATTTATTCCTAAACCGAAGCAAAAACAAAGACCAAAAATAAAGTTGGGTTGCCTCCCAACAAGCGCTATTGTTTAACGCCCCTAGCTAGGCATGATGATTTCAATGATGCTCGCATAAAAGATAAGAATCGAAACATAAAGAGAGCATCATGAAGAATATAACTAGCACATTTAAGTCTAACCCACTTCCTATGCATAGGGATTTTGTGAGCAAACAACTTATGGGAACAATAATCAACTATCATAGGAAGGGGAAACGAGCATAACTTAAAGATTTTAAGCACATAGAGGCGAAACTTGATATTATAGCAATTCCTACAAGCATATGATCCTCTCTCATAATAATTTTCAGTAGCATCATGAATGAATTCAACAATATAACTAGCACATAAAGCACTATTTTCATGATGCACAAGCATTGAATTTTTATTACTCTCCACATAAGCAAAAAATTTCTCATGAATAGTAGTGGGAGCAAACTCAACAAAATAATTATCATGTGAAGCATAATCCAATTGAAAATTAAAATCATTATGACAAGTTTCATGGTTACCTTTATTCTTTATAGCATACGTTTCATCACGATAATCATCATAAATAGGAGGCATGCTTTTATCATAATAAATTTTCTCATCAAAACTTGGGGGACTAAACATATCATCTTCATCAAACGTAGCATCCCCAAGCTTGGGACAAACATTAATTGCAGCAAATAAATTCTCAAACATGTCATTCTCATCAAACATAGCTTCCCCAAGCTTGGGCCTTTTCATATCATAAGCATAATCACTCTCATCATTAATAGTATGGATAGCACCGATAGTATAGCAATTATCATCATCACAATGAGTAATAGGAGCAACATCATTTGGAAGGGATACCTCTTTACCTTTGCTTATTCATCTTTTCTTTTTCTTCTTCACATTATGTGTGGGTTTAATCTTCTTCTCGGAGCTCTTTATTAATGAGATTGGTTGAATAGAAGGCTCCTCCTCGTTATCTGATTCATCATAAGAAATAATAGGAGGATATTGGGAAATCTCTTCCCTTTCATTAGTATTCTCTTCATCTCCTATTTGTTTTCTTGTCTTAAGGTAATTGGCAATATAAGGATTTTCAATGCAATTCACCGCACAATACATATATATTTCCTCTAGATCAAAATCAAGAAGTTTATCAAGGGCAAATCCTGGAAGATGCTTAGTTCTACATTTGATTTCTTCATAACCCAAAAGGAAGATAAGTTCATTATGATGTGCAAGGGAAATCAAGTCATCACAATTTTTGGACACGATTCGATCATGAAACAATTTGCATTGGAGAGTTGAATGACCATGTTCATTGCAAAGTTCACAAGTACGGCTAAGACATATTAAATTTTCAGCACAATCATTTAGTTTCTAAATACTTATGTCTCTTGCAAGATCTATCTTCCCTATTTGGTACGTACTTGCAAACTCTATGCACTCCACAAAAATCGACATGCTTATAAGAGATATTTTCATCATGACTAGTGCAATCATCATTAGTATTATGAATATTTGAAGAATTCACACTAACAACATTGCAATCATGCTCATCATTAAAGTTTTTAGTGCCAAGCATTCTATGTAATTCCTCTTCTAGTACTTGAGCACAATTTTCCTTCCCATCATTTTCACGAAAGATATTAAAAAGAAGAAGCATATGAGGCAACCTTAATTCCATTTTTATAGTTTTCTTTTATAAACTAAACTAGTGAATAAAACAAGAAACTAAAAGATTTGATTGCAAGATCTAAAGATATACCTTCAAGCACTCACCTCCCCAGCAACGGCGCCAGAAAAGAGCTTGATGTCTACTACGCAACCTTCTTCTTGTAGACGTTGTTGGGCCTCCAAGTGCAGAGGTTTGTAGGACAGTAGCAAATTTCCCTCAAGTGGATGACCTAAGGTTTATCAATCCGTGGGAGGCATAGGATGAAGATGGTCTCTCTCAAAAAAACCCGCAACCAAATAACAAAGAGTCTCTTGTGTCCCCAACACACCCAATACAATGGTAAATTGTATAGGTGCACTTGTTGGGCGAAGAAATGGTGATACAAGTACAATATGGATGGTAGATATAGGTTTTTGTAATAAGAAAATATAAAAACAGCAAGGTAACTAATTGTAAAAGTGAGCATAAACGGTGTTGCAATGATAGGAAACAAGGCCTAGGGTTCATACTTTCACTAGTGCAAGTTCTCTCAACAATAATAGCATAGCTGGGCATATAACTACCCCTCAACATGCAACAAAGAGTCATTCCAAAGTCACTAATAGCGGAGAACAAACGAAGAGATTATGGTAGGGTATGAAACCACCTCAAAGTTATTCTTTCTGATCGATCTATTCAAGAGTCCGTAGTAAAATAACACGAAGCTATTCTTTCCGTTCGATCTATCATAGAGTTCGTACTAGAATAACACCATAAGACACAAATCAACCAAAACCCTAATGTCACCTAGATACTCCATTGTCACCTCAAGTATCCGTGGGCATGATTATACGATATGCATCACACAATCTCAGATTCATCTATTCAACCAACACAAAGAACTTCAAAGAGTGCCCCAAAGTTTCTACTGGAGAGTCAAGACGAAAACATGTGCCAACCCCTATGCATAGATTCCCAAGGTCACGGAACCCGCAAGTTGATCACCAAAACATACATCAAGTAGATCACGTGATATCCCATTGTCACCACAGATAAGCACATGCAATACATACATCAAGTGTTCTCAAATCATTAAAGACTCAATCCGATAAGATAACTTCAAAGGGAAAACTCAATCCATTACAAGAGAGTAGAGGGGGAGAAACATCATAAGATCCAACTACAGTAGCAAAGCTCGCGATACATCAAGATCGTGCCATCTCAAGAACACGAGAGAGAGAGAGAGAGAGAGAGAGATCAAACACATAGCTACTGGTACATACCCTCAGCCCCGAGGGTGGACTACTCCCTCCTCGTCATGGAGAGCGCCGAGATGATAAAGATGGCCACCGGAGAGGGATTCCCCCTCCAGCAGGGTGCCGGAACGGGGTCTACATTGGTTTTCAGTGGCAATAGAGGCTTTCGGCGGCGGAACTCCTGATCTAGGTTATTTTCTGGAGGTTTCTGTATTTATAGGATTTTTTTGGCGTAGGGCACAAGTCAGGGGGGGTCTCCGGGCTGTCCACGAGATAGGGGGGCGCGCCCAGGGGGATGGGCAGCCCGTGACTCTCGTAGCCCAACTCTTTTACCCCGGGGGGCTTCTTTTGGTCCATAAAAAATATCAAAAACTGGCACGTCAATTGGACTCTGTTTGATATTCATTTTCTGTAAAACTCAAAAACAAGGAAAAAACAGAAACTGGCACTGGGCTTTGGGTTAATAGGTTAGTCCCAAAAATCTATAAAAGTGTATATAAAAGCCCATAAAACATTCTAGAATGATAATATAATAGCATGGAACAGTAAAAAATTATAGATACGTTGGAGACGTATCAGGCACCGTTCGAACTCCGTTTTTCTACAATTTGCTTGTTTCCCAAGATAAAAAATTATATATACACTCCCCGAACCTGTTGACCATCGTATCACGGAGAAATCTTCCGTTTTCCTTTCTTGCTATTTTCGGTCAGATCTACCAAGCTAGACATCATGTCTTCTTCCTCTTCCAACCCGATGGAAGAAGATGCTTGGCTGATGAAGATCGAGTTGGAAATGGAAGATCCTATAGAAGCTGCAAGAGGTGACGAAGGCAAGGAGGTCGTCGGTGATCAAGCACCGGCAATCGAGGAAGCGCTGCCAGAAGGGGAAGAAGAAGATGTCCTTATACCATACTACCCTCTTCTCACTCCCACTGAAATTGAGGCCTTCCGGATCATCGAAACGGATAAGATCGCATCTTCATCACCACCATCATCTTCTTCATCACCAAAAGAGAATTGAGTATCGGGTATGGGCACTCCCCTTGGCTTCTGCCAAGCTTGGGGGAGGTGCCCCGGTATCATATCATCCCACTATCTTTTTGCTTTTACTTATTTTATTTCAATCTTTTTGCTTTGGATGAAATAAAGTTTAGTTCGATCCTTTCATCTTTGAGAGTTTGCTTAGTGATCTATCATTGTTATCATGTGCAAGTTATATAATAAAGTTAGTTCGAGCTTTTACTTTCTTTACTTTCATGTTGCAATAAAGAAAAGAAAAATAGAAAGAAAGCAAACAAAAGAAGGGAAATGAATCAATAAGATCATATACTAATCCTATGGTAGGTGATAGCACCACATAAGGAAAAGTATAAGTAGATATTTTTTAGAGATTGACAAACATAGCATTGGTCAATGATGCAACTCATGAAAGAATTAATAAGGGAAGAGAAGATTCACATATAAATATACTATCCTAGAAATCTTTTGTGATTGTGAGCCCCCATCAAAATATTATATGCCAAAATTGTTGACGTTGGGCAGGGAAGACAACCTAATGATTTATTTTCGTTCATATTCACATAGAAGTCATATTTTCATAGACCCTTTAACATGTGGTGCTTGCCCAATATCTTTTCTAGCCAAAAACTCCGCACTAAGTAGAGATACTACGTGTGCATCCAAAAACCCTTAAACCCAAACCTTTTTCGAGAGTCCACCATACCTACATATGGATTGAGTAAGATCCTTCAAGTAAGTTGTCATCGGTGCAAAAAGGCAATAAAAATTACTTCTAAATATGTGAGATCATTTAGTGTAAGAGAAAATTGAGCTTGTACGAACTTGGATGACAAAGAATAAAAGCGACAGACTGCATAATAAAGGTTGTCATCTTAAGGGGCAATACAACATGACGTTCTCTTGCACTAAGGGATTGAGCATGCAAACAAATAAGCACATGGCAACCTCTGCTTCCCTATGCGAAGGGCCTATCTTTTACTTTTATGCAAAGAGTCAAAGTTTTCCCTCTTTCCTGTTTTATTTTTATCCTTTGGCAAGCATCATGTGGTGAGGAAAGATATAGGCACATATGTCCAGTTGAATATGGGTGACATGAGTTATTATTGTTGACATCACCCTTGAGGTGAGTATGTTGGGAGGAGAAACTATAAGCCCCTATATTTTTATGTGTCCGGTTGAAACGTTTTGCTCATGTGTATGCGGTGGGTGTTATCAATCATAGAAGACTATATGATGGTTGAGTATGTGGACTTGCCTAAAGGCTCTGATACGTGACCCTTCCTGAAAAGATGATGAATTGAAGTTGCAAAAGTTGACTGAAAACATAGTTTGTTGGTTTCTAATAGAGTTTATGCTTTATACTTCAGTTGTGTGAAGAACTATCACTTATTCATGAGAAGTTTATGATAAAAGTTTTATGATAAAAGTCTTATGTTTAATTTTGTTGCAGTTATAATAATCAACATGATGCTTCTATGATCGTATTTTGTTTTCACCGACACCTCTCTCTCTCTCAAAGCATGTGGACATGTTTTTCGATTTCGGTTTTCGCTTGAGGACAAGCGAGGTCTAAGCTTGGGGGAGTTGATACGTCCATTTTGCATCATGTCTCCTTATTGTTATTTATAATGTTTTTATCCATAATAATGTTTTTTGGAGTAATTCTAATGCCTTTTCTCTCATAATTTGCAAGGAACACACCAAGAGGGAGAATTCTGGCAGCTGGAAATCTGGACCTAGAAAAGCTATGTCACGCCACCTATTCTACACAACTCCAAACAAGTTGAAACTTCATGGAGAATTTTTATGGATTATTTAAGAAATATTGGATCCAATAAACACCAGAGGGGGCCCACCAGGTGGGCACAACCCACTTAGGCGCGCCAGGCCCCCTCACGCACCCTGATGGGTTGTGGCCTCCTCGGCCCACCTTTAGTGCCCATCTTCTGGTATATAAGTGATTCTGACCTAGAAAAAATAAGAGGAAGACTTTCGGGATGAAGCGCCGCCGTCTCGAGGCGGAACTTGGGCAGGAGCATTTTTGCCCTCCCGCGAAGCGATTCCGCCGGGGGAACTTCCCTCCCAGAGGGGGAAATCATCGTCATCATCATCACCAACCACTCTCCCATCTTGGGGAGAGCAATCTCCGTCAACATCTTCAACAACACCATCTCATCTCAAACCCTAGTTCATCTCTTGTATTCAATCTTGTCACTAGAACTATAGATTGTTGCTAGGGGGTGACTAGTAGTGTTGATTACATCTAGTAGTTGATTACTATATGGTTTATTTGGTGGAAGTTTATATGTTCAGATCCATTATGCATATTAATACCCCTCTGATCTTGACCATGTTCATCACTTGTGAGTAGTTACCTTTGTTCTTGAGGTCACGGGAGAAATCATGTTGCAAGTAATCATGTGAATTTGATATGTGTTCGATATTTTGATAGTATGTATGTTGTGATTCCCTTAGTGGTGTCATGTGAACGTCGACTACATGACACTTCACCATATATGAGCCTAAGGGAATGAATTGTGGAGTAGTAAATAGATGGTGGGTTTCTAGAGTGACAGAAACTTAAACCCCAGTTTATGCACTATTCCGTAAGGGATCGATTGGATCCTAGAGTTTAATAATATGGTTAGAATTTATTCTTAATACTTTTCTCGTAGTTGCGGATGCTTGCGGGAGGGTTAATAATAAGTAGGAGGTTTTTTCAAGTAAGAACAACACCTAAGCACCGATCCACCCACATATCAAATTATCAAAGTAGCGAACACAAATCAAACCAACATGATGAAAATGACTAGATGAAATTCCCGTATACCCTCAAGAACGCTTTGCTTATCATAAGAGACCGCTTTAGCCTGTCCTTTGCCTCAAAAAAATCGGCCTATCCTACTGCATACTTGTTACTTTCATCGCTACTCGCTTGTTACAAAATATCTTGCTATCAAACAACTCGCTACTTACAATTTCAGCATTTGCAGGCAATACCTTACTGAAAACTACTTTTCATTTCCTTCTGCTCCTCGTTGGGTTCGACACTCTTACTTATCGAAAAGAGCTAAAATTGATCCCCTATACTTGTGGGTCATCACTCCATCAGTTAAAATCCGACATAAACTCCAACATCGAAAACATACTAGATGATGCATATGAAATATGTTCCCGATGAACTTGAGCTTGTCAAGAAGAATATCACAAGCTCCAAAACTCACAAATAGAAAATACAAACAAGAACCAATAAAGATGATGCCAAGGATGCAATGGTTTGAGCTCTCTACGAACGAAACGATCAAACTACTCACTCGAGAGCCCCCTTGATAGTACGACAAACAATCCTATAACCCGGCCTCCCAACTACCACCATGAGACCGGTAAAATAGAAAACCTATCAAGGACAAACCTTTGCCTTGCTCATAGTACACTTGATCTAGATGATGACGATCTCCTCCTCCTCAAGATGGACCACCTTTCTTGATTGTGCAGGCTCGATGAAGACTTGTATATTGTTCCCCCATACTCGACTATGCGTGAGCCACTCTTCGGCACATATTCGCAAGTCCATCGTCACCACAATGGACGGCAAGCTTCAAGCACGTGACCTCTTCATGATGCTCCACTTGAATTTGCACAATGCCACCTTGATGACGAGCACCACTTGACGTCAACCTCCATAGGTTATATGATATCGTCCTTTTGATGCACACCCATGGAAACATACCTAACCCCACAAAGAACTCTCAGATAGACCATGGGTTAGTACACACAGCGTAATGGGTAATGCTTACCCTACCATGGGATCACTTGACCCCTCTCGCTACATCTTCTATACTTCGTGTCTTGATTAACTTGATTCACTCTTTGACTTAGTTTTGACCAACCTTGCATCTTATCTTCTCCTTATAACCTTGAAACCAGCAAATGGTCTTCAAGCAAAGCCTAAGGACAAACCCTTCAAATATAACTTAAGACAGTCATTAGTCCACAGGGATTGTCGTAAATTACCAAAATCAAATATGGGGGACCTGCTCTTTCAATGGCGACTCTGGTCATGGTAGACGGACCATCGACGAGCCCGTGATGATCGCGGCCATGGTGTGACGAGTCCATGCTGACCTGGGACGTTGTCGAACCCTAGCTAGAGGAGGGCCTGTTTCGTGGTCGCAGCAACGAGGGACTTGTTCTCTGCGATGGCGGCCTCCTAATGGGCGGCAGCTGCTTCCATTTTTTGGCCCGCACCTTCCTTCGGCCAACCCTCTTCGCCGATTGAACGACCCACTGTGCCTCTGTTTGCTCCTTCTTCTTACACAGCGACGCCTTTTTTGCAGACGGTGCAGGCTTGTCAATGGTGTAGGCGAGGCCGACGGTAGCGGTAGGCTTCAGAACCAATTTGTAGACATACAAACACAGACGAACGAAGACCGGATCCACATGGATCCACCGAAGACAAACGCCGACCGAATCCCATGTGATCAGTCGGAGACAAGCCTCCACATGCCCTCCGACGATGCTAGAAACACCACCAGGATGGGGGCTAGGCGGGGAGGACCTTATTCCATCTGTAGAGAGCCGCCTCCGCCTCGCATCTCTGAGTAGGACATAAATCTTAACAAAACTAAAAAACATCAGAAAACAGAGCCCTCCTAATACGTCTCCAACATATCTATAATTTTTTATTGTCCCATGCTATTATATTATTAGTCTTTGATGTTTTATATGCATTATTATGCTATTTTATATCATTTTTTGGGACTAACCCATTAACCTAGTACCCAGTGCCAGTTGTTATTTTTCCTTGTTTTTTCTTTATAGGAAATCAATACCAAATGGAGTCCAAATGCAACGAATCTTTTTGACGATTTTTCTTGAACCGCAAGACACCCAGGAAGCTTTGGGAGTAGGCCAGAAGGGGCACGAGGTGACAAAAAGCTCAGGGGACGCCCTCCAAGCTTGTGGGCCACTCAAGGGTCTTCCAACCCTAATTCTTCTTATATGAATAACCAAATATTTCCGTAGACCAGAGAGCAACCGAAAATACTTTTTCTGCCACAACACGTTTCTATTTTTGAGAGATCCCATCTGGAGACCTTTTCCGGTACTCTACCGGAGGGGGATTCGGTCACGGAGGTCTTCTACACCAACCGTGCTGCCCTTCCGATGATGTGTGGGTAGTTTACCACAGACCTACGGGTCCATAGCTAGTAGCTAGATGCCTTCTTCTCTCTCTTTGATTTTTAATACAATGTTCTTGGAGATCTATTCTATGTAATCTTATTTTGTGGTGTGTTTGTTGAGATCCTATGAATTGTGGGTTTATGATCAGATTATCTATGAATGTTATTTGAGTCTTCTCAGAACTCTTTTATCATGATTAATATAGCTTTGTATTTCTCTACAATCTATTAATTTGGTTTGGCTAACCAGATTGATTTTTCGTGCAATGGGAGAGGTGCTTTGTAATGGATTCAATCTTATGGTACTCAATCCCAGTGACAGAAAGAGACACGGCATATATTTGTATTGCTGCCATTAAGGATAAAAAGATGTTTTCTTTTCACATTGATTGGATCCATCCCTTTGCATCATGACATCTTTCTTAAGATGTTACTCCATTCTTGTTAACTTAATACACCAGATGCATGCTGGATAGTGGTGGATGTGTGGAGTAATAGTAGTAGATGCATGCAGGAGTTTGTCTACTTGTCTCGGACGTGATGCCTATATACATGATCATTGCCTTGGATATCGTCATAACCATGCGCTTTTCTATCAATTGCTCAATAGTAATTTGTTTACCCACCGCATGCTTTCTTTCAAGTGAGAAGTCTCTAGTGAAAACTATGGCCACCGGGTCTATCTTTATCATATTGCTTTCGATCTATAAAATAAAAATAAATAAAAATACCTTGCTGCAATTTATTTATCTTTGTTTTATTTTGCACTTTTACTTATTTTTTATATCCATCACTATCAGATCTCATCCTTGCAAGTAACCGTGAAGGGATTGACAACCCCTTTATCATGTTGGGTGCAAGTATTTGTTTGTTCGTGCAGGTACAACTATTGGAGACTTGTGTGTTCCTCCTACTGGGTTGATACATTGGTTCTCAACCGAGGGAAATACTTATCTCTACTTTGCTGCATCACCCTTTCCTCTTCAAGAAAAAAACCAACGCAAGATCAAGAAGTAGCACCTCCCGCTGACAAGGGCCGGGATCCATCGCGCCTCCATGATCCTAAGACCACAAGAGACGAGATACCCCGACGACGGCGACGACGGGAGGTAGAAGAAACCCCAGCACATGGTGTGGGTACGAGCAGCGGCAGCCCGCGACCGTGCGTGTGAGTTTTTAGTGGCTCGGGGGGAAACCTCCACAATACGTCGCCTCCCTAGCGTCTCGGGGGAAAACCTTCACCGCCATAACTTCCATCCTCTCCTCCTAATCTCGCCGCCACTGGATGGTGCCTCCCGGCAAAGCTCGGGCCAGCCCCGACGAAGGTGGCTACGTGGCTTCAGTTCCTTCATGCGTGCTGCAGGCGTGAGTGGTGTGCTCGTCCCAGCAGTGCCACGAAGTGGCAGGCATCGGCGCGTTCCAGGCATGTGTCGGCGTGACATGGAAGGCTGGGACGACGCAGTGGTATGCATGTGCGTCATCACCGTGCGTGAAGGTTCCTGGGGGCGAAGACACGTGGATCGCCGCAGCCGGGCCCGATCTTGGCCTTGGCGAGTCGTGGCCGACCGTCGTCGCCTTGGGACGTTGCGGTGCTACCAAAGAGCGCATGAGTGGTGGGCAACGCGGATATGTTGTGTTGGCGTGGTTGGCGCTGTCATAGGCGTGTGGCTTAGATCTGGGCCCGCATGGGTTGGGGTCCGGCGCTTGTGATGGCGCATGTCA
>LR738716.1:61546699-61599696 GCA_902687465.1 Secale cereale
TTCATGTCTATATATAGATTTCTACGGGGGTCAATCTGATGAAAGATGATTTGTGCCATGTGGACATATGCACCACGAACTCTATACTCGGGGAAGTGAAATGTTTCCACTCTCGTTGAGATAAAGGAGATATTTTAAAATCGCTAGACGCGATGAGGTATTTGTTGGCTCAACTCGAGTCATATTTACTATCCCTGTGGGTACTCGAGTAACGTTGGGATGCTTCATTGCTTCCTAGGTTTAACTCGTACCCTACTAGACTATGGAGGTATCCGTCAAAATAGTTTCCATATCGAAACTTATGATGACAACAAAGAGGAATATCTTCTCTTTACCATATGCAACGGATATGACAAGCACATTCTCTTTGTATCATCAGGGTTGTACTACACATACTACAAAACCCGTACCACATGTTGCGTACGAGATAGTTTTCCAGAGTGTCTTTTGCATGACAAACTTGGCATTTCAGTTTTGGTCATCATTGACATTGGGTTGAAACCGAAACTATCAGCAATTCCAATGGTTTATGATCATTATGATGCTAAATTCTAACAATATTTGGATTTTGTGTGCACTACATGTGACACAGGGAGGCAAATTTTAAGGCTCGCGCACCTTAAAGTATATGCTGAACCACTCAGACTCCTTGAATTCATCAAGTCGAGGTAAGTGGCTCTTCCCAACCATTGAGTGGACTATTCAGGTACCCCATGGTTCTAAAAGACATCTATATGATGGTCTTAACTGTGTGCTTTATTCACACGAAACCATTGGATCATTATCCCGACACCGATTTCAAGCAAATCGGATGGATATCATTGCAGAATTCTCCTTGAGTGCCTTGTCTATGGCTCTCGGATTGAAGTTTAGCAATTTGTCCTAATGTCTATACTCAAAATGGTTTGGTAGAATCTCATCCAAAGAATTAAGCTCATTGCGTGATCTTTACTTTGAATTGCAACTTACCAACTTTACGTTGGAGTCATGTAGTTTTACACGCTCATGACCAAACTGCATAATATTTTTTCCCTCTATCTTTGATATGTGGAAATCTACCAAGTATTTCCCATCTGCAGTACTTCGGTTGCATACCGATATCACCACCCGGCATACATCATTGGCCCCTCAACATATAGTTGGGATCTATGTGAGGAATAACTGTATTACCGTCAATACCTCAAGCCCCTCACATGGGGAGTTATTCAAGGTCAGTATGCTAATTCAATGAGGAACATTTCCAGGCATTAGGGGGAGATTTCAAGTACCATAAAGAATGCCGAGAAATTAGTGGAATGTTAACACATTTCTGCCTCAAATCCACGTACTCAAAGATCTGAACCATGCGTTCAGAAGATTTGCAACACATTGCAAATAACCTGCCAAATTCATTTACTGACTATAAAGGTGTCACGCAATCCTACAATCCTGCAATAATACGTCGAAAAGAGTGGAGGTACCAACTAAAACCACTCAACTCCTCATTCAAAGCAATAGGGGGAGAAGTACGGCAATAGTACATCAGGATTCAGCTTTTTGCAAGCAAGGATATCAAGGCCTCTGAATCAGTAAATGCATGTCAACTTTACGTTGACAGACACCTAATGGGTAGTATACACCCAGTGGAAGGGAAACCTCCACCAACCCAGGTCATAGTGCACACAATGACCGGGACATCGGAATACCCGACTCAACCGCATTGGGAAATCGCGGACAGTCACCATGGGTAACGATATTTCCATCAACTGTATATATACATATATAGATTCTGAAGAATCATATAACCGGAAGTCTACAATTGTCGACATACATTTCTCAACTAGATTGCAAACACCTTTCAAATGATTCAGATCCAAAGACCATGGCCATGGCAAAGTGTGAACAACACTTGGACTGAACTCAAGCAAAGGATATAATCTAAGTAGAAATGATCTTGCTCAATAATGGGAAGGTATTCATAAGCAATACCTACACCAGTTTTCTTCTGGAAACAGAAATGAGAACAACGATGTGGTGAAACAAAGAGCAAGTATTGTAGCACAAGGGTTCACGCAGATACCCAACTATTCTCCAGAGGTGGAATCTCTTTCCGATAACTTATATCATTGGCAGTTCAAAATCATCTATCTCTGCAGTTGATAGATGTAGTGATCACATATCCATGTGGATCACTAGATTCAGACATATATGGTTGATTCCCGATGGAATCTCACTTCTGAATCGAAATGCAACACGCAATACACATTGTGTAAAATCAATAAGTCACCATATGACTTATTATTATTGTCGGTACATTTGGTATAACCGACGTAGTGAGTTCCTTATTCACAAGGATTACTACTACAATGATGATTATCCATGTTTGTGTGTCTGCAATGACGACACATGTAATCATCTAAATGACGGAGTTTAAAATGAAGGATTTGGTAAACCAAAATATCGCTCGTTACTAAACTTGAGCACCTTCATTCATACATTATGGTATACTATGTTGTCTATATCCAAATATATTGGAGAAATTCAATGTGGACAAATCTTATCCATCCATAACTCTCATGGTAGTTCATTCTCTAGACGTAGAGAAAGATATATTTAGACCAAGAGATGATGGAAATGAGATATTGGGACTCAACGTTCCATATGCCATTGGATCGACCAAACACAATTGGTTGGTACTCAAGAATATCTTTTGATATCTCCAAGGCATGAAATATCTTGTCCTGGTTTTTCAGTTTTGGAGAAATCTAAACACCAATATCATTGGATACATCGATCAGATCCCCGCTATATCAGATCGCAGACAAGCTTAGTGTTCCTACTAGGTGTGCTAGCCCTCTCATGAAGATTCTTCGAAACAGACCTCATGGCTACATCCACCAACCATTATCTCAACGATAAGGTTTCTTGTGTTGCCCGGATGCAAACATGTTACATAATAAGCAATATCACTATATTGCATATCTTGCAAGTCAAATCATGCGACTGATTTGTTCACCGGGTCTCTACCAACTTCTGCATTCCAGAAACATGTTCATGGAATTGGTATGTGACGGCTTTGGAACTTGCAAGAATCAGGGGGAGTATCTTCCTGAATTGTTCATGTTCAATGCATCATATTATACTCTTTTTCCCTTCATGAGTTTACTTTATAGGTTCTCATAAAGGTTTTTAATGAGGTAATATCAACATGAGATCATATGTCATACTTTCTGTTTTCCCCACCGGGGTTTTTACGAAAGTATACACGACATATTTATTGTCTTCTAAACTCTATGGGTTTTCTCGTATTGAGTTAAAAGTGACAATAACCATTATATGTTGCATCATTTTCTCCTTATTTTCCCACTGGGTTTGAAGGAGTTTTAGCAACATATGGAACACCTATCTCCTCATATTTTTCCCACAGGGTTTTTGAAGGAGCTTTTTCAAGATGATGATACTTACACTAACAAGCATGGATTAGGGGGAGTGTTAGGATTTAATTAATCCTATAAATCCCTGCTTTTCCTAATCGAGGCGGTTGTCTCGTGTCCCTTCGGACGCACCCCTTCGGGGGCTATATATATGTGTAATCCCATCATCAATGAGAACACTGATTCACTTTTACATCTGTGTCAAGGCTCTCTCGATTGTCTCTCGATCCCTTTCTAACAGTATAAGGTTAGTCATGTCGTTTCGTTGCTAGAGTCAATAGTGCCTGTATTTTAGCAACATTTCACCAGAGCCTGATTCAGCAAAAACAGGCAACAAACCAACATATGCATATTGTTTGGTTGCCTGCATTGCATCAATGGTCACTTTAGGGCATGTTGTTTGGTTGCCCGTATTTGTGCTTAAGGGATGAGCAGATACAAACCACATCTGTTTGGCCAACAGCAGGCAGAGCGTCAACAACACATAAACTAGCAGGTAAACAACAACTAACAACAAATAAAGAAGCTAAACAAGCATACTGCTAAGAGGCATAAGTTTAAAGACAGCAGGGGCATCCCATGCCCCCTGCTTCACCACATGATGTTGAACCCTGGACAAAATATTAACAAGTTCACAACAAGTTCTCTCATCAACGCAACTAACTAACTACAAGTTGATACTAACAAGTTTAGAGGGTGAAAGCAAGGTCACCGATGCAGCTGTGCCTCCTATGATGTCGTCCTGGAATTGAACTAGTGTTTAAGGTCGATCAAGTTCAAACAATTTGGCTCTGCAAGATCAATCAGATATCGAGCGCACCCTGCACCCGATGGAGTTGTCGTGGTTTAGATTTGGACACTGAGGCCTAGGTCGGAGATGCGCAGCACAACAAGGTCGCCCGGGACGACCCTATGCTGGCGACAGAAGTATTGCCAACCCCGGCCAAGCACCATCTGCCCCCTCCCCCCCGAAGTTCTGGACCTGAACCCAAAACTCACACCACTTGTCCGCCGAGAGCCTTACGACGCGCGGGAGCCTGACCGACAACCACTCCTTCATCACCTCCACGAACTTGGGAGGGATGACAAGCATGGCGAGATCCTCCTCGTCCCTGATTCACACATAAAAGTGAAGCGGCTCTCGGGACCCCTTCTCGTTGCCGGTCCTAGGAGCTCGTCCCCTTGAAATTGGCAGGCTCATGAAGGCGACCCTACCAGGCAGGTTCACCCTCTTCAGCCAGCGGTTCATGGGGATGAAGTCCATGGCGGCCTTGGCGCCAGCGACGACATGGGATCCTCCTCTAGCGTTGTCCCACTCCGTCTTCATCACCTTGTCAGGTACGATGACATGGATTAGTAATAGGACATTGGCACCATACTACATTTGTACTAGTACCTAAAGTAGCAAACACATTGGTCCTACCTACCATGAAAACCATGCACGTAATGAAATCATGCAACATATCATGCCCTTTCCAGCACCAATCTAGCTAGCATGCCCATGAACCCTAGCATGAACATCAAACACGGAACAAGCATCATGAACACTAAGCAGGAACATCAAAGACAACACCAATATAGCTATCATGCCCATGAACATCAAACACCCACCAATCTATATAACATGCATATGAACACTAAGCAGGAACATCAAAGACAACCCCAATATGGCTAGCATCATGAACACCAAACATTCACCAATCTAGATAACATGGACATGAGCACTAAGCATGAACACCAAACACAACACCTAGCTAGCATGCCCATGAACACATTGTACATCATGAGTACTAAGCACGAAGCATGAACATGAAACACACACCAATCCTGCATGCTGCTACTTCTTGAGCTTATGTTAATTTTCCCTTGAAGAGGAAAGGGTGATGCAACAAAGTAACGATAAGTATTTCCCTCAGTTAAGAACCAAGGTATCAATCCAGTAGGAGGCACAAGCAAGTCTCCAAACTATGCAACAAACACTTGCACACAACGCGAAAAAGGGGTTGTCAATCCCTTCACGGTCACTTGCAAGAGTGAGATCTAACAGAGAGATATAAAACAAATAAGAGTAAATAAAACTCAGGGAGGTATTTTTTATGTTTTTTATTTTATAGATCTGAATAAATATGGTGGAAAATAGACCTGGGGGCCATAGGTTTCACTAGAGGCTTCTCTCTTTAAGAAAGCATACAGTGGGTAAACAAATTACTGTTGAGCAATTGATAGAAAAGCGCAAAGTTATGAAAAAATCTAAGGCAATGATCATGAATATATGCATCACGTCCGTGACAAGTAGATCGACTCCTACCTGCATCTACTACTATTACTCCACTCATCGATCGCTATCCAGTATGCATGTAGAGTATTAAGTCATAAAAACAAAGTAACACCTTAAGCAAGATGACATGATGTAGAGGGATAAACTCATGCAATATGTGAAGGAAATATGCCCTAGAGGCAATAATAAAGATGTTATTTGTATTTCCTTATATCATGATAAATGTCTTTTATTCATGCTAGAATTGTATTAACCGGAAACTTAGTACATGTGTGGATACATAGACAAAACAGTATGTCCCTAGTATGCCTCTACTAGACTAGCTCATTGATCAAAGATGGTTATGTTTCCTAACCATAGACATGAGTTGTCATTTGATCAACGAGATCACATCATTAGGAGAATGATGTGATGGACAAGACCCATCCGTTAGCATAGCACAATGATCGTTTAGTTTTCTGCTATTGCTTTCTTCATGACTTATACATGTTCCTATGACTATGAGATTATGCAACTCCCGAATACCGTAGGAACACCTTGTGTGCTATCAAACGTCACAACGTAACTGGGTGATCATAAAGATGCTCTACAGGTGTCTCCGAAAGTATTCGTGGTGTTGGCATAGATCAAGATTAGGATTTGTCACTCCGAGTGTCGGAGAGGTATCTCTGGGCCCTCTCGGTAACACACATCACAATAAGCCTTGCAAGCAAAAGACTAATGAGTTAGTCACGAGATGATGTGTTACGGAACGAGTAAAGAGACTTGCCGGTAACGAGATTGAACTAGGTATAGAGATACCGACGATCAAATCTCGGGCAAGTAACATACCGTTTGACAAAAGGAACAACGTATGTAGTTATGCGGTTCTGACCGATAAAAGATCTTCGTAGAATATGTAGGAGCCAATATGAACATCCAGGTTCCGCTATTGGTTATTGACCGGAGATGAGTCTCGGTCATGTCTACATAGTTCTCGAACCCGTAGGGTCCGCACGCTTAACGTTTGATGACGATCGGTATTATGAGTTTATGAGTATTGATGTACCGAAGGTAGTTCGGAGTCCCGGATGAGATCACGGACATGACGAGGAGTCTCGGAATGTCCGAGACATAAAGATTGATATATTGGACGGCTATATTCGGACACCGGAAGTATACCGGAAAAGTTTCGGATTTATCGGGAATGCCGGAGGGGGTTACCGGAACCCCCTACGAGAGGGGATGGTCCATAGTGGGCCAAAAGGGAAAGAGAGAGGCAGCCCATAGGGCTGGCCGGCGCCCCCACCTAGGGTTCCTAGTTGGACTAGGATTGGGGGGGGCGCCACCTCTCCTATTCCTTTCCCCCTTCTTCCTTTTGGTGAATCCTACTAGGAATAGGACTGCAATCCTATTCCTAGTAGGACTCCTTCCCTAGCCGCACCAGGAAGGGCCGGCCGGCCTCCCTCCCCTGCTCCTTTATATACGGGGGCAGGGGGGCACCCAAAGACACACAAGTTGAATTGTTTTAGCCGTGTGCGGTGCCCCCCACCACAGAATCACACCTCGGTCATACCGTCGCGGAGCTTAGGCGAAGCCCTGCGCCGGTGAACACATCATATCCGTCACCACGCTGTCGTGTTGACGAAACTCTCCCGTGAAGCTCAACTGGATCAAGAGCTCGTGGGACGTCATCAAGCTGAACGTGTGCTGAACGCGGAGGTGCCGTACGTTCGGTGCTTGATCGGTTGGATCGCGAAGAAGTTCGACAACATCAACCGCGTCACTTGACGCTTCCGCTCCCGGTCTACGAGGGTACGTAGACACACTCTTCCCTCTCGTTGCTATGCATCTGGTAGATAGATCTTGCGTGATCGTAGGAAAATTTTAAAATACTACGTTCCCCAACAGTGGCATCATGAGCCAGGTCTATGCGTAGATGATATGCACGAGTAGAACACAATGAGTTGTGGGCGATACTAGTCATACTGCTTACCAGCATGTCATACTTTGCTTCGGCGGTATTGTGAGATGAAGCGGCCCGGACCGACATTACGCGTACGCTTACGCGAGACTGGTTTCACCGTTACGAGCACTCGTTGCTTAAAGGTGACTGGCAGGTGTCTCTCTCTCTCACTTTAGCTGAATCAAGTGTGGCTACGCCCGGTCCTTGTGAAGGTTAAAACAGCACATACTTGACGAAACATCGTTGTGGTTTTGTATGCGTAGGTAAGAACGGTTCTTGCTAAAGCCCGTAGCAGCCACGTAAAACTTGCAACAAACAAAGTAGAGGACGTCTAACTTGTTTTTGCAGGGCATGTTGTGATGTGATATGGTCAAGACATGATGAGTTATACGGTTTTGTATGAGATGATCATGTTTTGTAAAGTTATCGGCAACTGGCAGGAGCCATATGGTTGTCGCTTTATTGTATGAAATGCAATCGCCATGTAATTGCTTTACTTTATCACTAAGCGGTAGCGATAGTCGTAGAAGCAATAGTTGGCAAGACGACAATGATGCTACGATAAAGATCAAGGTGTCAAGCCGGTGACGAAGGTGATCATGACGGTGCTTTGAAGATGGAGATCAAAAGCACAAGATGATGATGGCCATATCATGTCACATATTTTGATTGCACGTGATGTTTATCTTATTATGCTTCTTATTTTGCTTAGAACGACGGTAGCATTATAAGATGATCCCTTACTAAATTTCAAGGTATAAGTGTTCTCCCTGAGTATGCACCGTTGCGAAAGTTTGTCGTGCCGAGACACCACGTGATGATCGGGTGTGATAAGCTCTACGTTCAAATACAACGGGTGTAAGCCAGTTTTGCACACGCAGAATACTCGGGTTAAACTTGACGAGCCTAGCATATGCAGATATGGCCTCGGAACACTGGAGACCGAAAGGTCGAGCGTGAATCATATAGTAGATATGATCAACATAAGATGTTCACCATTGAAACTACTCCATCTCACGTGATGATCGGACATGGTTTAGTTGATTTGGATCACGTGATCATTTAGATGACCAGAGGGATGTCTATCTAAGTGGGAGTTCTTTAATTTAATATGATTAAATCGAACTTTAACATGAACTTAGTCCTGATAGTTTTTGCATATCTATGTTGTTGTAGATCAATGGCCCGTGCTACCGTTCCTTTGAATTTTAATGCATTCCTAGAGAAAGCTAAGTTGAAAGATGATGGTAGCAATTACACGGACTGGGTCCGTAACCTGAGGATTATCCTCATTGCTGCACAGAAGAATTATGTCCTTGAAGCACCGCTAGGTGACAAGCCCCCTCCCGCTAATGTAGACGCTTTGAACGTCTGGCAGTCGCGGTCTGATGACTACACGATAGTTCAGTGTGCCATGCTTTACGGCTTAGAACCGGGACTTCAACGACGTTTTGAACGTCATGGACCATATGAGATGTTCCAGGAGTTGAAGTTAATATTTCAAGCAAATGCCCGAATTGAGAAATATGAGATTTCCAATAAGTTCTACAGCTGCAAGATGGAGGAGAATAGTTCTATCAGTGAACACTTGCTCAGAATGTCTGGGTACTACAATCATATGACTCAATTTGGTTGCAAAGTTGACGAGGATAGTGTTATTGATAGAGTTCTTCAATCACTGCCACCAAGCTATAAAGGCTTCGTGATGAACTATAACATGCAAGGGATGCAAAAGACAATTCTCGAGCTCTTCGCTATGCTCAAAGCTGCGGAGGTAGAAATCAAAAAGGAGCATCAAGTGTTGATGGTTAGCAAGACCACTAGTTTCAAGAAAAAGGGCAAGGGAAAGAAAGGGAACTTCAAAAAGAATAGCAAGTCAGTTGCTACTTCCACGAAGAAACCCAAATCTGAAGCCAAGCCTGAAACTGAGTGCTTCTACTGCAAGGGGACTGGACACTGGAAGCGGAACTGCCCCAAGTATTTGGCGGATAAGAAGGATGGCAAGATGAACAAAGGTATATGTGATATACATGTTATTGATGTGTACCTTACTAATGCTCGTAGTAGTACCTGGGTATTTGATACCGGTTCGGTTGCTAATATTTGTAACTCGAAACAGGGACTACGGATTAAACGAAGATTGGCTAAGGACGAGGTAACGATGCGCGTGGGAAATGGTTCCAAAGTCGATGTGATCGCCGTCGGCACGCTACCTCTACATCTACCTTCGGGATTAGTTTTAGACCTAAATAATTGTTATTTGGTGCCAGCGTTGAGCATGAACATTATATCTGGATCTTGTTTATTGCGAGACGGTTATTCATTTAAATCAGAGAATAATGGTTGTTCTATTTTAATGAATAATATCTTTTATGGTCATGCACCCTTAAAGAGTGGTCTATTCTTATTGGATCTCGATTGTAGTGATACACATATTCATAATATTGAAACCAAAAGATGCAAGGTTAATAATGATAGTGCAACTTATTTGTGGCACTGCAGTTTAGGTCATATTGGTGTAAAACGCATGAAGAAACTCCATAATGATGGACTTTTGGAATCACTTGATTATGAATCACTTGGTGCTTGCGAACCATGCCTCATGGGCAAGATGACTAAAACTCCGTTCTCCGGAACTATGGAGCGAGCAACAGATTTGTTGGAAATC
The DNA here is from genome assembly GCA_902687465.1 of Secale cereale. Taxonomy (NCBI): domain Eukaryota; kingdom Viridiplantae; phylum Streptophyta; class Magnoliopsida; order Poales; family Poaceae; genus Secale; species Secale cereale. The sequence continues at coordinate 61,557,004 of LR738716.1, forward strand.
ATACATACTGATGTATGTGGACCAATGAGTGTTGATGCTCGCGGCGGGTATCGTTATTTTCTGACCTTCACTGATGATTTGAGCAGATATGGGTATATCTACTTAATGAAGCACAAGTCTGAAACATTTGAAAAGTTCAAAGAATTTCAGAGTGAAGTAGAGAATCATCGTAACAAGAAAATAAAGTTTCTACGATCTGATCGTGGAGGAGAATATTTGAGTTACGAGTTTGGTCTTCATTTGAAACAATGTGGAATAGTTTCACAACTCACGCCACCTGGAACACCACAGCGTAATGGTGTGTCCGAACGTCGTAACCGTACTTTATTAGATATGGTGTGATCTATGATGTCTCTTACCAATTTACCACTATCGTTTTGGGGTTATGCTTTAGAGACAGCTGCATTCACGTTAAATAGGGCACCATCTAAATCCGTTGATACGACGCCTTATGAACTATGGTTTGGCAAGAAACCAAAGTTGTCGTTTCTTAAAGTTTGGGGCTGCGATGCTTATGTGAAAACACTTCAACCTGATAAGCTCGAACCCAAGTCGAAAAAATGTGTCTTCATAGGATACCCAAACGAGACTGTTGGGTACACCTTCTATCACAGATCCGAAGGCAAAATATTCGTTGCTAAGAACGGATCCTTTCTAGAAAAGGAGTTTCTCTCGAAAGAAGTGAGTGGGAGGAAAGTAGAACTTGATGAGGTAATTGTACCTTCTCCCGGATTGGAAAGTAGTACATCACAGGAAATTGTTCCAGTGATTCCTACACCAATTAGTGAGGAAGTTAATGATAATGATCATGAAACTTCAGATCAAGTTTCTGCTGAACGTCGTAGATCAACCAGAGTACGTTCCGCACCAGAGTGGTACGGCAACCCAGTTCTGGAAATCATGTTACTAGACCATGATGAACCTACGAACTATGAGGAAGCGATGATGAGCCCAGATTCCGCAAAATGGCTTGAAGCCATGAAATCTGAGATGGGATCCATGTATGAGAACAAAGTGTGGACTTTGGTTGACTTGCCCGATGATCGGCAAGCCATCGAAAATAAATGGATCTTCAAGAGGAAGACCGACGCAGACGGTAATATTACTGTTTACAAAGCTCGACTTGTTGCGAAAGGTTTTCGACAAGTTCAAGGAGTTGACTACGATGAGACTTTCTCACCTGTAGCGATGCTTAAGTCTGTCCGAATCATGTTAGCAATTGCCGCATTTTATGATTATGAAATCTGGCAAATGGATGTCAAAACTGCATGCCTAAATGGATATCTCAAAGAAGAGTTGTATATGATGCAACCAGAAGGTTTTGTCAATCCAAAAGGTGCTAACAAAGTATGCAAACTCCAGCGATCCATCTATGGACTGGTACAAGCATCTCGGAGTTGGAATATACGCTTTGATGAGGTGATCAAAGCATATGGTTTTATACAGACTTTTGGAGAAGCCTGTATTTACAAGAAAGTGAGTGGGAGCTCTGTAGCATTTCTAATATTATATGTAGATGACATATTGTTGATTGGAAATGATATAGAATTTCTGGATAGCATAAAAGGATACTTGAATAAAAGTTTTTCAATGAAAGACCTCGGTGAAGCTGCTTATATACTAGGCATCAAGATCTATAGAGATAGATCAAGACGCTTAATTGGACTTTCACAAAGCACATACCTTGATAAGATTTTGAAGAAGTTCAAAATGGATCAGTCAAAGAAAGGGTTCTTGCCTGTTTTACAAGGTATGAAGTTGAGTAAGACTCAATGCCCGACCACTGCAGAAGATAGAGAGAAAATGAAAGTCATTCCCTATGCCTCAGCCATAGGATCTATCATGTACGCAATGCTGTGTACCAGACCTGATGTGTGCCTTGCTATAAGTCTAGCAGGGAGGTACCAAAGTAATCCAGGAGTGGATCACTGGACAGCGGTCAAAAACATCCTAAAGTATCTGAAAAGAACAAAGGATATGTTTCTCGTATATGGAGGTGACAAAGAGCTCGTTGTAAACGGTTACGTCGATTCTAGCTTTGACACTGATCCGGATGACTCAAAGTCACAAACCGGATATGTATTTTTATTGAACGGTGGAGCTGTCAGTTGGTGCAGTTCCAAGCAGAGCGTCGTGGCGGGATCTACGTGTGAAGCGGAATACATAGCTGCTTCGGAAGCAGCAAATGAAGGAGTCTGGATGAAGGAGTTCATATCCGATCTAGGTGTAATACCTAGTGCATCGGGTCCAATGAAAATCTTTTGTGACAACACTAGAGCCATAGCCTTGGCAAAGGAATCCAGGTTTCACAAGAGAACAAAGCACATCAAAAGACGCTTCAATTCCATCCGCGATCTAGTCAAAGAGGGAGACATAGAGATTTGCAAAATACATACGGATCTGAATATTGCAGACCCGTTGACTAAGCCTCTTCCACGGGCAAAACATGATCAGCACCAGGACTCCATGGGTGTGAGGATCATCACTTTGTAATCTAGATTATTGACTCTAGTTCAAGTGGGAGACTGAAGGAAATATGCCCTAGAGGCAATAATAAAGATGTTATTTGTATTTCCTTATATCATGATAAATGTCTTTTATTCATGCTAGAATTGTATTAACCGGAAACTTAGTACATGTGTGTATACATAGACAAAACAGTATGTCCCTAGTATGCCTCTACTAGACTAGCTCATTGATCAAAGATGGTTATGTTTCCTAGCCATAGACATGAGTTGTCATTTGATCAACGGGATCACATCATTAGGAGAATGATGTGATGGACAAGACCCATCCGTTAGCATAGCACTATGATCGTTTAGTTTTACTGCTATTGCTTTCTTCATGACTTATACATGTTCCTATGACTATGAGATTATGCAACTCCCGAATACCGTAGGAACACCTTGGGTGCTATCAAACGTCACAACGTAACTGGGTGATCATAAAGATGCTCTACAGGTGTCTCCGAAAGTATTCGTGGTGTTGGCATAGATCAAGATTAGGATTTGTCACTCCGAGTGTCGGAGAGGTATCTCTGGGCCCTCTCGGTAACACACATCACAATAAGCCTTGCAAGCAAAAGACTAATGAGTTAGTCACGAGATGATGTGTTACGGAACGAGTAAAGAGACTTGCCGGTAACGAGATTGAACTAGATATAGAGATACCGACGATCGAATCTCGGGCAAGTAACATACCGTTTGACAAAAGGAACAACGTATGTTGTTATGCGGTTCTGACCGATAAAAGATCTTCGTAGAATATGTAGGAGCCAATATGAACATCCAGGTTCCGCTATTGGTTATTGACCGGAGATGAGTCTCGGTCATGTCTACATAGTTCTCGAACCCGTAGGGTCCGCACGCTTAACGTTTGATGACGATCGGTATTATGAGTTTATGAGTATTGATGTACCGAAGGTTGTTCGGAGTCCCGGATGAGATCACGGACATGACGAGGAGTCTCGGAATGTCCGAGACATAAAGATTGATATATTGGACGGCTATATTCGGACACCGGAAGTATACCGGAAAAGTTTCGGATTTATCGGGAATGCCGGAGGGGGTTACCGGAACCCCCTACGAGAGGGGATGGTCCATAGTGGGCCAAAAGGGAAAGAGAGAGGCAGCCCATAGGGCTGGCCGGCGCCCCCACCTAGGGTTCCTAGTTGGACTAGGATTGGGGGGGGGGCGCCACCTCTCCTATTCCTTTCCCCCTTCTTCCTTTCGGTGAATCCTACTAGGAATAGGATTGCAATCCTATTCCTAGTAGGACTCCTTCCCTAGCCGCACCAGGAAGGGCCGGCCGGCCTCCCTCCCCTGCTCCTTTATATACGGGGGCAGGGGGGCACCCAAGGACACACAAGTTGAATTGTTTTAGCCGTGTGCGGTGCCCCCCTCCACAGAATCACACCTCGGTCATACCGTCGCGGAGCTTAGGCGAAGCCCTGCGCCGGTGAACACATCATATCCGTCACCACGCCGTCGTGCTGACGAAACTCTCCCGTGAAGCTCAACTGGATCAAGAGCTCGTGGGACGTCATCAAGCTGAACGTGTGCTGAACGCGGAGGTGCCGTACGTTCGGTGCTTGATCGGTTGGATCGCGAAGAAGTTCGACAACATCAACCGCGTCACTTGACGCTTCCGCTCCCGGTCTACGAGGGTACGTAGACACACTCTTCCCTCTCGTTGCTATGCATCTGGTAGATAGATCTTGCGTGATCGTAGGAAAATTTTAAAATACTACGTTCCCCAACAATATGATATAAACCCATCTTTTTATCCTTAATGGCAACAATACAATACGTGCCTCGCTGCCCCTTCTGTCACTTGATGAGGACACCGCAACATTGAACCCATCACAAAGCACCTCTCCCATCACAAAGCATCTGGAGTCCGTTAAGGGCTCCAGAGAGTGGAGATCGCTGATGTCGTCATCATCAACCTTCCTCCATCACCAATTTCATGATGCTCACTACTACTTCTCGAGCTTGCGTTGTATTCCCTCGAAGAGGAAAGGGTGATGCAGCACAGTAGCGTAAGTATTTCCCTCAGTTTTTGAGAACCAAGGTATCAATCCAGTAGGAGACCACGCGCGAGTTCCTCACACCTGCACAAACAAATAAGAACTTCGCAGCCAACACGATAAGGGGTTGTCAATCACTTTGCGGTCACTTACGAAAGTGAGATCTGATAGATATGATAGTTTGATATTTTTGGTATTTTTTGATATAAGAACAGAAAAGTAAAGTAGATTGTAGATTGATATGTTGAGAATAGACCCGGGGGCCATAGGTTTCACTAGTGGCTTCTCTCATGATAGCCGATTTCAACGGTGGGTCAACGAATTACTGTCGAGCAATTGATAGAAAAGCAAATAATTATGAGAATATCTAGGCATGATCATTATATATAGGCATCACGTCCGTGACAAGTAGACCGAAACGATTCTCTATCTACTACTATTACTCCACACATCGACCGCTATCCAGCATGCATCTAGAGTATTAAGTTCATAAGAACAGAGTAACGCCTTAAGCAAGATGACATGATGTAGAGGGATAAACTCAAGCAATAAGATATAAACCCCATCTTTTTATCCTCGATGGCAACAATACAATACGTGCCTTGCTGCCCCTGCTGTCACTGGGAAAGGGCACCGCAAGATTGAACCCAAAGCCAAGCACTTCTCCCATTGCAAGAACTATAGATCTAGTAGGCCAAACCAAACCGATAATTCGAAGAGACTTGCAAGGATATTATAATCATACATAAAAGAATTCAGAAAAGAACCAAATATTTCTCATAGATAATCTTGATCATAAACCCACAATTCATCAGATCTCGACAAACACACCGCAAAAAGAGATTACATCAAATAGATCTCCTCGAAGACCGAGGAGAACTTGGTATTGAGATCCAAAGAGAGAGAAGAAGCCATCTAGGTACTAACTATGGACCCGAAGGTCTGTGGTAAACTACTCACAACTCATGGTGAGGTGATGGTGTTGATGTAGAAGCACTCTGTGGTAGATCCCCCCTCCGGCGGAGCTCCGGAACAGGCCCCAAGATGGGATCTCATGGGAACAGAAGGTTGCGGCGGTGGAATTAGGGTTTTCTCTCTTCTTCTGATGTTTTCGGGGTATATGGGTATATATAGGAGGAAGGAGGGCATCGGGGGACCAACGTGGGGCCCACGAGGTAGGGGGCGCACCCTGTAGGGGGGGGGGGCGCCCCCACCCTCGTGGACGCCATGTGTGCCCTATTCTGTGGTTCTCAAGTCTCCCGTGAAGATATCGCTCCATAAATATCTCCCCCGAAGGTTTCATTCCATTTGGACTCCGGTTGATATTCCTTTTCTGTAAAACCCTAAAATAGGCAAAAAAACAACAATCTGGACTGGGCCTTTGGGTTAATAGGTTAGTCCCAAAAATAATATAAAAGTGTATAACAAAGCCCATTAAACATCCAAAACATCATAAATAATAGCATGGAACAATAAAAAATAGATACGTTTGCTACTTCTCGAGCTTGCGTTGTATTCCCTCCAAGAGGAAAGGGTGATGCAGCACAGTAGCGTAAGTATTTCCCTTAGTTTTTGAGAACCAAGGTATCAATCTAGTAGGAGACCACGCGCGAGTCCCTCGCACCTGCACAAACAAATAAGAACTTCGCAGCCAACGCAATAAGGGGTTGTCAATCCCTTTACGGTCACTTACGAAAGTGAGATCTGATAGATATGATAGTTTGATATTTTTGGTATTTTTGGATATAAGAATAGAAAGTAAAAACAGAAAAGTAATGTAGATTCTAGATTGATATGTTGAGTATAGACCCGGGGGCCATAGGTTTCTCTAGTGGCTTCTGTGATGACAACAGAATTCTACGATGGGTAAACGAATTATTCTCGAGCAATTGATAGAAAAGCGAATAATTATGAGACTATCTAGGCATGATCATTATATATAGGCATCACGTCCGAAACAAGTAGACCGAAATGATTCAGCATATACTACTATTACTCCACACATCGACCGCTATCCAGCATGCATCTAGAGTATTAAGTTCATAAGAACAGAGTAACACCTTAAGCAAGATGACATGATGTAGAGGGATAAACTCAAATAACATGATATAAACCCCATCTTTTTATCCTCGATGGCAACAATACAATACGTGCCTTGCTGCCCCTACTGTCACTGGGAAAGGACACCGCAAGATTGAACCCAAAGCCAAGCACTTCTCCCATTGCAAGAACTATAGATCTAGTAGGCCAAACCAAACCAATAATTCGAAGAGACTTGCAAGCATATTATAATCATACATAAAAGAGTTCAGAAAAGAACCAAATATTTCTCATAGATAATCTTGATCATAAACCCACAATTCATCGGATCTCGACAAACACACCACAAAAAAGAGATTACATCGAATAGATCTCCTCGAAGACCGAGGAGAACTTGGTATTGAGATCCAAAGAGAGAGAAGAAGCCATCTAGGTACTAACTATGGACCCGAAGGTCTGTAGTAAACTGCTCACAACTCATGGTGAGGCGATGATGATGATGTAGAAGCACTCCGTGGTAGATCCCTCCTCTGGCGGAGTACCGGAACAGGCCCCAAGATGGGATCTCACGGGAAGAGAAGGTTGCGGCGGTGGGACTAGGATTTTCTCTTCTTCTCTGATGTTTTCGGGCTACGTAGGTATATATATAGGAGGAAGGAGGGCTCCAGGGGCCAGACGTGGGGCCCACGAGGCAGGGGGCACGCCCTGTAGGGGGGTGCGCCCCCACCCTCGTGGACGCCACGTAAGCCCTATTCCGTGGTTCTCAAGACTCCCGTGCGTATTTTGATCCAAAAATATTTCTCCCGAAGTTTCATTCCGTTTGGACTCCGTTTGATATTCCTTTTCTGTTAAACCCTGAAATAGGCAAAAAACAGCAATCTGGACTGGGCCTTTGGGTTAATAGGCTAGTCCCAAAAATAATATAAAAGTGTATAACAAAGCTCATTAAACATCCAAACCATCATAAATAATAGCATGGAACAATAAAAAATTATAGATACGTTGGAGATGTATCAACGTTGGAGACGTATCAAGCATCCCCAAGCTTAATTCCTGCTCGTCCTCGAGTAGGTAAATGATAAAAACTGATTTTTTGATGTGGAATGCTAACCAACGTAATTTTTAATGTAATTCTCTTTATTGTGGCATGAATGTTCAGATCTGAAAGATTCAAGACAAAAGTCTAAATTGACACAAGAAATAATAATACTTCAAGCATACTAACAAAGCAATCATGTCTTCTAAAAATACCATGGCTAAAGAAAGTTATCCCTACAAAATCATATAGTCTGGCTATGCTCCCTCTTCATCACACAAAATATTCATATCATGCACAACCCCGGTTTCAGCCAAGCACTTGTTTTCATACTCAATTTTTCATACTGAATTATAGCACTATGGGTGGAATAGAATGGTGGTTGTGGAGAAGACAAAAAGGAGGGAGATAGTTTCACATCGACTAGGCGTATCAATGGGCTATGGAGATGCCCATCAATAGATATCAATGTGAGTGAGTAGGGATTGCCATGCAACAGATGCACTAGAGCTAAAATGTATGAAAGATCAACAAAAGAAACTAAGTGGGTGTGCATCCAACTTCCTTGCTCACGAAGACCTAGGGCATTTGAGGAAGCCCATCGTTGGAATATACAAGCCAAGTTCTATAATGAAAATTCCCACTAGTATACGAAAGTGACTAAACATGAGACTCTCTATCATGAAGAACATGGTGCTACTTTGAAGCACAAGTGTGGAAAAAGATAGTAGCATTGTCCCTTTTGTTTTCCTTTTTTTTCTTTTTCTTTTTTTTTCTTTTTCTTTTTCTTTTTCTTTTTTGGGCCTTTTTTTTCTTTAGCATTTCCTTTTTTTTTCTTTTTTTTTCTTCTGGGACAATGCTCTAATAATGACGATCATCACACTTCTATTGATTTACAACTCGATACTAGAACAAAGTATGACTCTATATGAATGCCTCCGGCGATGTACCGGGATGTGCAATGAATCAAGAGTGACATGTATGAAAAATTATGCATGGTGGCTTTGCCACAAAGACGTTGTCAACTACATGATCATGCATGGCAATATGACAATATGAAGCGTGTCATGTGAATGGAACGGTGAAAAGTTGCATGGCAATATATCTCGGAATGGCTATGGAAATGCCATGATAGGTAGGTATGGTGGCTGTTTTGAGGAAGATATATGGTGGCTGTTTTGAGGAAGGTATATAGTGGGTGTATGGTACCGGCGAAAGTTGTGCGGTACAAGAGAGGCTAGCAATGGCGGAAGGGGGAGAGTGCGTATAATCCATGGACTCAACATTAGTCATAAGAACTCATATACTTATTGCAAAAATTTACGAGTCATCAAAACAAAGCAATCAACGCATGCTCCTAGGGGAAGGTTGGTAGGAGTTAACCATCGCGCACCCCCGACCTCCACACAAAGGATGACACTCTACAAATACCTCGTGCTCTAACTTCGTCACATAGCGGTTCACCATACGTGCATGCTATGGGAATAACAAACTTTAACACAAGTATTTCTAAATTTCATAATAACTCCACTAGCATGACTCTAATATCACTATCCTCATATCTCAAAACAATTATCAAGTACCAATCTTCTCATCATACTCAATGCACTTTGTATGAAAGTTTTTACTACATTCATCTTGGATGCCTATCATATTAAGGCTAGTTTTATAACCAAAGCACATTACCATGCTGTTCTAATAGACTCTCAAAAGGATATAAGTGAATCATGAGAGATCAACAATTTCTTCAAAATAAAATCACCACCGTGCTCTAAAAGATATAAGTGAAGCACTAGAGCAAAAACTATTTAGCTCAAAAGATATAAGTGAAGCACATAGAGTGTTCTAACAATTCCTAGGCCATATTTATCTCTCTCGAAAAGGTGTGTCCAGTAAGGATGATTGTGGCAAACTAACAAGCAAAGACTCAAATCATACATGACGCTCCAAGTAAAACACATATAATGTGGTGAATAAAAATATAGTCCCGAGTATAGTTACCGATAGATGAAGACGAAAGAGGGGATGCCTTCCCGGGGCATCCCCAAGCTTAGGCTTTTGGTTGTCCTTGAATTTTACCTGGGGGTGCCTTGGGCATCCCCAAGATTAGGCTCTTGCCACTCTTTGTTCCATAGTCCATCAAAGTAATACTCAAAACTTGAAAACTTCACAACACAAAACTTAGCCAAAAATCTCGTGAGCTCCGTTAGTATAAGAAAACAAACCACCACTCAAAGGTATTGTAATGAACTCATTCTTTGTTTATATTGGTGTTAAACCTACTGTATTCCAACTTTTCTATGATTCATATCCTCCAATACTACTCATAGATTCATCAAAATAAGCAAACAACACACGGAAAACAGAATCTGACAAAAACAGAACAGTCTGTAGTAATCTGTAACTTTCGCATACTTCTGTAACTCCAAAAAAATTGAAATAAATTGGTAAACGTGAGGAATTTGTCCATTAATCATCTGCAAAAGAATCAACTAAATAGCACTCTCCAGTAAAATCTGGTGACTATTCTAGTGAGCGCTAACGTTTCTGTTTTTTACAGCAATATCATATAAACTTCACACAAGTCTTCCCAAAGGTTCTACTTGGCACAAACACTAAATTAAACACAAAACCACATCTAAACAGAAGCTAGATGCAATATTTATTCCTAAACAGAAGCAAAAACAAAGAAAATAAAATTGGGTTGCCTCCCAACAAGCGCTATCGTTTAACGCCCCTAGCTAGGCACGATACAAGGATAGATCTAGGTATTGCCATCTTTGGAAGGCAATCCATAAGTGGCTCTCATAATAGATTCATGTGGTAATTTGATTTTCTTTCTAGGAAAATGTTCCATGCCTTTACTTAATGGAAATTGGAATCTAATATTTCCTTCCTTCATATCAATAATTGCACCAATCGTTCTAAGGAAAGGTCTACCAAGAATAATAGGACATGAAGGATTGCAATCTATATCAAGAACAATGAAATCTACGGGCACATAATTCCTATTGGCAACAATAAGAACATCATTAATCCTTACCATAGGTTTCTTAATAGTAGAATCCTCAAGATGCAAATTTAAAGAACAATCATCAAGCTCATGGAACCCTAGCAAATCACACCAAGTTTTCGGGATAGTAGAAACACTTGCACCCAAATCACACAAAGCAAAGCATTCATGATCTTTAATTTTAATTTTAATAGTAGGTTCCCACTCATCATAAAGCTTTCTAGGGATAGAAACTTCCAATTCAAGTTTTTTTCATAAGATTGCATCAAAGCATCAACTATGTGTTTGGTAAAAGCTTTATTTTGACTATAAGCATGTGGAGAATTTAGTACGGATTGCAACAAGGAAATACAATCAATCAAAGAGCAATTATCATAATGGAATCCCTTGAAATCCAAAGTAGTGGGTTCATCACTATGCAAAATTTTAATCTCTTCAATCCCACTTTTAACAATTTTAGCATCAAGATCTAAAAACTCCGAGTCATTGGGACGCCTTTTAATTAAAGTAGACTCATCTCGAGTCCCATATTTGTCAACATTCATACTAGAAAACAAGGATCTAATAGGAGACACATCAATAACTTTCAGATCTTCATCTTTATTTTCATGATAACTAGAAGAACACGCTTTTATAAAGCTCTCTCTTTTAACACGCAACCTAGCGGTTCTTTATTTGCATTCATCAATGAAAATTCTCATGGCTTTGAGAGACTCATTTATATCATGGTTAGGAGGAATAGATCTAAGTTTCAGAGAATTAACATCAAGAGTAATTCTATCCACGCTTCTAGCCAATTCATCAATCTTAAGCAATTTTTCTTCAAGCAAAGCATTGAAATTCTTTTGCGAATTCATAAACTCCTTAACACTAGTTTCAAATTCAGAAGGCATCTTTCCATAAGAGTTATTGTAGGAATTACCATAATTATTAGAGGAATTACTAGGAAAAGGCCTAGGATTAAAGTTTCCTCTATAAGCATCGTTACCAAAATTATTCCTACCAACAAAATTCACATCCAAAGATTCATTATTATTTTCAATCAACATGGATATAGGCATATCATTAGGATCAGAAGAAGCACTCATAGCAGCAAATAATTTCATAAGTTCATCCATCTTGCCACTCAAAACACTAATCTCTTCAATAGCATGCACTTTTTTACTAGTAGATCTTTCGGCGTGCCATTGAGAATAATTGACCATAATATTATCTAGGAGTTTGGTAGCTTCTCCTAAGGTAGTTTTCCATAAAAGTGCCTCCTGCGGCCGAATCTAAAAGAGAAGCAAAATTCAAGCCAGCATAAAAGTTTTGTATAATCATCCATAAGTTCAAACCATGTGTAGGGCAATTACGTATCATTAATTTCATTCTCTCCCAAGCTTGTGCAACATGCTCATGATCTAGTTGCTTAAAATTCATAATATCGTTTCTAAGAGAGATGATCTTAGCAGGAGGAAAATACTTAGAGATAAAAGCATCTTTGCGCTTATTCCACGAATCAATACTATTTCTAGGCAAAGAGGAAAACCAAGTTTTAGCACGATCTCTAAGTGAAAACGGAAATAACTTCAATTTGACAATATCATTATCCGTATCCCTCTTCTCTTGCATATCACACAAATCAACAAAGTTGTTTAGATGGGTAGCGGCATCTTCACTAGGAAGGCCGGAAAATTGATCTTTCATAACAAGATTCAACAGAGCACCATTGATCTCACAAGATTCAGCATCGGTAATAGGAGCAATCGGAGTGCTAATAAAATCATTATTGTTGGTATTGGAGAAGTCACACAATTTGGTATTGTTCTGAGCCATAATGACAAGCAAGCAATCCAACACACAAGCAAACAAGAAGCAAGCGAACGATAAACACACGACAATAGAAGGGCAAATAAAACGGCAAGGTTTAAGTGGGAGAGAGGAAAATGAGAGGCAAATAAATGTAATGCGAAGGATAAGGGTTTGTGATATGTACTTGGTATATGACTTTTGCGTAAGCCTCCCCGGCAACGGCGCCAGAAATTCTTCTTGCTACTTCTCGAGCTTGCGTTGTATTCCCTCGAAGAGGAAAGGGTAATGCAGCACGGTAGCGTAAGTATTTCCCTTAGTTTTTGAGAACCAAGGTATCAATCCAGTAGGAGACCACGCGCGAGTCCCTCGCACCTGCACAAACAAATAAGAACTTTGCAGCCAACGCGAAAAGGGGTTGTCAATCCCTTTGCGGTCACTTACGAAATTGAGATCTGATAGATATGATAGTTTGATATTTTTGGTATTTTTGGATATAAGAACAGAAAATAAAAACAGAAAAGTAAAGTAGATTGTAGATTGATATGTTGAGAATAGACCTGGGGCCATAGGTTTCACTAGAGGCTTCTCTCATGATAGCAGATTTCTACGATGGGTGAACGAATTACTGTCGAGCAATTGACAGAAAAGGGAATAATTATGAGAATATCTAGGCATGATCATTATATATAGGCATCACGTCCGTGACAAGTAGACCGAAACGATTCTGCATCTACTACTATTACTCCACACATCGACCGCTATCCAGCATGCATCTAGAGTATTAAGTTCATAAGAATAGAGTAATGCATTAAGCAAGATGACATGATGTAGAGGGATAAACTAAAGCAATAAGATATAAACCCCATATTTTTATCCTCGATGGTAACAATACAATACGTGCCTTGCTGCCCTTGCTGTCACTGGGAAAGGACACCGCAAGATTGAACCCAAAGCCAAGCACTTCTCCCATTGCAAGAACTATAGATCTAGTAGGCCAAACCAAACCGATAATTCGAAGAGACTTGCAAGGATATTATAACCATACATAAAAGAATTCAGAAAAGAACCAAATATTTCTCATAGATAATCTTGATCATAAACCCACAATTCATCGGATCTCAAAAAACACATCGCAAAAAGAGATTACATCAAATAGATCTCCTCGAAGACTGAGGAGAACTTGGTATTGAGATCCAAAGAGAGAGAAGAAGCCATCTAGGTACTAACTATGGACCCGAAGGTCTGTGGTAAACTACTAACAACTCATGGTGAGGCGATGGTGTTGATGTAGAAGCACTTCGTGGTAGATCCCCCCTCCGGCGGAGCTCCGAAACAGGCCCTAAGATGGGATCTCAAGGGAACAAAAGGTTGCGGTGGTGGAATTAGGGTTTTCTCTCTTCTTCTAATGTTTTTGGGGTACATGGGTATATATAGGAGGAAGGAGGGCATCGGGGGACCAACATGGGCCCCACGAGGCAGGGGCGCGCCCTGTAGGGGGGGCACCCTCGTGGACGCCACGTGTGCCTTATTCCGTGGTTCTCAAGTCTCCCGTGAAGATATGGCTCCAATAATATCTCTCCCGAAGGTTTCATTCCGTTTGGACTCCGTTTGATATTCCTTTTCTATAAAACCCTGAAATAGGCAAAAAAACATCAATCTGGACTGGGCCTTTGGGTTAATAGGTTAGTCCCAAAAATAATATAAAAGTGTATAACAAGGCCCATTAAACATCTAAAACATCATAAATAATAGCATGGAACAATAAAAAATTATAGATACGTTGGAGACGTATCACTCATCGCGGTGTGTGAGTAATTCCATCGTAGGCTTGCTGGACGATGATGGGTTGGATGAGATTTATCATGTAATCGAGTTAGTTTTGTTAGGGTTTGATCCCTAGTATCCACTATGTTCTGAGATTGATGTTGCTATGACTTTGCTATGCTTAATGCTTGTCACTAGGGCCCGAGTGCCATGATTTCAGATCTGAAACTATTATGTTTTCATGAATATACATGTGTTCTGTATCCTATCTTGCAAGTTGTAGACGCCTATTATGAGTTATGACCCGCATACCCCAAGGTGACAATAATTGGGATTCTTTCTGGTGATTACCCTAATTTGAGGAGTTCATGTATTCACTAAGTGCTAATGCTTTGCTCTGGCTCTCTATTAAAAGGAGGCCTTAATATCCCTTAGTTTCCATTAGGACCCTGTGCTACTTCTCGAGCTTGCGTTGTATTCCCTCGAAGAGGAAAGGGAGATGCAGCACAGTAGCGTAAGTATTTCCCTCAGTTTTTTAGAACCAAGGTATCAATCCAGTAGGAGACCACGCGCGAGTCCCTCGCACCTGCACAAACAAATAAGAACTTCGCAGCCAACGCGATAAGGGGTTGTCAATCCCTTTACGGTCACTTACGAAAGTGAGATCTGATAGAGATGATAGTTTATATTTTTGGTATTTTTGGTTTATAAGAACAGCAAATAAAAGTGATAAAAGTAAAGTAGATGTAGATTGATATGTTGAGAATAGACCCCGGGGCCATAGTGTTCTCTAGTGGCTTCTCTCATGATAGCGTTATTCTACGGCGGGTAAACAAATTACCGTCGAGCAATTGATAGAAGAGCCAATAATTATGAGACTATCTAGGCATGATCATTGTATATAGGCATCACGTCCGAGACAAGTAGACCGAAACGATTCTGCATCTACTACTATTACTCCACACATCGACCGCTATCCAGCATGCATCTAGTGTATTGAGTTCATAAGAACAGAGTAACGTCTTAGGCAAGATGACATGATGTAGAGGGATAAACTCAAGCAATATGATATAAACCCCATCTTTTTATCCTCGATGGCAACAATACAATATGTGCCTTGCTGCCCCTACTGTCACTGGGAAAGGACACCGCAAGATTGAACCCAAAGCCAAGCACTTCTCCCATTGCAAGAACTATAGATCTCGTAGGCCAAAACAGACCAATAATTCAAAGAGACTTGCAAGGATATTATGAGCACACATAAAAAGTTCAGAGATGAACCAAATATCTTTCATAGATAATCTTGATCATAAACTCACAATTCATCGGAATTCGACAAACACACCGCAAAAAGAGATTACATCGAATAGATCTCCTCGAAGACCGAGGAGAACTTTGTATTGGGATCCAGAGAGAGAGAGAAGAAGCCATATAGATACTAGGTATGCACCCGAAGGTCTATGGTAAACTACTCACAACTCATGGTGAGGGCGATGATGATGATGATGAAGAACTCCGTGATGGAACCCCCTCCGGTGGAGCTCCGGAACATGCTCCAAGATGGGATCTCACAGGAACAGAAGGTTACGGCGGTGGAATTAGGGTTTTCTCTCTGTTGTCGAAGGTTTCGGGGTACGTAGACTTATATAGGAAGAAGGAGGACACCGGGGGGTGCTCAGGGGCCCACGAGGCAGGGGGCGCGCCCTGTGAAGGGGGGCGCGCCCCCACCCTCGTGGGCAGCCCCTTGATCCCCTGACGTGGTTCTCAAGTCCCCCGTACGTGATTTGCTCCAAAAATATCTCTCGCGAAGGCTTCATTCCGTTTGGACTCCGTTTGATATTCTTTTTCTGCAAAACCCTGAAACAGGCAAAAAACAACAAGCTGGACTGGGCCTTTGGGTTAGTAGGTTAGTCCCAAAAATGATATAAAATTGTATGATAAAGCCCATTAAACATCCAAGACTTCATAAATAATAGCATGGAACAATCAAAAATTATAGATACGTTGGAGACGTATCACCCCGCTGCCACGGGAGGGTAGGAAAAAGATGTCATGCAAGTTCTTTTCCATAAGCACGTATGACTATATATGGAATACATGCCTGCATTACATTGATGAATTGGAGCTAGTTCTATGTCATCCTAGGTTATAACTGCTACATGAAGAATATTATCCGACACCTATCATTACCGATCGATTGCCTACGAGTTTGTTTCATATTGATCCTTGCTTCATTACTTTCGTTACTGCTATTGTTACAATCACTACAAAACTGTTACCGTTACTTTGCTACCGTTACCGTTACTTCCATACTACTTTGCTACTAAATACTTTGCTGCAGATATTAAGTCTGTCTGGTGTGGTTGAATTGACAACTCAGCTGCTAATACTTGAGAATATTCTTTGGCTCCCCTTGTGTCGAATCAATAAATTTGGGTTGAATACTCTACCCTCGAAAACTGTTGCGATCCCCTATAGTTGTGGGTTATCAGTCGCAGTCAAATTCCATTCAACTAAAGTAGGAGAAACAGACACCCTCTAGCCATCTTTATGCAAAACAAGTTGCATGTCTGTCAGTGGAACTGGTCTCATGTACGTGGACATGTAAGGTTGGTCCGGGCCGCTTCATCTTACAATGCCATTGAATCAAAATAAGACGTTGGTGGTAAGCAGTATGACGATCACCGCCCACAACTCTTCGTGTTCTAATCTTGCATATCATCTACGCATAGATTGGCTCATGATGCCATTGTTCGGAAATGTTGCATGGAAAACAAAAAAATTCTATGCACACGCAATGATCTATCCATGGAGATGCATAGCAACGAGGGGGAGAGTGTGTCTACGTACCCTCGTAGACCGTAAGCGGAAGCGTTTCACAACGCGGTCGATGTAGTCGAACTTCTTCGCGCTTCAACTGATCAAGTACCGAATGTTGGGGAACGTAGTATTTCAAAAATTTCATACGATCACGCAAGATCTATCTACTAGATGCATAGCAACAAGAGGGGAGAGTGTGTCTACGTACCCTCGTAGACCGGGACCGAAAGCGTCTAGTGACGCGGTTGATGTAGTCGAACTACTTTGCGATCCAACCGATCAAGCACCGAACGTACGGAGCCTCCGCGTTCAGCACACATTCGGCTTGATGACGTCCCACGAGCTCTTGATCCAGTAGAGCCTTGCGGGAGAGTTTCGTCAGCACGACGGCGTGGTGACGGAGATGCCGAAGTTACCGGCGCAGGGCTTCGCCTAAGCACTACAACGGAATGACCGAGGTGTGTTTCTGTGGAGAGGAGCACCGCACACGGTTGGGAGAGATCAACTAATCAACTTGTGTGTCCATGGGGTGCCCCCAACCCCGTATATAAAGGAGTGGAAGAGGGGGAGAGGCCGGCCCTCTCTATAGCGCGCCCTAGGGGAGTCCTACTCCCACCGGGCGTAGGATTCCCCCTTTCCTAGTAGAACTAGGAGCCCTTCCAAGTAGTAGGAGTAGGAGATAAGGAAAGGGAAAAGAGAAGAGAAGGAAGGAGGGGGTGCCGCCCCTCCCCCTAGTCCAATTCGGACTAAGCCTTGGGGGGCGTGCAGCCTCTCCTCTCTCTTTCGCCTAAAGCCCAATAAGGCCCATATACTCCCCGGCGAATTCCCGTAACTCTCCGGTACTCCGAAAAATACCCGAATCACTCGAAACCTTTCCGATGTCCGAATATAGTCGTCCAATATATCGATCTTTATGTCTCAACCATTTCGAGACTCCTCGTCATGTTCCCGATC
Source organism: Secale cereale (assembly GCA_902687465.1). Taxonomy (NCBI): domain Eukaryota; kingdom Viridiplantae; phylum Streptophyta; class Magnoliopsida; order Poales; family Poaceae; genus Secale; species Secale cereale. Next base: position 61,574,953 of record LR738716.1, read on the forward strand.
TCATATGGGGCTCCAAACTACCTTCGGTACATAAAAACTCATAAACTCATAATACCGATCGTCATCAAACGTTAGGCGTGCGGACCCTACGGGTTCGAGAACTATGTAGACATGACCAAGACACATCTCCGGTCAATAACCAATAGCGGAACCTGGATGCTCATTTTGGCTCCTACATATTCTACGAAGATCTTTATCGGTCAAACCGCATAACAACATACGTTGTTCCCTTTGTCATCGGTATGTTACTTGCCCGAGATTCGATCATCGGTATCACCATACCTAGTTAATCTCGTTACCGGCAAGTCTCTTTACTCATTCCGTAATACATCATCTCGTGACTAACTCATTAGTCATTTGCTTGCAAGGCTTATTATGTTGTGTATTACCGAGAGGGCCCAGAGATACGTCTCCGACACTCGGAGTGACAAATCCTATTCTTGATCTATGCCAACACCACGAACACCTTCGGAGACACCTGTAGAGCATCTTTATAATCACCCAGTTACGTTGTGACGTTTGATAGCACACAAGGTGTTCCTCCGGTATTTGGGAGTTGTATAATCTCATAGTCATAGGAACATGTATAAGTCATGAAGAAAGCAATAACAGTAAAACTAAACGATCATACTGCTAAGCTAATGGATGGGTCTTGTCCATCACATCATTCTCCTAATGATGTGATCCCGTTGATCAAATGACAACTCATGTCTATGGCTAGGAAACATAACCATCTTTGATCAATGAGCTAGTCTAGTAGAGGCATACTATGGACACTCTGTTTTGTCTATGTATTCACACATGTACTAAGTTCCCAGTTAATACAATTCTAGCATGAATAATAAACATTTATCATGATATAAGGTGTCGGTGTACTAAGGTAGGGGTACCTCAGTACCCCAACTTGTGCACGGGCAGTAGCAGCTTCCCGCGGCAGGGCCTACCACGTGCTTGCCGGAGACCTTCATGCTCCATATAAAACCATTCAAAAACAAAGTGTACAAGACAGAAGATCAAGGCCCCGGCAAGCTGAGCTTGCCGGGAAGGCCATCTCTGGCTCGAGATCATCATGTTAACACAAGGCCCTGGCAAGAGGAGCTTGCCAGGAAGATCAGAAGATTGTATCTAGAAGACAAGCCTCGACGCACTCTGCGCCCCGGCAAGACCCGGGGAGCGACAAGCTTCCCGGCCCGACAAGCTCGAGACCCCGGCAAGGTGCTTGCCGGGGGAGGTCTGCACTGTGTGACCGCGCTCCAGCTCGTCTGCCCACGCGTCGCCCTGGGGCCATTCCAGGGACGCGTGGCGGATGGCTGTGCAGCCTAGGGGACACGGTGGCGCTCTACGGTGGCGAGGCTATCGCCGTGGCAAACGGAGACGCTAGGGCGGGCGCTTTTGGGTCGACGGCGACGGGCATTTAATGCTCTTGTCCCCCACTGTCAAAGTAGGTGATGACCACTGTTCCCGCACTGTTCATCCACTGTTCCCGCACTGTTACAACTACCACCACTATTACGTTTTTACCCCTTTCTCCTACGTTGACACCTGTCGGTGACCCCTTGAGCTATAAAAGGAGGCCCATGCACAACGTAGAAGGGGTTCGGAACCTAGATCGCTCACTCTCTCGGTGTAGCTAGTTCTTCAAGCTCCCGAGCTCCCCAACTCAATACAATCTAAGCAGGAGTAGGGTTTTACGCGTCCATCGCGGCCCGAACCTGGGTAAAACTGCCCGCGTGCTCTCCACGATCTGCTCTTTGTGCTCCCTCCGCCCTCTTACCGCACGAACAAGGGGCTCCGGTCCCATAGGTGCTCGTGGTGGACAGTTTCCCCCGACATCTTTGGCGCGCCAGGTAGGGGGCGTCGAGGTTGTGCGAACCTGATCCGGCGTTCACGCGGGCGCATTCTTCATCAACCTCTCCAAATTCGTCAACTTCATCAGCAAACATCAGCATGGCCCCGAAGAAGAAGGTTTCGGAGGTCGCAGGCCCGTCTGCGTCTCATCCGCCGCCACCGGAGCCAACGGTGGGCGGGGGAGACGCCGTCGGAAGGGTGGTCGCCGGCGAGGAAACTCGCGGCGCCACCAAATCCAAAGACAAGACGGACGACCGAGCCTCGGTCTCCGTGGACGCGCCACGTCCATCTCAGCAAACGATAACCCAGCAGCGCCATGCCACAGGAGGTGGCATCCGTTTGCTGGGCCAAGGGCAAACCGGAGGCTCGCGGGACGCTCCGGACCGCCGTCCGGGCACCAGCAAGGCGCGGTCGCCGGGGCGAGACCCTGCTCCTTCTAACCCTGTTAGGAGTCCGAGCATATCCCGCTCCTCGCACCGCTCGCCCCCGCTCCCCTCCTCTCCAGCAGAAGCGCTCGCAAGGGCGCAACTGCTCCTCGACTTCCCTCCAGCGGCAGACAAGGCCGAAGACTGGAGGGCCACCATCCAGAGCCTGATCGCCTTCGCCAACAACGACGCGCCGCAGCAGCCGGCGACCTCGCGGCCGCGGCAAGTCGAGAAGACGAAGGCCGACGGCGACAAAACCGCCGGGGGTGCGACAACCGTGCATTCCCCGCCGCGGAAGCAAAAGACGCCGCCCCGCCGGATCAACATCGACGACGACTCCACGGCGTCGTCGGATCCGCGGGCTCGTCGGGACCAGCGCCAGGTCCTCGACGACCGGCGACAAGAAGACGCTCGAACGACGATCGAGCGCCGCCGAGAAGCTCGGCGACAATCAGATCAACGCGCTGGGCCCGCTGTTGACACACACGCGCCCGGTGAACCAGGCGACTTGCCGTACGCGGCAGGTTGCCCTGCGTTTACCCGTGAGCTGCGGCGCGTCCAGTGGCCCAGCATGAAGAACTTCAAGCCCGACGTACCGGAGAAGTACGACGGCAAGACGCACCCCTCGGAATTCCTCAGCATTTACACCATCGCGGTGCAGGCTGCCGGGGGGCGCGACGAGAAGATACTGGCGAATTACTTCCCGCTAGTGCTTAAGCCGAACGTTCGTTCTTGGCTTATGCACTTGCCGGAAGGCTCCGTTTCTTCTTGGGCAGATCTTTGCCACCAGTTCGTTGGCGCCTTCACGGGCGGCCACAAACCCCACGGCCAGGAGAGCGATCTCCACATCTTGGCCCAGAAGGAAGGAGAATCTCTGCGCAAGTACATCCAGCGCTTCAGCCGCGTGCAGCACAACATCCCCGACGTCCACCCTGCCGCGGTTATCAGTGCGTTCCACCAGAACATACGTAACCGCCGCATGCGTGAGGAGATGGCCATGACCAAGATACGGGATGTCAGCGAGCTTTATGCTCTAGCTGATAAGTGCGCACGCGCAGAAGAGGGGAGGAAACTCCCCGGAGAGGATGCTGGCGCAGGGGGAAGCGACAGCGACGACGCCGCCCCGGCGAAGAAGAGCCGGCGGCGGAACAACAGAAGGAAGAACAAGAAAGAAGTGCTTGCCGTCGAGAAGTCCGGCAAGGAGGCTCCCGCCAAGCAAACACAGTCTGGCAGCTCCGGCAAGGAGCCTGCCCCTGTAGCGGCAGCCGACAAGCAGGACGGCTCCGACAAGCAATACTGCAAGATCCACCGCACCAAGGGCCACGACCTCTCCAACTGCAAACGCGTCGAATACCTCGTCGAGCAGCAAAAAGCTGAGTACGAGCGGCGCGACAAGGAGAAGGCCCAAGGTGGCGGGGGGGAACCCAGCAAGAAGCGGTCGTTCAACGGCCGGGGAGGACGCCGCGGCAAGGCCAAGCAGCGGCAAGGTGACCGACCTCCCCGGGGCCGCGACAAGGATGAAGAAGACGACGACGATGACATAGAGGATGAAGATAACAGCGAGCAGGAGTTCCAGAAGGCCACGGAGGTCCTGTGCGTCGACGGCGGCGCCTCTCTGCACACTTCCCACCGCCAACTCAAGCAGTGGGTGCGGGAAGTGAATGCAGCAGAGCCGCCCGTGGAGTCGCGCAGGCTCCTCAAATGGTCCAGCACGCCCATCATTTTTGATCTTGAGGATCACCCTGACCGCATCACTGCGGTCGGGTGCCTGCCGATGCTGGTCTCACCCACCATCCGCAACCTCAAGGTCACCAAAATGTTGGTTGACGGCGGGGCCGGGCTGAACTTGATCTCCTCTGCTGTGATCAAGAAACTCCAGATCCCAGATGGCGAGCTCGAAGAGACCGGTTCTTTTCAAGGAATAAACCCGGGAAGGAGCAAGCCCAAGGGGAAGATCACTCTGCCGGTGACCTTTGGCAGGGAGCTCAACTTCAGAACTGAGCGCATCACCTTCGACGTCGCCGATATCCCATTGCCATATAATGGGATACTCGGCCGTCCCGCCCTCGCCAAGTTCATGGCAGCTTCCCACTATGCCTACAACGTACTGAAGATGCCGGGGCCGATAAGCGTCATCACTGTCCATGGCGACAAGAAGGACGCGCTTGTCTGTGCCGACAAGATTTACCGAGATGCAGCAGCCGCAGCAGAGAAAGACACACTTGCCGCTGAAGCTCCCGGGGGGAAGAAGACCAAGACCAAGTCCGGCAAGTGCTCTGGGGCCCACTCCGGCAACCGCACCTCTTCGGAGTGCTGCGCTGCCGTCGAGGACGTTCCATCGAGCTCCACCGGCAAGTGTAAGAAGGGAATGGCCGCTCCTCCGGCAACCAAGAAGGTGTCCGCCAAGGAGGACGGCACTGGTGGTACCTTCACCATCAGTGCCACACTTGACAGCAAATAGGAAAGCGCGCTCGTTGCCTTCCTGCGGGCGAATGTCGATGTGTTTGCGTGGCAACCATCTGACATCCCCGGCGTTCCCAGGAAGGTGATTGAGCACAAGCTTGCTGTTTGTCCTCATGCGCGGCCCATCAAGCAGAAGGTCAGGAAGCAAGCCGTGGAGCGCCAAGAATTCATCAACGAAGAGATCAAGAAGCTAGAAGCAGCGGGCCTAGTTAGAGGCATGATCCATCCGACGTGGTTGGCAAACCCAGTCGTCGTGCGTAAGGCCAACGGGAAGTGGAGACTGTGTATAGACTTCACCGATGTGAATAAAGCATGTCCCAAGGATCCATTTCCCTTGCCGCGCATTGACCAGATTGTTGACTCCACTGCCGGATGTGAGCTGCTCTCTTTTCTTGATGCATATTCAGGCTACCATCAGATTTTCATGGCCAAGGAAGATGAAGAGAAGACTGCATTTATCACTCCATGTGGCACCTATTGCTTTATTCGCATGCCTTTTGGATTGAAGAATGCAGGCTCAACCTTTGCAAGGGTAGTATACACTGCTTTTGAGCCACAGATCCACAGAAATGTAGAGGCTTACATGGATGATATCGTGGTGAAGAGCAAGAGCAAGGATACGCTGATCCAAGATTTGGAAGAGACATTTCAGAATCTGCGCAAGATCCAGCTCAAGTTGAACCCCGAGAAGTGCGTCTTCGGAGTCCCCTCCGGCAAGCTTCTCGGGTTCTTTGTGTCACAGAGGGGGATTGAGGCTAACCCCGACAAGATAAAAGCCATCGAGCAGATCGAGGCCCCGAAGCGCGTCAAGGATGTCAGGAGGCTTGCAGGTTGTGTGGCTGCCCTCAGTAGGTTCATTTCAAAGTCTGCGGAACGCGCCCTTCCTTTCTTCAAAATCTTGAAGAAGGCAGGTCCTATGAAATGGACTCCGGAAGCGGAGGCAGCGCTGCAAGACTTGAAACGGTACCTATCCTCCACTCCAATACTTGTCGCACCTAGACCACAGGAGAAGTTGCTGCTATACCTAGCGGCAACTAACCAGGTGGTTAGTGCTGCATTAGTAGCGGAGAGGGAGGCCGACGAGGAATCAGCACCACCGGCAAGTGAGTCCAGCGACAAGCAGGGGGCTGCTCCGACAAGCTCTGGCCCCGACAAGGACAACTCTGCGCAAGAGCAAGGAGAGGTGCGGAAGAAGATGGTGCAGCGCCCGGTGTATTTTGTGAGTTCCCTCTTGCAGGGGGCTAGATCAAGATACTCCGGCGTGCAAAAGTTGCTTTTCGGCCTCCTCATGGCCTCGAGAAAGCTGCGCCATTACTTTCAGGCACATGAGATAACAGTGGTCACTCGCTTTCCGCTGAAAAGGATATTGCACAATCCGGAAGCAACAGGCAGGATCGTCGAGTGGGCACTGGAGCTGTCGAGCTTTGGACTCAAGTTTGAAAGTACTTCAACCATACAGAGCCGAGCTTTGGCAGAATTCATAGCTGAATGGACCCCGACGCCCGATGAAGAAGTTCCAGAGAAAAGTGTACCCGTACAAGAAGCGACAAGTGAATGGTTGATGTACTTTGATGGTGCCTTCTCGCTGCAAGGCGCCGGTGCCGGCGTGGTACTCATCGCGCCCACCGGAGAGCACCTCAAGTATGTCATCCAGATGCACTTTCCCAGGGAGCAAGCGACAAACAACACTGCTGAGTATGAAGGCTTGCTTGCCGGCCTCAGGATTGCGGCCGAACTTGGGATTAGAAAGCTGATTGTGCGGGGAGATTCTCAGTTGGTGGTCCGGCAAGTCAACAAGAGTTACCAGAGCCCTTTGATGGAAGCTTATGTAGATGAAGTGAGAAAGCTTGAAGAACACTTCGAAGGTTTGCAAATGGAGCACGTCCCAAGAGCTCAGAATGAGATTGCAGATGGCCTTTCGAAGTGTGCTGCGATGAAGTTACCTGTGGAACCAGGGACCTTCTTGCTCAAGCTAACTCAACCATCCGTTACACCACCAATTGGGCAATCCAAGAAGAGAAAGTTGGTCTCCGGCGACTACTTGCCGGCGGATCTTCCCGAGGCCGCCGTCAAGGTTCCCAAGATCAACGATCAGAACGCTGAGGAACAGTTTGCTCCTGCAGATCCCCGGATCTGTACAGTTGAAGCAAACGTTCCCGACAAGCCTCGCCCCGGCGAGCTTGCCGGGGGACCATCTGCTCCGGCAGAACCAGAGGTTCTTGCCGTAGAAGCAGAGGTTCCCGCAGCGGCCCTCATGCCTTTAGTCCTTGCCGTCGAGCCTCAGGCTCCGGCATGGGCGCAGCAGATCGTCCGTTTTCTGCAAACTGGAGAACTTCCCGACGACCCTCAAGAGATAGAGAAGATAACCAGGCAGTCAAGTATGTACCAGTTCGTGGATAATGAGCTGTACAGAAGAAGACTCAATGGTGTCAGGTTGAAGTGCATTTCCAGAGAAGATGGACAGAAGCTGTTGGCAGAAATACACGGAGGCATATGCGGCCACCATATTGGCGCAAGGGCGCTTGCCGGGAAAGCTTTCCGGCAAGGGTTCTTTTGGCAAGAAGCCCTCCAAGATGCAACTGCACTAGTAACCAAGTGTGAAGCGTGCCAGTTCCATGCCAAGCAAATTCATCAGCCAGCTCAAGCTCTCCAGACGATCCCTTTGTCCTGGCCCTTCTCGGTCTGGGGGCTCGATATCCTCGGCCCCTTCCCCCGAGCTGTCGGGGGCTTTGAGTACTTGTACGTTGCAATCGACAAGTTCACAAAGTGGCCAGAAGTGGAACCAGTGAGAAAGGTGACAGCACAGACAGCGGTCAAGTTCTTCAGGTCGATTGTTTGCCGTTTCGGGATCCCTAACAGGATCATCACCGACAACGGCACACAATTTACTAGTCGCACCTTCATGCAGTACGTCCAAGACCTTGGCGCCAAGGTCTGTTTCGCTTCTGTTGCTCACCCGAGAAGCAACGGTCAAGCGGAGAGGGCAAATGCTGAAGTGCTGCGCGGACTCAAGACAAGGACTTTTGACAGGCTGCGCAAGTGCGGAAAAAACTGGATAGAGGAGCTACCGGCGGCTCTTTGGTCAATCAGAACGACACCAAGTCGAGCCACCGGACAGACACCCTTTGCTCTAGTCTATGGAGCAGAGGCAGTTCTCTCCACGGAACTCGTATACGGATCTCCTCGAGTGCTCGCTTATGATGAGCTCGAGCAAGAGCAACTGCGGCAAAATGATGCATTGCTCCTCGAGGAGGAACGTCTCCAGGCTGCTGTACGAGCTGCTCGGTACCAGCAAGCCTTGCGTCGCTATCATAGCCGCAAGGTTAGAGCCAGGAGTCTCGAGGAAGGCAACCTTGTTCTTCGGCGTGTTCAGTCCGCCAAGAATTCCAACAAGTTGACACCGAAGTGGGAAGGCCCTTATCGGGTGAGACAAGTCACAAGGCCCGGCGCTGTCCGCCTTGAGACCGAAGAAGGCTTACCGGTGAGCAACTCCTGGAACATAGAGCATCTTCGCAAGTTTCACCCATAAGGCGCGGTTGCCGTGATCCGCTCCGGCAACCACCTTTTGTACAAAGCTTTGCCGCTGTTGCATGTAACCCTTTGTACAAAGCCGGGCGCAGACCCCGTGCATCAGTAAAGCTTTGTGTTTTGCGCTATTTGCCTTTTCCATGCTTTTCTTCACTATTTGCATGCGTTATCTGGCATTTCTTGTGCAAACACACGTATCCGGTAAGCATTACCATGCCGAGGAACCCTATACTTGTTTCCTCTTCTCCTTTTTTCCTCTTAAGCAGGAAGAATGTTCCTCGTGCACAAGTTTGCCGGGGGGGGGGGGGAGGAAGGAGGTGGAGGGAACCAAGTGCTGTTCAAGAAAGAGGAGCTTACCAGAGAACAAACAGACAACTATGAAAGCTAAGTTACCAGAATTTGAGCAGCTCAAATTTTTAAATTTTTAGTTATCTTCCTTGAACAACCACACTTTGTATGGAAAACCTGTGCGCGGAGGAACCTACCCGTAGCTAGCCGCACCCTTATCTTGTTTTCGAGTACGCTCAACGACTTAAGTGAGCTGCGACAAGTGTCGCGCCCTTGCTTCGTTTTCGAGTTCGCTCAGCAAGCTAAGTGCGTTGCGACTAGCCGCGGCAAGGTTGCTTGCCGGTAAGACCTTGGCCACCAGGCTGCTCGGAGTCCAGTACTCAGCGCTCGCGGCAAGGGCCCCTTGCCGGCAAGTTCCCTAGAAGCGTGGGGTTGAAAGCATACAAAGTAGAGGACTAAAGCAAGGGAGATAACACTGCATCAATTGATCAAGTAAAGATAATATATTACAAGGGATAACTTGTCGCAATGACTAATGAGTTCGTGGCACACTATGCAGCAACAAAAGAAATAAAGAAAAGGAGGCCTAATCTACGCGGTCGCCCTCGATCCTGGAGATCTTGTTCACTTTGGTGATGATGTGGGCGACCTGCGCCTTCAGCGCCTCCACATCTGCGTCGGCCGGCAAGCTGCGAAGCACGTTGGTGAGGTTTATACCGGGATTGCGGTATACAATCTTCGTCAAAACGCGCTCCAAGGTTCCCGCGCAGAGCTGGCGCGACTCCTCGGCCAGCTGCGCGGGGAGCTTCTTCCGAAGATCTGCAAGAGCCGGCGCGATCCCTCTGAAGAAGAGGCTGAGCTTGGCACTGTGAGGGAGGTTTGGATCCGGAGAGTAGACGAGATGCTCAACCTTCAGCGCCAGCAACTCTTGGTCGATGTTGGATGCAGAGGACACCAAGTCGTCGGTCCACACCTCGACGGTCCGGCGGAAGTTCTCAGCTGCAGTATTGGCGCTCTCCACCAAGCCTCGCTCCCTGCGGAGCTCTTCCTTCAGTTTGGTTTCCCGGTCCCGGACGGCGTCGAACGAGTCCTTCAACGTGGAAACCTTCAGCTCCAGATCCTCAATCGAGTCCTTGGCGGCCTTCAGCTCGTCGCCCTTCTTGGAGAGACGCACCTGGAGTTCGAAGTTTGTGTGGGCGTCCTTCTCGCGCTCTGTGTTGAGCGCGGTGACCCGCTCCACGCTCGCCTTCAGAGACTCCTCCAGTTGCGCAACCTTGGCCGCGAGCTCCTCTTTGGCGGTCTCCGCGGCAGCCGCGGCGGCTTTCGCCTCCTTCAGCTCCCCGCCAAGGGCCTGCTCCCGGGCGGCAAGGTCTTCCTCGTGGGAGTCGAGGTTGACCTTCCGCTGGGTGAGCTCCCCCTCTCGCCGGGACAGTTCCTCTCCGGCGAGTCGCTGCTGCTCCTCGGCTTCAGCTTTTTCCAGGAGCCACTCCTGGTACTCCCCGGCGAGCCTCTCGCGTTCCTCCGCCACGTCGCGGAGGGCAGCCTGGTTGGCGGCGCGGAGCTCTGCCGCGCGCTTCTCCATCTCAACGGCGGCCTTGGCGGCAAGGGCCTCCCGAGACGCAAGCTTCGCCTGCCTGGCCCGGTAAAGGGCCAGGAGCTGATAAAGCAGCTTCTCCTCCTCGGGCCCGTCGTTTCCGCCGGGCGCCTCGACGATCTTCAGACCCGCGGAGGCGAGGACCTCTCCATCAAAAGCCTCGCCCTCCGCGGGGACTCGCGATGAAGAACCCCACGGCAGCTGGATGAAGACGCCGTTGGGAGCTTCAAGATAGTAGCCCGACTGCTCCTTTTCGGCGGAGGGGTCGGCGGCCGGTGCAGCACTTGATGCTCCTGCCGCCTCCAGGCCGGCAGTGCGGTCGCCGTCCCCCTCCCCGGCCGCTGCGTCTGCGGTCGGAGCAGTCTCCTCCGCAGCCGGCTCGGCGGCTCCCGCCACGTCCTCAGCGACAGGGGCGTTGCCGCCGTCGCCCTGCGCGTCCTCCTCCACGACGATGGTTTCCGTCTCCATTTGTTCTGGGGGAGGAGGATCTAGAAGAAGAAGAAAAAGAAGAAGAAGTTCATGCAAATATCCAAAAAAGACGAGCTCGAGAAGACGGAGTTGCAAAACATACCTTGGCGGGTTTCGTCAACGGCGGGCTCCCTCGCCGGGGAGCTCTGCCTTGACGGGGTAGCCACCCTCGCCGGACTGCTCGCCCTTGGCGGGGTACTCGCCCTTGGCGGAGTACCCGCCCTTGGCGGAGCACTCTCCCTTGCCGGAGAGTTCGTCCCTGGCGGGGACGGCGGGGCCTGCGGCTCCTCGGGAGCGGTCTCCGGATGCTCCTGTGGCTGCGACTCCACCTCTGCACAAGACAATCAAGACAAGACAAAAACATCAAGGCATTAGTACAAGACAGAATCCTCAAGCGCACCCGGCAAGCGGAAGTATGAAACCCAGACTTACGCTGGGGGCTGCGCTGGGGGCTGCTCCTCGGAGCAGCGCTCGGGTCCGGCAGGCTCGTCTCCGGCGCGTCTCCAGTCGCCGCGACGGACGAGTCGTCCGCGACCTCGACAACGGGAACCTTGGCCTTCTTCGCCACTCGCTCCGCCAGGGTCCTGAAGTTAAAACAAGACACAAGATCAGAATCAACGAAAGAAGAATCAAGACAAAGTTAAAGAAGATACAAAGCCTCGAGTTCTTACTCCTGTTCCTCGTCGTCGTCGTCGTCGCTCAGGGCGGAGAAGTCAAACGCCACCTTTGGCGCGTCCGCGCGAGGAGCAGGAGGCGAAGGCTCCCTCGGGCGCTTGGCGGTCCCCGGGGCTGGGGGCTGCGAAGACTCCGCCCCTGTGGTCGCCGAGGCCCGGGGAGCGGGCGGAGCAGCTGCTCCGCTCTGTGAAGACCCTCCTCCGCTTGGCGCTGACGTGCGGGGCGCCCCTGCCGTGGCCTGTGTGCGGGTCGCTTCCGCCGTGGCCTGCGTGCGGGTCGCTCCCGCCGTGGTTGGTGCGCCGGGCGCCCCCGTCGCGGCTTGACTCCCCCGGGTAGCTCGCGCCGCCCGGCGAGTTGGTTGTTGTCGGGGCGCCTGCGCCCTCGTCCCCGTCGTCGCCTTGCGGAGACGCTTCAGCGGAGATCGCCTTGGACTTGCCCGAGGCGGGGAGGTCTCCGACGACGAGGAGAGGTCGTCGGCGTAGAGCCCCAGAGACCCGTCGGAGTCCTCGTCGGCCCCGACGCCCTCCTCCTCCTCCTCCTCCCCGACAGGCTTGCTGGGCCCAGCACCTTGCCCCGCGACCGTGCTCTTTCCGGTGCCTCCGCCTCCTCCGGCGCCCCCGCTCCCTGCGGCGCCTCTGTTCCCTCCGGCAGCGCCGCCCCTTGCCGCGGCCTCGGTCATAATTTCGGGGATCCCGGAGTGCCTCAAAGAGGGGACCCCGGCGAGCGCGTCGGGAGGAAGCTACAGCAGTCTGCGGATCTCCGCCTCCTCCACTTGGCAGGACGCGTCCGCAGCCTCTGCCTCATCAGGTGTATAGCCAAATTCTCCTGCCGCTGCGGCTGCAGCGGCCTCTTCAACCCGAGAAGCTATATAGGCAATCTCTTGGTCGGTGGTGTCCCGTGTGAGCTCCCTGATTTCATCCTTGTTCTTCGCCACCTCCACAAGGTTGTCGAAGAAGCTGAGGATGTCTATTGACTTGGGCGGAATCCATGTGCGCTCCACGCCGTGCGAATCACACGCGGGCATCATGGCGCGAAGAGGATCCCGGGCCGTGCTGTTGCAGAGGGGCACCACTCCCCGGGGAGATCTGAACCACTCTGGGTGGGCTGGGTCGTGTTTAAAGAGTTCCCGGACCATCCCCTTCAGCTCCAGCGCCGTGAAGTTGAAGTTTAGCCCAGGGCGCAGCCTCATTATGTCCGCCGCGTTGCCGTACTCCCATGCCGGCCTCTTCCTATCCTGTAGAGGGGCAATGCGGCGGCGGAGGAAATCTGTGCCTACCTCTGCGACAGACAACTTTGCTACCCGAAGACGAAGAATCCGGATGAGGGCGACGTTGAGCTTGATGTCGTCCGAATCCAGCTCGCTCCAGTCCCTGCCGCGCACGATAGGTGTTGTGCGCGGCGCAGTGAAGGGTTGCGGCTCGTCCTCGACTATCCAACACCAGTCTGCACGCCACTCCTCCCACTTGCCGCGGAGCTCCCCCGGCAAGTAGGACTCCTTCTTGTTCAAGCGGAAGACCCAAGATATTCCTCCGGAGAGGGGTGCGCCGGCCTCTGCTCTAGGGGTGAAGAAGTGCCTAAACAGCGCTACGTTCGGATATATCCCAATGTAGTTTTCGCACATATGTGCGAAAACCGCCATCGTGAGGATGGCGTTGGGGGTGAAGTCAAGAAGGTGGAGGCCGTAGGTGTGCATGATGTCGCAGAAGAAATCGGAAAAAGGGGGACAAAGGCCGCAATGGAAGAAAGCTGCGAAGAAGAAGTACCCGCCGGGATAGTTGTCCTTGGCGGCGGCAGGATAAGCTCTGGTCCGAGGATGCGCCTTGGTCTCCTTGGCCCAGAACAAGTAATACTTGTTCCAGAGTTCCCGCGCGCTGAGCCGCGGCGAGAAGACGACGTTCCGCTTCCGCAACAAGGTGAGCCTCGCCGCTTGCTCCGATTTCTCCCTCTTGGTCTTCTCCGCCTTCCCCTTCTCGGTCTTCGGGGCCATGGCGGAGGCGGCGAAGGAAGGGGGATGAAGAGTCCGGCAGCGCCGCAGATGCGGAAGGCAGCGGAGGAGGTGTGGAGGCGGAGCGCAAAGGGGATCTCTGGAGATGGAAGAAGAAGCAATGAAGGCGTAGGAGGGGAACCGCTCCTGCTTCCTCTGCTTTTATGGGGAAGTGGGGGGCGTTTCGCTCTGTCCATTAAAAGAACGTGGCCACGTCCCATCCCACGACGCCGCAATCGACGCGTGCCGTTACGGAGGGACGCGGCGGATGCGGAAGTGGATTCGGCGTGCCGTGGGCCGCGCGTGCCCGTGCACTGCTTTGGGCCTGGCCCAACAGCGCTCGGCACCGTGTGTGGTCCAGGCCCGGGGGCTCCTGTCGGTGTACTAAGGTAGGGGTACCTCAGTACCCCAACTTGTGCACGGGCAGTAGCAGCTTCCCGCGGCAGGGCCTACCACGTGCTTGCCGGAGACCTTCATGCTCCATATAAAACCATTCAAAAACAAAGTGTACAAGACAGAAGATCAAGGCCCCGGCAAGCTGAGCTTGCCGGGAAGGCCATCTCTGGCTCGAGATCATCGTGTTAACACAAGGCCCTGGCAAGAGGAGCTTGCCAGGAAGATCAGAAGATTGTATCTAGAAGACAAGCCTCGGCGCACTCTGCGCCCCGGCAAGACCCGGGGAGCGACAAGCTTCCCGGCCCGACAAGCTCGAGACCCCGGCAAGGTGCTTGCCGGGGGAGGTCTGCACTGTGTGACCGCGCTCCAGCTCGTCTGCCCACGCGTCGCCCTGGGGCCATTCCAGGGACGCGTGGCGGATGGCTGTGCAGCCTAGGGGACACGGTGGCGCTCTACGGTGGCGAGGCTATCGCCGTGGCAAACGGAGACGCTAGGGCGGGCGCTTTTGGGTCGACGGCGACGGGCATTTAATGCTCTTGTCCCCCACTGTCAAAGTAGGTGATGACCACTGTTCCCGCACTGTTCATCCACTGTTCCCGCACTGTTACAACTACCACCACTATTACGTTTTTACCCCTTTCTCCTACGTTGACACCTGTCGGTGACCCCTTGAGCTATAAAAGGAGGCCCATGCACAACGTAGAAGGGGTTCGGAACCTAGATCGCTCACTCTCTCGGTGTAGCTAGTTCTTCAAGCTCCCGAGCTCCCCAACTCAATACAATCTAAGCAGGAGTAGGGTTTTACGCGTCCATCGCGGCCTGAACCTGGGTAAAACTGCCCGCGTGCTCTCCACGATCTGCTCTTTGTGCTCCCTCCGCCCTCTTACCGCACGAACAAGGGGCTCCGGTCCCATAGGTGCTCGTGGTGGACAGTTTCCCCCGACATAAGGAAATAAATAATAACTTTATTATTGCCTCTAGGGCATATTTCCTTCAGTCTCCCACTTGCACTAGAGTCAATAATCTATATCACATCACCATGTGATTAACACCAATAGTTCACATCACAATGTGATTAACACCCATAGTTCTCATCGCCATGCGACCAATACCCAAAGGGTTTACTAGAGTCAACAATCTAGTTCACATCATCATGTGATTAACACCCAAAGAGTACTAAGGTGTGATCATGTTTTGCTTCGTGAGAGAAGTTTAGTCAGCAGGTCTGTTACATTCAGATCCGTATGTATTTTTGCAAATTTCTATGTCTACAATGCTCTGCACGGAGCTACTTTAGCTAATTGCTCCCACTTTCAATATGTATCCAGATCGAGACTCAGATTCATCCAGATCGGTGTTAAAGCTTGCATCGACGTAACTCTTTACGACGAACTCTTTTCACCTCCATAACCGAGAAATATTTCCTTAGTCCTCTAAGGATAATTTTGACCGCTGTCCAGTGATCTACTCCTGGATCACTATTGTACCTCCTTGTCAATATCATTGCAAGGTACACAACAGGTTTGGTACACAGCATGGCATACTTTATAGAACCTATGACTGAGGCATAGGGAATGACTTTCATTCTTTATCTATCTTCTGCCGTGGTCGGGTTTTGAGTCTTACTCAACTTCATACCTTGCAACACAAGCAAGAACTCTTTCTTTGACTGTTCCATTTTGAACTACTTCAAAATCTTGTCAAGGTATGTACTCATTGAAAAAACTTATCAAGCGTCTTGATCTATCTCTATAGATCTTGATGCTCAATATGTAAGCAGCTTTATCAAGGTTTTTCTTTGAAAAACTCCTTTCAAACACTCATGTATGCTTTCCAGAAAATTCTACATCATTTCTGATCGACAATATATCATTCACATATAATTATCAGAAAGGTTGTAGTGCTCCCACTCACTTTCTTGTAAATACAGGCTTCACCGCAAGTCTGTATAAAACTATATGCTTTGATCAACTTATCAAAGCGGATATTCCAACTCCGAGATGCTTGCACTAGTCCATAGATGGATCGCTGGAGCTTGCTTATTTAGCACCTTTAGGATTGACAAAACCTTCTGGCTGCATCATATACAACTCTTCTTTAATAAATCCATTAAAGAATGCAATTTTGTTATCCATTTGCGAGATTTCATAAAATGCGACAATTGCTAACATGATTAGGACAGACTTAAGCATCGCTACAAGTGAGAAAATCTCATCGTAGTCAACACCTTGAACTTGTCGAAAACCTTTCGCAACAAGTCGAGCTTTGTAGATAGTAACATTACCATCGGCGTCAATCTTCCTCTTAAAGATCCATGTATTTTTAATGGCTTGCCGATTATCGGGCAAGCCAACCAAAGTCCACACTTTGTTCTCATACATGGATCCCATCTCAGATTTCATGGCCTCAAGCCATTTTGCGAAATCTAGGCTCATCATCGCTTCCTCATAGTTCGTAGGTTCATCATGGTCTAGTAACATGACTTCCAGAACCGGGTTGCCGTACCACTCTGGCGCGGAACGTACTCTGGTTGATCTACGAAGTTCAGCAGTAACTTGATCCGAAGTTTCATGATCATCATCATTAGCTTCCTCACTAATTGGTGTAGGAATCACTGGAACTAGTTTTAGTGATGTACTACTTTCCAATTTAGGAGAAGGTACAATTACCTCATCAAGTTCCACTTTCCTTCCACTCACTTCTTTTGAGAGAAACTCCTTCTCTAGAAAGGATCTATTCTTAGCAACGAATATCTTGCCTTCGGATCTGTGATAGAAGGTGTACCCAACAGTCTCTTTGGGTATCATATGAAGACACATTTCTCCGACTTGGGTTTGAGCTTACCAGGTTGAAGCTTTTTCACATAAGCATCGCAGCCCCAAACTTTAAGAAACAATAACTTTGGTTTCTTGCCAAACCACAGTTCATAAGGCGTCGTCTCAATGGATTTAGATGGTGCCTTTATTTAACATGAATGCAACTGTCTCTAATGCATAACCCAAAACGGTAGTGGTAAATCGGTAAGAAACATCATAGATCATACCATATCTAATAAATTACGGTTACGACGTTCGGACACACCATTACGCTATGGTGTTCCGGGTGGTGTGAGTTGTGAAACTATTTCACATTGTTCTAAATGAAGGCCAAACTCGTAACTTCAAATATTCGCCTCCGTGATCAGATCGTGGAAACTTTTATTTTCTTGTTACGATGATTCTCTACTTCACTCTGAAATTCTTTGAACTTTTCAAATGTTTCAGACTTGTGCTTCATCAAGTAGATATACCAATATCTGCTCAAATCATCAGTGAAGGTCAAAAAATAACGATACCCGCCGAGCTTCAACACTCATCGGTCCACATACATCAGTATGTATGATTTCCGACAAATCTGTTGCTCGCTCCATTGTTTCGGAGAACGGAGTTTTAGTCATCTTGCCCATGAGGAATGGTTCGCAAGCACCAAGTGATTCATAATCAAGTGATTCCAAAAGTCCATCATTATGGAGTTTCTTCATGCGCTTTACACCAATATGACCTAAACGGCAGTGCCACAAATAAGTTGCACTATCATTATTAACCTGGCATCTTTTGGCTTCAATATTATGAATATGTGTATCACTACGATCGAGATCCAACAAACTATTTTCATTGGGTGTATGACCATCGAAGGCTTTATTCATGTAAACAGAATAACATTTATTCTTTGACTTTAAATGAATAAACGTATTGCAGCAAACATGATCAAATCATATTCATGCTTAACGCAAATGCCAAATAATATTTATTTAGGTTCTACACTAATCTCAAAAGTATAGGGAGTGTGCGATGATGATCATATCAATCTTGGAACCACTTCCAAAACACATCGTCACTTCACCTTTAACTAGTCTATGTTCATCTACAACTCCCGTTTCGAGTTACTAATTTTAGCAACTGAACCGGTATCAAATACCCAGGGGTTGCTATGAACACTAGTAAAGTACACATCAATAATCTGTATATCAAATATACCTTTGTTCACTTTGCCATCCTTCTTATCCACCAAGTATCTAGGGCAGTTCCACTTCTAGTGACCATTGATAACCCATAAGTGTAGGGGATTGCAACAGTTTTCGAGGGTAAAGTATTAAACCCAAATTTGTTGATTCGACACAAGGGGAGCCAAAGAATACTCTTAAGTATTAGTATCTGAGTTGTCAATTTAACCACACCTGGAAACTTAGTATCTGCAGCAAGATAGTTTAGTAGCAAAGTAATATGATAGTGGTGGTAGCAGCAATAAAAGTAAAGATAATGTTTTTGTAGTTTTTATGATAGTAGCAACGGAAAAGTAAATAAGTGACAAGCAATATAGGTAAAGCTCGTAGGAATTGGATCGGTGATGGGAAATTACGTCGGATGCAATTCATCATGTAGAAGTTATAACCTAGGGTGACACATAACTAGCTCCAGTTCATCAATGCAATGTAGGCATGTATTCCGAATATAGTCATACGTGCTTATGGAAAAGAACTTGCATGACATCTTTTGTCCTACCCTCTCGTGGCAGCGGGGTCCTATTGAAAACTAAGGGATATTAAGGCCTCCTTTTAATAGAGTACCAGACCAAAGCATTAACACATAATGAATACATGAACTCCTCAAACTATGGTCATCACCGGGAGTGGTCCCGATTATTGTCACTTCGGGGTTGCCGGATCATAACACATAGTAGGTGACTATAGACTTGCAAGATAGGATCAAGAACACACATATATTCATGGGAACATAGTAGGTTCAAATCTGAAATCATGGCACTCGGGCCCTAGTGACAAGCATTAAGCATAGCAAAGTTGTGACGCCCGGATAATTAAGCTACAGTAATCCCCTGCTAATGATGCCATGTCACCATCATTACTGTTGCTAATCTCACTCGAGTCAAAGCCGGTTCAAATTCAAATTTAAATCAAGGTCAAAGTTTAAAGTTTTCAAAAGTCAAAAACTAAAAGGTTCAAACTGTGGCAAATAATTCATAGGTAATATTGGTGGAGAAATCATTTTTTTAATAAAATAATTAAATGCACTAAGATAAGTAAAACAGTGGCTTGACCAATTAATTAAATTCATTACATAAATTATAAAATATTAATCTATTTTATTTAGGGATAAGAATTAGTGTGGCACTTGTATATTTATAAGTACTAATTTAGGTGCTAGTGGTAATTTTTATAAAACCTAAAATGAAAGGAACTAAAATAAAAACAGAAAAGAAATAAATAAAAGGTAAAAATAAACAAAACAAAAACAAACAGAATAAAATAAAGACACCCCACACTCGTCCATCGTTCGGGCGGGTGACGCCCACTCCCCCGGGGCTCCGCCCCGTTAACCCACGCCCAATAGGCCCCAGGCCTATGACAGCCGGGGCCCGCCCCCGAAACGTTTAGAAAAAAAAGAGAAAATAAATAAATAAAAAAATAAAATAAATAAATATATTAATTAATTAATTAACTAAGTTAATTAACTTAATTAATTGTGTTTAATTAACCTAATTTATCTGTTGATTAAACTAACTAGATTAATTAGTTAGCAGTCAATGACTAATGGACCCCACGTGTCAGTTTGACTCTGTCAACAGACAGTTGACCGCTGACATCATGCTGACGTCATGATGACGTCAGCAGGCACAATTCTGGATAATGTTCTATTAAATTAATTAAATAAATTCCAGAAAATGTTTAATACTTTAGAAAATCATATCTTTTAATCCGTAACTCGGATGAAAATACTTTATACATGAAAGTTGCTCAGAACGACGAGACGAATCCGGATACGCGGTCCGTTCGTCCGCCACAACTCTCTATCATACCGAACGTGCAACATCCCCCCTCCTTTTCATCTGCCCGAAAACGCGAAACACCGGGAATACTTTCCCGGATGTTTTTCATCCTTGCCAGTATCACCTCCTACTGCGTTAGGTCACACGTAGCACCGCGTATTTCCATGTTATGCTTTGTGATGCTATTGTTTGCTCTGTTATTTATTTGGTTCCCCTTCGTTGCTTATTTTTCGGTAGACTCCGATACTGTGATAGACCCCGAGACCATTGATGCTTCGGTGTTCGACTACGGCTACGCTTCCGAAGATTCCTTTCGTCTGCAGGGCTTCCAGGCAAGCCCCCCCTTTGATCACCAGATATCGCCTACTCTTCTCTCTACTGCTTGCATTAGAGTAGTGTAGCATGTTACTGCTTTCGATAATCCTATTCTGCTGCATAGCCTGTCATTGTTGCTACCACTGTTGATACTTTACCTGCAATCCTAAATGCTTAGTATAGGATGCTAGTATTCCATCAGTGGCACTACACCCTTGTCCGTCTGCCCTGCTATTCTATCGGGCCGTGATCACTTGGGTGTGATCACGGGTATATACTACATACACTTTACATGACACATGATGTGACTAAAGTCGGGTCGGCTCTTTGAGTACCCGCAGGTGATTCCGATATGGGGGCTGAAAGGACAGGTGGCTCCATCCAGGTAGTGGTGGGCCTGAGTTCCCGACGGCCCCCGAGTGGATCTTTGTGGCGGAGCGACAGGGGCAGGTTGAGACACCCAGTCGAGAGGTGGCCTGGCCCTGGTCGTTGTCCGCGGTGATTTTCATAATAACACGCTTAACGAGTTTGGATATTTGATCTGAGTCTGGCCATTTGGTCTATACGCACTAACCAGCTACGTGGGATTAGTTATGGGTACTCGACGTCGTGGTATCAGCCGAAGCCTTCTTGACGTCAGCGGCTTAGCGGCGCGCGCCGGGTTGGACCGCGTAACGTAACTTCCTTAGTAATGGAGGTTGCTAGGTCTGCTCACCGGCCGCGTACGCAACGTGCAGGTGTGCGTTGGGCGATGGGCCCGGACCCCTGCGCGCCTAGGACTTAGACCGGCGTGCTGACCTCTCTGCTGTGCTTAGGTAGGGCTGCGACGTGTTGATCTTCCGAGGCCGGGCATGACCCTGGAAAGTGTGTCCGGCCAAATGGGATCAAGCGTGCTGGGTTATGTGGTGCACCCCTGCAGGGAAGTTAATCTATTCGAATAGCCGTGTCCCTCGGTAAAAGGACGACCCGGAGTTGTACTCTGACCTCATGACAACTAGAACCGGATACTTAATAAAACACACCCTTACAAGTGCCAGATATAACTCGGTGGTTGCTCTCTCACAGGGTGACGAGGGGAGGATCACCGGGTAGGTTTATGCTATACGAGGTTACTTGGTGAACTTACCATCTATTCCCTTCTACTGCTGCAAGACGGAGGCCGCGAGAAGCGAAGATACTTGTTACTTCCCAGTTACTCTCATCTACTGCTGCAAGATGGAGGTGGCCAGAAGCGTAGTCTTCGATTGGATTAGCTATCCCCCTCTTATTCTGCTTTCTGCAGTTCAGTCCACATATATTACCCCTTTACACAGATATCATTGCATATGTAGTGTAGATCCTTGCTTGCGAGTACTTTGGATGAGTACTCACGGTTGCTTTGCTCCCCCTTTTCCCCCTTTCTTCCTTTCATCTCGGATGATGCAACCAGGTGGTGGAGTCCAGGACCCAGAGGATCCCGATGATGTTTCTACATGGAGTTCGGCTTCGAGGAGTAGTTAGGAGGTCCCAGGCAGGAGGCCTTGCCTTTTCGATCGTCGTTACTTTTGTGCTAGCCTTCTTAAGGCATGCTTGTTTAACTTATGTTTGTACTCAGATATTGTTGCTTCCGCTGACACTTGTGTTTTCGAGCTTTTTGTATTCGAGCCCTCGAGGCCCCTGGCTTGTAATATAAAGCTTGTATTATTTTAATTTGTGTCTAGAGTTGTGTTGTGATATCTTCCAGTGAGTCCTTGATCTTGGCCGTACACATTTGCGTGCATGATTAGTGTACGGACAAATCGGGGGCGTCACAAGTTGGTATCAGAGCCAACTGCCTGTAGGAATCCCCCTTTCCAACTCCTTGGCCGAAGTTGAGTCTAGTCTTTGAAAAACAAATTTACTAACTTGTTGTGTGGCTTACGGGCCCACAACACCATTGGGTGGTATTAGGATCTTTTACTCCTCGTCTATACTCTGGGACTCTTATCTCTCTCCTATTCGGGATAAATGAAATTTGTTAATTCTAACATTAGGATCTCGTTATCACTTTCACCCGGAGAGCACCTTATGATCGATGATCGTCCGCAGCACCAGAAGACCCTGAAGATACTCTCCGCTGTTAACCCGAGGACTTGTGTTCATTGCCTTTGTAATTCACTACCACCGATATATCCCTATGGATATCTGTATGCCCTTGTCATTCTCACGATCATTCCTCGTCGCTCTTGTTGTTACAAGATGCCTCGAAATATTCTCCGTTGTCTAGAGAATCCTTTGAGTTTACTGTCTGGCAGTATTACTTCGCATGAAAACCCTCACGGTTATTTCCTCACATTTATCGAGGACCCGTTCTCCTTGATTGTTCATATGTCTCCCAAAAATTTTCGGAATACTTTTCGATGTTTCGAAAATCCTCTGCAGCCTGTTACCCTTAAAGTTATTGCCTGCTTGCATTATGGTTAATTCCATATGACTAGTAGTCTTCGTTAACATCCTTTGTCTTAGCCATTTTTGAGCCTATTGATTCAATGTGTGCATATGCACACAGTCATCAGGTTATCCTTTTTAAAATTATCTTTCCGGCTCAGACGTCATTCCGGACATGAGTTGGTTCTCGGCAATTCAATCCTTTATTGATTGTCCGACTTAGTGTTTTCAACTTAAACATCCTTGATCAAAGCGTTTGCTTCTGATCCTTCGTATTGAAAACCATAATTTCTTTCTAATTAAGCATCAAACAAATCAAGTGATTCTTGAATCTGATGCCTTTGCATTCTTTCTTCCTCTGAGTGAGTACCGATAGCCACATCAGCTCCGTTGTGGATCGCTTGATCCGTTGTTGGATTGTTATCCGACAGTGTCCTTCATATTCAATCACCTTGTGAGTTCTTCCCATGACATAATGCCTTTGGTAAATTATATCCTCTGCTTTTGTCAACCATGCTTTGCTTTAGAGCTTGTGTTTTTACTTTTGAAACTGGTGGTATATGTTACTAAGATGCCCGATGGGTTGAACCTATGCCATCCCCTAATTCGTGAGAACCCGAAAGTTTTCACAAGTCATAACCTTCCGGTGTTCTACCGGATAAAATTCCAACACTACAGTTTTATCAAAGCAAGGGGTAAATGAAACGTATACATTGGAGAAATGGGAGTCGACCTTGAGCTTTTGTTCATGCCCATGGAAGCGATGTAGACCGTCTCGGGAGCTTCTTGCAAAATTATTTTACATCTAAATAATTCTTTCGGTGTCAACAAAATTGATCCCTTGCAGTTATGGTTCCGACCATGCTGTCCTTATTCAATATGTCTGGAATAAATCCATTCCAGGCCTCGTCAATTTCTGACAAGGTTAAAGCATCTACTGTCGTAGGTCAATGACCTAGTTCAACTCCTATCGTGTTCTACCTTCGAGTTTTACCCTCTGATATCTCGAGGATATCATGACTTTGCTCTACACCTTTTGAACTTTTGATGAAGTAATACCTTTGCTTGTCGTAATCACTCTACGGGTTCTAGGTTGCCGTCAACCGAGGACACCGTTTAGTAAATCAATTCCGCTCGAAAAATTCAACACCCCTAGTATTAAACTCAATCTGGTTTATTCCTAGACTATCGGGTACATCCCTTGTCTAGCTATCCTTGACTGTGCTACCTCGTCCTTCTTTGGTGCACGAATTCTTCAGAATGTGGGCACGACTTAAGTCGAGCTTTCAACATCATGTTGCTTGTCTTGAGAGGCAACTTTGGTTCCGAGCTTTCATCTTATATATTGATCCGTTAACTTGCCACTTCGTCATTCCCTTGCTTGTTGCCGTTGTTGTTTGATTGCATCCTCTTGAAACATCCCGACAAATGTGTCGGATCACCTTCAACACTTTGACTTCTTCCAAGATGCCAATTGTGTTCATGATGAGAAATACTCTCCTTGCCCTCGATTATTTTTATTATCATCGACAACACCCTTGACTTCCTTTCATCGCTAACTTGTCCACATTATGAATACGACTTGCTCTCCAGTAGTGTTGTGTCTGCCTTGAAGTATTACTGTCTTTTATGTCGGAAATGGTTGTCTTCGTTCCCAGTCCTTGGTATCGACATTGTTGCCGACATAGCTGACAGACTATTCTCTGACATGCCTTGCTTTCTGTGCAAGATGTCATCACCCTTCCTACTTTCAACCCACATGGTGGGCCCATAACCCACAGGTCCACTGGATCGAAACCTGACTCTTCTTTACAGCCCGGATTCTAATGTATCCTTTGCACCTGGCTTCGTATGTAATTCACGAGCTAAATTCTACCATGTTTCATCCTGATATCAAACACCATATTATTCTCGTTGTTCAAGCCCCCATTCCAGCTTCTATCTAGGCATCGAATAATTGCCTACCCATTTGAAACTTTAGTACCATTGTATAGTGCACTCAATGAATTCACCGAAATACTACTCGTGGGGTACTTCGTGTATCACTTTCTGAATTCGTCGTCGTATGCACAGACTTCGTGGAGATACGTTCCTCCAAAGTTTTTTTCCCTCGTCGCGTTCGTAGGACGATGGAGATCCCGAAGAAAGGATGACGACTTGATCACGATGACTTGAAGCAGAGAAATGAAGACATCAACGAAAGGGATCAACCTCTTCGAAAGGACAGCCAAGACCGAGAAGACTCGTTAGCTTTTCGCTACCAAGCACCTATCCCCCCTTACTCCACCGCTTAAATCTCGGGACGAGATTTCTTGTAGTGGAGGAGAATTGTGACGCCCGGATAATTAAGCTACAGTAATCCCCTGCTAATGATGCCATGTCACCATCATTACTGTTGCTAATCTCACTCGAGTCAAAGCCGGTTCAAATTCAAATTTAAATCAAGGTCAAAGTTTAAAGTTTTCAAAAGTCAAAAACTAAAAGGTTCAAACTGTGGCAAATAATTCATAGGTAATATTGGTGGAGAAATC
>LR738716.1:61601583-61647471 GCA_902687465.1 Secale cereale
TCCCTTCTACTGCTGCAAGACGGAGGCCGCGAGAAGCGAAGATACTTGTTACTTCCCAGTTACTCTCATCTACTGCTGCAAGATGGAGGTGGCCAGAAGCGTAGTCTTCGATTGGATTAGCTATCCCCCTCTTATTCTGCTTTCTGCAGTTCAGTCCACATATATTACCCCTTTACACAGATATCATTGCATATGTAGTGTAGATCCTTGCTTGCGAGTACTTTGGATGAGTACTCACGGTTGCTTTGCTCCCCCTTTTCCCCCTTTCTTCCTTTCATCTCGGATGATGCAACCAGGTGGTGGAGTCCAGGACCCAGAGGATCCCGATGATGTTTCTACATGGAGTTCGGCTTCGAGGAGTAGTTAGGAGGTCCCAGGCAGGAGGCCTTGCCTTTTCGATCGTCGTTACTTTTGTGCTAGCCTTCTTAAGGCATGCTTGTTTAACTTATGTCTGTACTCAGATATTGTTGCTTCCGCTGACACTTGTGTTTTCGAGCTTTTTGTATTCGAGCCCTCGAGGCCCCTGGCTTGTAATATAAAGGTTGTATTATTTTAATTTGTGTCTAGAGTTGTGTTGTGATATCTTCCAGTGAGTCCTTGATCTTGGCCGTACACATTTGCGTGCATGATTAGTGTACGGACAAATCGGGGGCGTCACAAAAGTCATAGCAACATCAATCTCAGAACATAGTGGATACTAGGGATCAAACCCTAACAAAACTAACTCGATTACATGATAGATCCCATCCAACCCATCACCGCCAGCAAGCCTACGATGGAATTACTCACACATGACGGTGAGCATCATGGAATTGGTGATGGAGGAAGGTTGATGATGACGATGGCGACGATCTCCACTCTCCGGAGCCCCGAACGGACTTGAGATCAGCCCTCCCGAGAGAGATTAGGGCTTGGCGGCGGCTCCGTCTCGTAAAACGCGATAATTCCTTCTCTCTGATTTTTTCTCCCTGAAACGGAAGATATAGGACCTGGGGGTACGTCGGTGGAGCATCGGGGGGCCCTCGAGGCAGGGGGGCGCGCCCCCACCCTTGAGGATAGTCCGTGGGCCCCCCCGGTGAGTATCTTCTTGCAGGTATTTTTTATATTTTCTGAAATAATTCTTTGTTGATTTTTAGGCGATTCCGAGAACTTTATATTTCTGCACAAAAACAACACCATGGCAGTTCTACTGAAAACAACGTCAGTCCGGGTTAGTGTTGGGGAACGTAGCAGAATTTTAAAATTTTCTACGCATCACCAAGATCAATCTATAGAGTCATGTAGCAACGAGGGAGAGGGGAGTGCATCTACATACCCTTGTAGATCGCGCGCGAAAGCGTTCAAGAGAACGGGGTTGATGGAGTCGTACCCGTCGTGATCCAAATCACCGATGATCCTAGCGCCGAACGGACAGCACCTCCGCGTTCAACACACATACAGAGCGGGGACGTCTCCTCCTTCTTGATCCAGCAAGGGGGAGGAGAGGTTGATGGAGATCCAGCAGCACGACGGCGTGGTGGTGGAAGTAGCGGGATTCCAGCAGGGCTTCGCCAAGCGCAACTGGAGGAGGAAGAGGTGTCACGGGAGGGAGAGGCAGACGCCAGGGCTTAGGGTGTGGCTGCCCTCCCTCCCCCTCTTTATATAGGGCCCCTAGGGGGGCGCCGGCCCTAGAGATCTAATCTCTAGGGGGGCGGCGGCCAAAGGGGGAGGGGACTTGCCCCCCAAGTCAGGTGGGGCGCCCCCACCCCTAGGGTTTCCTACCCTAGGCGCATGGGAGGCCCATGGGGGGCGCACCAGCCCACTAGGGGCTGGTTCCCTTCCCACTTCAGCCCATGGGGCCCTCCGGGATAGGTGGCCCCACCCGGTGGACCCCCGGGACCCTTCCGGTGGTCCCAGTACAATACCGGTGACCCCCGAAACTTTCCCGGTGGCCGAAACTGGACTTCCTATATACAAATCTTCACCTCCGGACCATTCCGGAACTCCTCGTGGCGTCCGTGATCTCATCCGAGACTCCGAACAACTTTCGAGTTACCGCATACTTATATCTCTACAACCCTAGCGTCACCGAACCTTAAGTGTGTAGACCCTACGGGTTTGGGAGACACGCAGACATGACCGAGACGACTCTCCGGTCAATAACCAACAGCGGGATCTGGATACCCATGTTGGCTCCTACATGCTCCTCAATGATCTCATCGGATGAACCAAGATGTCAAGGATTCAATCAATCCCGTATACGATTCCCTTTGTCTATCGGTATAGTACTTGCCCGAGGTTCGATCGTCGGTATACCGATACCTTGTTCAATCTCGTCATGGCAAGTCTCTTTACTCATTCCGTAACACATCATCCCGTGACCAACCCCTTAGTAACATTGATCTCATTATGATGATGTCTTACCGAGTGGGCCCAGAGATACCTCTCCGTCATACGGAGTGACAAATCCCAGTCTCGGTTCGTGCCAACCCAACAGATGCTTTCGAAAATACCCGTAGCGTACCTTTATAGCCATCCAGTTACGTTGTGACGTTTGGCACACCCAAAGTATTCCTACGACATCCAGGAGTTGCACAACCTCATGGTCTAAGGAAAAGATACTTAACATTGGAAAAGCTTTAGCATACGAACTACACGATCTTGTGCTAGGCTTAGGATTGGGTCTTGTCCATCACATCATTCTCCTAATGATGTGATCCCGTTATCAATGACATCCAATGTCCATGGTCAGGAAACCATAACCATCTGTTGATCAACGAGCTAGTCAACTAGAGGTTTACTAGGGACACGTTATGGTCTATGTATTCACACATGTATCACTGTTTCCGGATAATACAATTAAAGCATGAATAACAGACAATTATCATGAACAAGAAAATATGATAATAACCATTTTATTATTGCCTCTAGGGCATATTTTCAATAGTCTCCCACTTGCACTAGAGTCAATAATCTAGTTGCATTGTGATGAATCGAACACCCATAGAGTTCTGGTGTTGATCATGTTTTGCTCGTGGAAGAGGTTTAGTCAACGGATCTGCGACATTTAGATCCGTATGCACTTTACAAATATCTATGTCTCCATCTTGAATATAATTCCGGATGGAGTTCAAACGACACTTGATGTGCCTGGTCTTCTTGTGAAACCTGGGCTCCTTGGCAATGGCAATAGCTCCAGTGTTGTCACAGAATAGAGTCATCGGGCCGACGCACTTGGAATAACTCCTAGGTCGGTGATGAACTCCTTCATCCAGACTCCTTCCTGCGCTGCTTCGGAAGCAGCTATGTACTCCGCTTCACATGTAGATGCCGCCACGACGCTTTGCTTGCAACTGCACCAACTGACTGCCCCTCCATTCAAAATATACACGTATTCGGTTTGTGACTTGGAGTCATCCAGATCTGTGTCGAAGCTAGCATTGATGTAACCCTTTACGACGAGCTCTTCGTCACCTCCATAAACGAGAAACATATCCTTAGTCCTTTTCAGGTACTTCAGGATGTTCTTGACCGCTATCCAGTGTTCCATACCGGGATCACTTTGGCACCTCCCTAGCAAACTTATGGCAAGGTTCACATCAGGTCTGGTACACAGCATGGCATACATAATAGAACCTATGGATGAGGCATAGGGGATGACACTCATCTTTGCTCTATCTTCTGCCGTGGTCGGGCATTGAGTCGTGCTCAATCTCATACCTTGCAATACAGGCAAGAACCCTTTCTTGGACTGATCCATATTGAACTTCTTCAATATCTTGTCAAGGTATGTGCTTTGTGAAAGACCAATGAGGCGTCTCGATCTATCTCTATAGATCTTGACGCCTAATATGTAAGCAGCTTCTCCAAGGTCCTTCATTGAAAAACACTTATTCAATTAGGCCTTTATGCTTTCCAAGAGTTCTACATCATTTCCCATCAGCAATATATCATCCACATATAATATGAGAAATGCTACAGAGCTCCCACTCACTTTCTTGTAAATACAGGCTTCTCCACAAGTCTGTATAAACCCAAACGCTTTGATCACCTCATCAAAGCGAATGTTCCAAGTCCGAGATGCTTGCACCAGCCCTTAGATTGAGCGCTGGAGCTTGCATACCTTGTTAGCATTCTCAGGATCGACAAAACCTTCCGGCTGCATCATATACAGTTCTTCCTTGAGGAATCCATTAAGGAATGCCGTTTTGACGTCCATTTGCCATATCTCATAATCATAGAATGCGGCAATTGCTAACATGATTTGGACGGACTTCAGCATCGCTATGGGAGAGAAAGTCTCGTCGTAGTCAATTCCTTGAACTTGTCGATAACCTTTAGCGACAAGTCGAGCCTTATAGATGGTCACATTGCCATCCGCGTCAGTCTTCTTCTTAAAGATCCATTTATTTTCTATGGCATGCCGATCATCGGGCAAGTCCACCAAAGTCCATACTTTGTTATCATACATGGATCCTATCTCGGATTTCATGGCTTCAAGCCATTTGTCGGAATCCGGGCCCGCCATTGCTTCTTCATAGTTTGAAGGTTCATCGTTGTCTAAAAACATGATTTCCAGGACAGGGTTGCCGTACCACTCTGGTGCGGAACGTGTCCTTGTGGACCTACGAAGTTCAGCAGTAACTTGATCTGAAGCTTCATGATCATTATCATTAACTTCCTCCCTAGTCGATGCAGGCACCACAGGAACATCTTCCTGTGCTGCGCTACTTATCGGTTCGGAAGGGGTGACTGTCACCTCATCAAGTTCCACTTTCCTCCCACTCACTTCTTTCGAGAGAAACTATTTCTCCAGAAAGGATCCATTCTTGGCAACGAAGACCTTGCCTTCGGATCTGAGGTAGAAGGTGTACCCAATAGTTTCCTTAGGGTATCCTATGAAGGCGCATTTTTCCTATTTGGGTTCGAGCTTTTCAGGTTGAAGTTTCTTGACATAAGCATCGCATCCCCAAACTTTTAGAAACGACAACTTAGGTTTCTTCCCAAACCAAAGTTCATACGGTGTCGTCTCAACGGATTTAGACGGTGCCCTATTTAAAGTGAATGCGGCAGTCTCTAAAGCATAACCCCAAAATGATAGCGGTAAGTTGGTAAGAGACATCATAGATCGCACCATGTCTAATAGAGTACGATTACGACATTCGGACACACCATTGCGCCGAGGTGTTCCAGGCGGCGTCAATTGCGAAACAATTCTACAGTTCCTTAGGTGTGTGCCAAATTCGTGACTCAAATATTCTCCTCCACGATCTGATCGTAAGAACTTTATTTTTCTGTCACGTTGATTCTCAACCTCATTCTGAAATTCCTTGAACTTTTCAAAGGTCTCAGACTTGTGTTTCATCAAGTAGACATACCCATATCTACTTAAGTCATCTGTGAGGGTGAGAACATAACGCTAGCCACTGCGAGCTTCAACACTCATTGGACCGCACACATCGGTATGTATGATTTCCAACAAGTTGGTTGCTCGCTCCATTGTTCCGGAGAACGGAGTCTTGGTCATCTTGCCCAAGAGGCATGGTTTGCACGTGTCAAATGATTCATAATCAAGAGACTCGAAAAGTCCATCGGCATGGAGCTTCTTCATACGTTTGACACCAATATGACCAAGGCGGCGGTGCCACAAGTATGTGGGACTATCATTATCAACCTTACATCTTTTGGCATTCACACTATGAATATGTGTAACATCACGTTCGAGATTCATTAAGAATAAACCATTGACCAACGGGGCATGACCATAAAACATTTATCTCATATAAATAGAACAACCATTATTCTCAGATTTAAATGAGTAGCCATCTCGCATTAAACGAGATCCAGATACAATGTTCATGCTCAAAGCTGGTACTAAATAACAATTATTAAGGTTTAAAACTAATCCTGAAGGTAGATGCAGAGGTAGTGTCAGGGATATTACTAGCAGGTATAAACCGGCCATGAGGGTCCGGATTACGCTGGTAAGGTTGTATTATTACAAGCCCAGTAGGATGTATAATAGAGGTCATAGCCCGTAGAGGCTTAGGGCCCATGTATAAAGCCCATGATCTGTAAACTGTCATACCATGTATCTTGGGATGTAAGATAGAAAGAGTAGAGACCGAGGCGGACACGTTTATGAGCCGGCCTCGGGAATCTGTAAACCGGACCGGGCGTCGCCTCCTATATAAAGGGACGACTCGGCGACGGTTCAGGACAGGAAACAACAGCTCGAGACACAGGCAAGCGGATTCGCTCCCTGGTCATCGAACCCCAAGCAATACCACACCAAACTAGACGTAGGCTTTTACCTTCACCGAAGGGGCCGAACTAGTATAAAACTCCATGTGTCCTTCGTCCGCTTTAACCCCTTCAAGCTAACCCGAGCGATGGCCTCACACCTAAGTCCGTTAACCCGGACATATGCCGTGCTAAATCCACGACAGTTGGTGCCCACCGTGGGGCTATCGCACGATGGTTTCGAGTTCTTGAAGGGAAGCTTTGAAGGGCTCAAGGGTTACGCAGTGGGCCGGATGACCAAGAGTCGTCGTGGCCGGATCTACACCGACGATGCAGGCTGGGGCCCCGAGGCCGATTCAATCGAATACGGGTATCGGGTCCCCTTCGGCGGCATCCACGTCTTCATCGGCAAGATCGGCGAACCGGGACCTGAGTCGGACATCTTCCCCAACATCGTCGAGCCAGCTCAGCGTGCGAGATCGGCCCGGATTCAGCCCGCCATGAAGCGCGTCTTCGTTGGAGCAGTGCATGGAGTACAAGCCGAGGACGGATCGGATTCTGGTGGCGAGACAGTTGTCTATTCCGACGATGAATCTTCATCCGGAGAGACCGAATCTTTGTATCTGTTGCAGAACGGCCGGTCAGAGGGTGTGTCCGATGGTGATAGTATTCCGGACCCATTTCATCCACCGAACAGGGTTGCTGTTTTCATGGCCGGATCACAACCTATGCAGCAGTCCTCGACGACTGATACGTCCAAAACGTATCTATAATTTCTGCTTGCTCCATGCCTCTTTTGGGTGATATTGCTATGATATTTATACACTTCCATACACTTTTGATCATATTTGGACTAACCTATTAAATCAGTGCACCCCAGTGCCAGTTTCTGTTTTCTGCTGTTTTTGTATTTCAGGTTTTCCCGTCACGAAAACTGCCAGAAAAATCCCGGAAAAATTATATAAAAAATCAGCGTTCCGGAAGCTTCCACACGGCCGAAGTAGGGCCGGAGGGGGGCCACCAGGGCTCCAGGCGCAATGGTGGCGCGGCCCCCCTCCTGGCCGTGCCGGGGGGGGCGCCTGGGCCCCCCAGGCCTCTGCTGATGCCCCCCTTTGGCATATATTTAACACGCGTCCCGAAACCCTCGAGGACGGAACCCTTTTTCGCGATCTCATCTCCGTTCCGCCGCCGCCGCGCTTCCAAGATCGGGAGCACCAGGAGAACTCTTCCCGGCACCCTGCCGGAGGGGAGGATCACCACCGGGAGCCTCTCCACCACCATGGACGCCTCCCGGATGAGTTGTGAGTAGTCTCCCTTGGACCATGGGTCCATGACCAGTAGCTATGTGATGTTCTCCTCCCCTTCTTGTGCTTCACTAATTAGACCTCGTGAGCTGCCCTACATGATCGAGGCACATATGTAATCCTTATGCTGTTGCTATGTTGAGTTTGCTGGGATCCGATGGATTGTGAGATTATGTTCAGATTGTGTTTGAGTAATATATTTGATTTACCTCTTTTATATTTATGTTCGTAAGTAATTCTTGCATGTTCTCCGTTGCTATTTATTGCTTTGGCCAAGTAGTAGGTAGTGACTCCAAGAGGGAACGTTATGCTTGATTGTGGGTTCATGCCCCTCGATGACTAGCTTAAGTGACAGAAACATGAGTCTAGGGGATGTGCTGTTGCCACAAGGGGGAAAACAACGGTGCTTGTACTTGCGGGTGCAAGGATTGTTTACTTTACGCAAAGTTCTTTTAATGCAGTTGTCTGTTGCTTTGAGTTTACACTATGGGTGGGACTCGCAACTTAATACCAGCGAGATGTTCTGGATAGATATCTCAAGGTGGATGATTAGTAGTAGATGCAGATGGATTTCGGTCTACTTACCTTGGCGTACCGCCCATGCTTTGAACCTCTACCTTTCTTGCAACATAGTTAGCATTGGTTTGCGCACATAATTCTGTCAATTGCCCAGCTGTAATTCGTTTACCTCACATAGCTGTTTTATCGTCTTTTGGGAGAGAGACATCACTAGTGAACATCATGGGACCCCGGTCCATATTACCATCACTGATCACATCCGCTATTTACTTTCCGCTTTTACTTACTAGTTGCAGCAATACCTGTCACTATTATCTCTTGCGTTTGATCCTTTGTAAACGACAAGGCCGGAGGGATTGACAACCTCTCTGTACTCGTTGGGAGCAAAGTTATTTGTATCTGTGTGCAGGTCCAAGTTGATTGCTAAGTATCTGGCGCCGTTAGCAGTTGACACCTTCTTGTTGAACCTTGGAGTCTCAGGGGAAATCGATCCTTGGTATCTTTGCCAAGGGAAAACTTCCGCTACACTGCATCTCAAACCTTCCACTTGGGGTAACCAACGAGGGGCGAGAAGCCATCAACGACCGGGGCGATAACCATAGAGGCAGCAGGAGCCAGAGTTGGAGACCTTCCCCCGTCGCCCTCTGACGTCCTAACCACCTTAGTCGATAACTTGACGGCGCTCGCAACAACAGAAGTAGCCTAGGTCGACAAGGCACAGCATGATGCGGAGATCGCTCAGTTGAAGAGCAGGATTGAGCAAGCTAAGTTGGATTCGGATGCGGAGAAAGCTAGGATGGCTACAAGGCAGGCAGAGCTAGTCTCCCAAGCTTTTCGGCTCAGGCTGGATCAGAACGCTTCACAGGAGGTAATGTACAGAAGGCAACAAACTGGTCTACCGCCGGTTTATGAGGCAAGGAATCTCTTTGGCACACCAGGAGCGGGAACCAGTAACCGCCCAGAGGTAAACCGGGGAGGAGCTCCGGGGACGGGCGCGTTGGTTCAGCCACCAGCCACAGAGCGGAACCGCCAAGTTGTGACGACGCCGCACGTGCCCACTCCTCCCGGCCATTATTCTAACCCGTTGGACAACATTGTCGCCGCCGCTTCACGGCTGGCCGCTCTTCCCATTGAGGGACGTCCCCCATAGCAATGGAGGCACGACGGGCTAAGGAGTTGCTGGACACAGCGTTAACACAACAGCATGCATATTCTTATAGTCGGGAGAGGATTCATTCAACCCCCCGCCCAAGCCGGAGTTACACAAGGCACTTGGATGAACCGGCTGTATCTAGCAGCGCGCGGAGACGGCAATGACAGAGCAGGATAATCCGGCAGGAGCAGGAGCACATGCCCAAGAAGCAGTGGACCAAGCTAGGCACACTGCCCGCGACGACACCCGTCAGGCTACGCCGGTTCACCCCACCACCACCGAAACCGGAATCATGTCCAGTTCCTTAGGGGTGCAGTGTCTCATCCCCGCTTTACGGAACGTGAAATTACCCAAAGACTTCAAAGGCCCGCGCAAAGTACTCAACTACACGGCGGATCTGGCCCCGGAGGCGTGGGTTGAGAGTTATGAGATGGCTATGGAGATGCTTGATGTGGACGAGGCTGCGTGTGCCAAATACTCCCTCCGTCCCATAATGTAAGACGTTTTTTGACACTACACTAGAGTCAAAAAATGTCTTACATTATGGGACGGAGGGAGTACTTCACAATGATGCTTGAGGGCACGGCCCGGACATGGCTAAAGGGCTTACCACCCAACTCCATCGGATCATGGGGCGAGTTGCGTCGCCGGTTTATCAATAATTTCAAAGACACATGCAAGCAGCCGATGTCCGTGGTTGACTTAGCTGCATGTGTTCAAGGAGAGCAAGAGACCACAAGCAGTTGGGTGCGGCGAGTATCTGAAATTTTGCATTCCTCCAATAGCATCAATCCAAGCACGGCTATAGTGACCTTGGAAGGCAATTGCCGGTTTGAGCCTTTGAGGCAGAAGCTGGGACGGCTCAAGCGTGATTGCAATGACATGGGAATGCTCATGGGCGCTTTGGTAAAGTATAGAGACTCTGATAATACCAAGTATCCAGATACAGACGGAGACAAGTCCGGGAAAGCGGGCAAAAACGATAAACCGGCGCAAGCCAATCCGGCAGGTACATGTTACAATGGCAAGCGTAAAGCGGAAGGCAGCTCAGACTTTGTGGGCAATACCAACGTTCAAGACAACGGGCAGCGCCGCAAGGGTAGACCGCCCCCGCGCAACGGGAGGCCACCCATCAATCTAGATCACCAGTTGAGCGTGCCTTGCCCAAAACACGGTACAGAGGAAAACCCAGCTACACATCTCTGGAAGGACTGTTTTATTATGCAGGAGTTTATGAAATAGGCCAAGTATAACCACGGGCCCCCCGGCGGATCAGGTCCTGGTTTTCAAGGTCCAGGTTACCAAGGTGGTGGATCCGGATCAGGATACCACAGCGGTAACAATAACCATAATGGCAACAATCAGCATCAGCAGAACCAGCAACATGGTCAGGGTGGATACAACAATCAAGGGAATCAACAGCGTCAACAGCAACAGCAATCCGTGTATCAGAATAATCCGAAGGAGCTAAGAAGTGGGCAATATCATGTTTTCACCACAAGTCTGTGCAAACGGGATCAAAAGATTCTGAAGCTAGCGGTACACGCAGTTGAACCGGCGATACCACATTTTTTACGTTGGTCTGAGCAACCCATTGTATGGAGCAGAGAGGATCACCCGCCCCAGGTGGATAATCCGGGTCAGCTAGCTTTGGTGGTGGCTCCACAGGTGGGTGGCTATAAGTTCACAAAGGTGCTTATGGATGGAGGCAGCAGCATCAATATCCTATACTATAAGACTTTCCGACGTATGGGGTTGACAGATAAGAAGCTCCGACAGTCCAACACAGTGTTCCATGGAGTGGTGCCCGGTAAATCGGCTTACCCAGTTGGGAAAATTGATCTGGAAGTTACCTTTGGGGATGAGCATGACTCTAGATCGGAGACAGTGACCTTCGAGGTTGTAAAGATCAGGAGCCCATATCATGCTCTATTTGGGGGGCCGGTTTATGCCAAGTTCATGGCTAGACCGTGTTATGTTTATCTGCAGCTCAAGATGCCGGGTCACAACGGAACCATCACGGTTCACGGGAGCCGCAAGATCGCATTAGAATGCGAGGAAGGAGACGCAACATATGCTGAGACGGTTTGTGCTACGGAGGAGCTGAAGTTTTATAAGGACAATGTTGATCCGGCAAATATGTCCCCGTTGAAGAAGCCAACTACAGAGCATGATCCGGTGTTGAAATTCAAATCAGCAGAGGAGACCAAGTAGGTGGACTTTATTCCGGGCGATTCATCTAAGCAGTTCACTATTAGTGCTAACCTAGACCCCAAATAGGAAAGCACGCTCATCGAGTTCATCCGTGAGAACCAAGATATCTTTGCATGGAAACCTTCTAACATGCCAGGTATACCGAGGGAACTCGCTCAGCACAGTCTTAATATTGATCCTAAGTTTAAACCGGTCAAGCAGTACTTGCGCCGCTTCAATGAGGAGAGGCGCAAGGCTATAGGTGAAGAAGTGGCTAGGCTCTTGGCTGCAGGTTTCATAATCGAAGTGTTTCATCCAGAGTGGTTGGCTAATCCGGTACTGGTGCTCAAGAAAAATGGAACCTGGAGGATGTGTGTTGACTACACAGACCTGAACAAAGCTTGCCCAGCTGATCCTTTTGTTCTCCCCCGTATTGATCAGATTATCGATGCTACGGCGGGATGTGAGCGACTAAGTTTTTTGGATGCATATTCAGGTTATCATCAGATCAAGATGGCAGTTAAGGACCAGGAGAAGACAGCCTTCATAACTCCCTTTGGAGCCTTCTGCTATGTATCCATGCCCTTTGGGATCAAGAGCGCCCAAGCAACTTATCAGCGTTGTGTGCAGAACTGCCTACAAGGGCAGATTGGAAGAAATGTCCATGCATATGTTGATGACATCGTGGTAAAATCCAGGAAGGAGGAGACACTGATAGAGGACTTAAAAGAAACCTTTGACAACCTCCGGGTTTGCAAGATGATGCTTAATCCGGAGAAGTGTGTTTTCGGTGTTCCAGCAGGCAAGCTCCTTGGATTTTTAGTGTCAAACAGAGGGATTGAAGCTAATTCGGAGAAGATCAAGGCGATCACATCCTTGGCTAAACCGGCCTGTATCAATGATGTCCAGCGCGTAGCAGGCCGTATTGCAGCGTTGAGCCGGTTCATCAGCCGTTTGGGAGAGAAGGCGATCCCGCTTTATCAGATGATGAAGAAAACGGACCGGTTTGTCTGGAGCGATGTTGCAAATGCTGCGTTCGAGGATTTGAAGCGGCAATTGGCGGAACCACCAGTTCTTGTTGCCCCCGTCGACAAGGAGCACTGGTAGAGTGGCGAAGTGGGCCATTGAGCTTAGCCCGCACAGATTGAAATATGTGCCCCGTACTGCTATAAAGTCCCAAGCACTGGTGGATTTCATCAATGACTGGACAGAGTTGCAAGCACCAGAGGAGAAGCCGGATTATACATACTGGACGATTCACTTTGACGGTTCAAGGCAATTGGAGGGCTCGGGGGCTGGAGTCGTGTTAACTTCCCCGTGAGGTGATAAGTTTTGTTATGTCCTCTGTTTAATGTTCCCCTGTACTAACAATGCTGCTGAGTATGAAGCTCTCCTCCACGGTTTACGGATGGCCAAGGAGATGAACTTGAGCCGGGTCAAGTGCTTTGGTGATTCAGATCTGGTGGCACAACAAGTATCTGGTAAGTGGGACTCTAAGGATCCACTCATGGCGGCCTACCGGCGAGAAGTGGATGCAGTCGCAGGATACTTCAAGGGATATCAGGTGGACCACATAGACCGGCGAAGAAATGAAGCGGCCGATTCATTGAGCCGGCTGGGCTCTCAGCGTAAACCGGTTCCACGTAATACCTTCTTGGATGAATTGCATAGTCCGTCGGTGCAGATACCTTCAGGGGAGGATTTGGCTGTTCCTGATCCGGAAGCACAGTTGGTCGCAGCACTTCATGTCATTCCGGATTGGACACTCCCTTATCTGGCGTATATGAGCCGAGGTGAGTTGCCAGAAGACGAATTGGAGGCCCGGCAGATAATCCGGCGGTCTAAGTCTATGACTATCGTCAATGGAGAACTTCATCGCTGCAGCGTTTCTAGGGCGTTTCAGCGGTGCGTATCATCAGAGGAAGGCTGTGATATTCTTCGAGAGATTCATGAAGGGGATTGCGGTCATCACGCCGGTTCGAAGTCCTTGGTAGCTAAAGCTTTTCGTCATGGGTTCTACTGGCTGACGGCTCACGCCGATGCAGAGGATTTGGTCAGAAAATGTGACGCTTGCCAGAAATTTTTGCGGCGCGCTCATGTACCGGCGCAGGAGCTGCGGATGATTCCAATCACTTGGCCATTTGCGACTTGGGGGCTTGATATGGTTGGACCCTTTAAAAGATCCCAAGATCAGAAAACCCACCTATTGGTAGCTGTGGACAAATTTACTAAGTGGGTAGAAGTAGAGCTTGTCAGTAAGTGTGATGTGGCAACAGTGGTTAAGTTCATCAAAAAAGTGATTTTCCGGTTTGGCTTTCAACACAGCATTATAACTGATAATGGCACCAACCTATCTAAAGGAGAGATGGAAGAGTTCTGTCAAAGAGAACATATTTGCCTTGATGTGTCATCAGTAGCTCACCCTCAATCCAATGGCCAAGCTGAGAGAGCCAACCAAGAAATCTTGAGAGGCATCAAGCCCCGGCTTATGGTTCCTTTGCAAAGAACACCGGGTTGCTGGGTCGAGGAGTTGCCCTCTGTCTTATGGAGCATCAACACCACACCTAACAGATCAATAGGGTACACACCCTTCTTTATGGTATATGGTGCTGAAGCGGTCCTGCCCAGCGATATTCGGCATGACTCACCACGGGTGGCAGCTTACGTTGAAGCGGATAATGGGCAAGCAAGGCAAGACAGCTTGGACTGGCTAGACAAGGAGCGGGACACGGCAGCAGGACGATCAGCAATTTATCAACAAGATCTGCGCCGGTACCACAGCCGCCGGGTCAAAACCAGGATGTTTCAGGAAGGAGATCTGGTGCTCCGGCTCATCCAAGACCAGACAGATATGCACAAGCTATCCCCACCTTGGGAAGGGCCCTTTGTGGTCAGCAAAAACCTACACAACGGATCATACTATCTTGTCGACGTTCGAGAACATAAGGACTCACGTACGGCCGAGCAGGAGACGAAGCGGCCGTGGAACATCGCTCTTCTTCGACCTTACTACACTTGAGCCATTGGCTCCGCTTTATGTACCATGTATATATTATGATTAATAAAATAAACCGGCGCCCCCGGTAAATCGGGGAATCAGCCATCCTGTTCAAAGAGTATCACATGGGGGCTTCGAAAGGAACCTTCCATGGCCTCTTAAACCGGCGCCCCTGATAGCATCAGGGAATCAGTCGTGTCTTTTATACACAAGAGTATCACATGGGGGCTTCGAAAGAAACCTTCCATGGCCTCTTAAACCGGCGCCCCTGAAGGAATCAAGGAATCAGCCATGTTCTTCAAAGGAGTATCACATGGGAGTTTCTACGGAAGCTCACCATGGCCTCCTAAACCGGCGCCCTTGATACATCAGGGAATCAGCCATCTTACCAAACAAGAATCACATGGGGGCTTCCGCGGGCAAGGGAGTTTCCCATGGCCTCTTGAGCCGGCGGCGGTATGAAACCCATCATAAGAGCACTGCTCTGGTTGCTTCGGCAATTTCCACATGATGATGAGGGGTAGAAGAGAGTGTTGGTGCCCAACCCAGCTCAAACATATGCCCCGACGAGCAAAAACGGCTCACACACTACCGGGGGGCTCGCAGCGAGTTGAATACCCTTGTAGTGAACATGGCTTGGAAGCCCAGTGCATGCACCTAAAACCCCGGATTAACCTGCCTGCCTCAAGTAAATCACGCCGTCCAGGTAAACCTGGTATGACCCGTCGAACCTGCCACAAGTTACTCCCTCGAGACCCTGAACTTGGCAACGTTAAATTGACGATCATCGAGTTGATCACCTAAAGACAAAATCTTTACTAGATTTTGAAACATTGGGTGGCTTGTCATCAATGATTTGGTTAAGGATTGCAGAGCATCTTGACAGGCTTTGCTAAAATGGTTAATGATAGTAGCCTGGCAGCTCATAAAAAGCCTCGAATTTGGAGCCTGACAGCTCGTAAAAAGCCTCGACTACATGGTCTTATTTGCCCAAAAAACTTTTTTCTATTTTTTATGATTTCATAAATCTTGGTCGTCATGATCATTGGTTTTCAACCAAGTCCATTGATGCGAGACTGGACAACTACAAAGTTGACCTTATATCTGCAAAGTTAAAGTCTGGGTCATGAACACCAGCGAGAGTTAAACCGGAGGTCATTGTAACCCGGATAGGCCATCAGGCTAAGCCAAACAAGAGAGCCAAGAGCCTCATCAGCGCATGCGCCTTCAATTATTCCTACCGGGTTAAGGTCGACAAGCACACTTAATCAGAGGTATGGTATATATTTGTGGTCAACAGCTATTCCTTTCATATATATATCTGAGTAGTATAATCCGTCTGGTGGTAAACCGCCAGGACATCTTTTAGCTTCGTTCATGCAGGCACATATAATATAAGCAGATCACGCATTGCAAACAGAAGATTAAATTGAGAGATGCCAATTCAAATAGTGCCATAAATAGTGGGACAAAGGCAGTATTTCAACTATCCTATTACAAGGCACCTGCAGGCCCAAATGGATCAAAAGTTTCTGGCAAAGTACTCGGCAACTACAAGTTAAACCGGACGGTTTACGACTCCTCTTCACGCTGCGAAGGCTGAGGGTCAACTTGTTCTGGGTCTTCATCGACCTCAGGCAATTGTTGGAAGCCAGGAGCGCTCCAGTCAATCTTGGAGAGGGCACGGAAATACACTTCATCATTGATAAGATCTGAAGGGTCAATATCTGGAGCGAAAGTGTGGTTACGAACTGGTGGGATCAGATTTTCAGTGTCGTAAACCGGCCGCTCCACCCGCGAATTTTCTAGATCGTAAGCCGGATGATACCTTGTCAAATCTGCTTCATCGACAAGCTTACTAGTGAGAGGGCGCATATCCTTGGTCAAAGAGCGGCGATCCTCAGCAGAGAAGGCTGACCCGTCCTCTTTATTGCTGGGATAGTCGTTCATGGCTTCAGCCGGATCAAAGTCAGGGACCCATGCTTTGGCCCGGGTCAATGCCATGAGAGAGCCAGCTCGGGCAGCACACTTCTTCACCTCAACCAAACGCACAGGTAGGACAGATAGTTTCTCTAGGGTGGCTTGGATGGTAGTCGGCGCCGGTTTATTGTGTGACATGGCACTGATAGCCCTTTGAGCGCCGGAGTAGAGCTGCTCCACCAGGGTATAAGCTGCCTTGTGCTTCTTCCGGACATCGTCTCCAAGATGAGTTATGCGCCTCCCTGTATGCAATTGGCGAGTTAAACCGGAGCAGAACAAAGATTGCAAGGATACAAATATATGAAGACAGATACTCACCGAAGATAGCAGAAGTCATGTTCTCTATTTACTGTTTCAACCCGGATAGCTCTTGGGTAACCGGATTAAGAGCAGCTTCGGCTTCCTTTGCTCTTATTTCAAGAGCGTCCCTCTGCACCTCCCATGTGTACCGCTCCGCTTCAAAATCTTTTTTCAATTTTTCCATGTTAGTCAAAGCAAGGACAAGTTCTTCTTTAGCTTTTGCTGAAGCAGTCTCATGGAAGGCCAAGCTATTCTGGAGCTCAGTTGCCTCCGAAGCTCTCCGGTTCAAGTCAGCCTGCAAGACAAGTACATGTGTGAGAAGGACAGATTATTCAAGTATCAAGCACATAACAGGTTATGCACTTGACACTTGGGGGCTAATGTCCAATTGAAGTAAGGAAAGCAAATTTTTTCAGACAAGTCCCAAGCACATAAACAGGTTATGCCCTTGGCACTTGGGGGCTAATGTAAGTTCATTCTCAGACATAATTAAAGTCCCGGTTCACCTACAATGAAGCTAAACCGGCACTTGGGGGCTACTATGGCCTAAAGGTATGATTGCAAAGTACAAAGCAGAAACAGAAAGCAAAAGGAAAGAAAGTCACCTCATATTTGTCTTTCATCATGTTAACCAAGCCGGCTTCATAGTCGCGGCTGGTGAAGAGCCGGT
Source organism: Secale cereale (assembly GCA_902687465.1). Classification (NCBI taxonomy): domain Eukaryota; kingdom Viridiplantae; phylum Streptophyta; class Magnoliopsida; order Poales; family Poaceae; genus Secale; species Secale cereale. The sequence continues at coordinate 61,618,923 of LR738716.1, forward strand.
TCCGATACCCAGAATGAAGTTCCTGGGCACTCAGCTGAGCATAGCTTGAAAAGTCTGTGCTCCACTTGCCTTTATCTTGTTGAAATTTTTCTTCCTTGGTGATATGCTTGGCCAAGGCAAAAGGCTCGGTGGGAGCAGTGAAGCCTAACCCGGTTATCTCAACATCTGTTGTCGAGGCAGTAGTTGGCTGGAGAGGATCAGCAGTGTGCACCGGGCTAACAGGAGCCGGGCTAGCCCGAGGAGGACTAACCCGGACAGGGCTTGCCAGTTCAGTCATGTTTTCCATATCATCACCTCCTGGCGCAACAACATCTTCATGGTCCATGGGAGCAGGATCATCAAGCTGAATTTCAACGTTGTCCTCTGGCGGGATGGCCGCTTCAGGGACCTCGGCCGGTTCAGCAACAGTGGTCTCAGCAGCCGGTTTATTTGTTTTTGCCTTTTTACTAGGCTTGGGCATTCTAATAAAGGGTCAGAGCAGTCGTAAGAATCACAAAGTCAAAACAGGAAGATAAACCGGACGTTTGAAAGAAGGACTTACCCAGGGACGGTCTTGAGCACTGGTACCTGCGTAGCGGTCGACTCGCCGGAAGAGGACAGAGGAGCCTCCTGGTAGTTGGGATCAGACGGTTTGAGTGGTTTACGTATAAGGCCTGCTTTTGGATAAAGGAGGGTTGGAGTGAGCAAAACCTCGGAGCGGCGCCTGCGAGCCGGCGTAAGGGGTATTCCGGAAGATTCAACCACATGGCCGCTATGGCGCGTGGTCCGGCGAGCTTCATGTTGCTGTTTCTTCAAAAGAAAGTTGGGATCCAATTGAGCATAAGGGTGAGAAAATGGATATTTCCGAGACACTCGGCGGATCTTGGGTGGCAACAGTTCTGAATCAGAAGAGAGAGAAATTACCTCAACTCCCTCCGATTTACTTCCCTCTGCCAGGTCCTGTGAAAAGGCATTATTAACATAAATTCATACAAAGGGAGATCAAAAGACATAAGGGTTAATTGATACCTCAGAATCCCGATCATCCTCTTCAGGGTGTGAACCGGAAGTGGCAACAACTTTTTTCTTCCTGACAGCATAGGTTTCTTGCGTGATTGCTTGGCCGGTTTATCCTGAGATTTCCTCTTCCAGAAAGGATCGTTGGCCTGTGCAAAGGAATAATAACAAGTTGAAGACAACTGATATGAACGGATTAAGATGAAAGGAAAGGGTCGGAAGGGCTTTACCGATGGCGCTTTGTTGGTTAAGCAGAATGGAGCTAAATCGGTCCGGCTGCAATCCTCTAGAGGGATGTTCAGCATTTTCTTCACAGATTCAGTAACTTCATTATCAGGAAGTACTATTTTGGTATGGCGTTGAGGATCTTTCGGTTTGCCAGTATATTTGCACATCAGACTTGAGCGCCGGCTTAGTGGAAGGATGCTCCAAGAAAGCCAGCAGCGAACGAAGTCAACGCCGGTTAAACCATTCGCCACGAAAGCCCTGAGCTTGGAAAGTTGAGGAGCAAATCAAGCCCATTCTTGGGCACTTAGACGCTGTGGCAAAGGATGGGTTGTTGCCAGGTGATAGGCGCGGTAACCCGGCAGCAGATTGTCTCCTTCAGGTGAAGTATCCTTACAATAGAACCAAGTCTGGTTCCATTCTTTGGGGTGGCTGTGAAAAGCGGCGTGGGGAAAGCTCACATCCTTTCTTTTCTGGATGCTGACACCACCCAGCTCCTGATGAGGTCCATCAGTAAACTCAGTCCACCGGTTCAGATGGAAGAAATCCCGGAACAGGTCTACTGATGGTTCTTCTTGAAGGTATGCCTCCGAGAAAACTTGGAAGTTGCAGATGTTCGATACATAATTCGGACCTATATCTTGTGGGTGGAGTTGAAAAGCGGCCAACACATCCCGGAAGAATTTTGAACCGGGAGGACAGAAACCCCGGGCCAGATGATCATAAAAACTATGATTTCTCCCTCCTTAGGCTCAGGAGGGCATTCCTTTCCAGGGGCCCGCCAGTGCAGAACTTCCTTAGGGCCCAGAACACCAATTGAGGCCGCTTCAACTAAATCGTTTTCCGTGATCCGAGAAGGAACCCAATTGCAAGCAACAAATTGTTTGGCCATCGTTTCTGATGAGGGAGTGCTGAAAAAATACAGTGCAAGACCCGGTTTATCAACTGCTAGATATAAACCGGTGTATTCTATGAAGTTATGGACTTAATTGACGGTTTAAACAAGGGGCTAATGGTATCTACTAATCCGGAAGCAGGTATGAGTGAGACAGCTACCGGTTCATGACGATAGATGGAGAGAGCTAAACCGTCAATTGTGGAATACGGGCTTAAATCTAAAACCGTCAAGGCAAGTATATGACGCGCAGGGTATTGCTAAACCGGTTCTATAAGCGAGTTGCAGATCTAGAAGTGTGAGAAACAGTTTTCACACGAAGCCGACGTAAATATGGATCTAAGATACAAGGGAAAGACAGAATAATACAAGTTATATTCAGCGAAGGCTGCAGGAGTTCTCTACAGGTTCAATCTAAATTAACAGTGTTGGAGAAGCTAAAGTATAATGGTGGAGCGGAAGCGCACGGATAAAGATCAAGCCTAACGAGTCTATATCTACAGCTAAGATCAATCTACAGCAATGAACTACAAGAACGAGGGTTCATGGCGAGCTACAGAAGAAGACCTAAAAGTCAGATCTATGGGGAGAAGATAGCGTACCCGAGGAAACAGAGGACGGCGGCGATTTCTCTGGTCGCGTTCAGGTTGATGCAGCGGCCGGACTTGCTGGCGACGGTGAGCTCGACGGACGGCGGCGGAAGCTCGGGCGCTGGAGACAGAGGAAGAAGAAGAGCAGAAGGGGAAAAGAGATGGGCCTCGGCGGTATTTATAGGCCAAAGAGATAAAAACGGTAAGCGCGGGAATCGAGGAGGCCAGAAATCGGATAAAGATTGAGTTGTCGCCTCGATCTTCGGTGCGGCAATAAAGAAAGGTAAAAAATAGATGCGGGCATTAAATGCGGAGATGATGTCATGACGGATTGACACGATTTCAAGAGATGACGTCATGTCCGGTTTATGAAGCAAACAAGTTGCAGAAAGGAAATTTGTACAAGACTTGGAAGACTGACATGAACGAGTTCAAATCAATCTCGGGCCTAATGTCAGGGATATTACTAGCAGGTATAAACCGGCCAGGAGGGTCCGGATTACGCTAGTAAGGTTGTATTATTACAAGCCCAGTAGGATGTATAATAGAGGTCATAGCCCGTAGAGGCTTAGGGCCCATGTATAAAGCCCATGATCTGTAAACCGTCATACCATGTATCTTGGGATGTAAGATAGAAAGAGTAGAGACCGAGGCGGACACGTTTAAGAGCCGGCCTCGGGACTCTGTAAACCGGACCGGGCGTCGCCTCCTATATAAAGGGACGACCCGGCGACGGTTCAGGACAGGAAACAACAGCTCGAGACACAGGCAAGCGGATTCGCTCCCTGGTCATCGAAGCCCAAGCAATACCACACCAAACTAGATGTAGGCTTTTACCTTCACCGAAGGGGCCGAACTAGTATAAAACTCCCTGTGTCCTTCGTCCGCTTTAACCCCTTCAAGCTAACCCGAGCGATGGCCTCACACCTAAGTCCGCTAACCCGGACATCTGCCGTGCTAAATCCACGACAGGTAGCGTGCCGACGGCGATCACATCGACCTTGGAACCATTCCCGACGCGCATCGTCACCTCGTCCTTTGCAAGTCTCCGCTTATTCCGCAGCTCCTGCTTTGAGTTACAAATGTGAGCAACTGCACCGGTATCAAATACCCAGGAGCTACTACGAGCACTGGTAAGGTACACATCAATAACATGTATATCACATATACCTTTGACGTTGCCGGCCTTCTTATCTGCTAAGTATTTGGGGTAGTTCCGCTTCCAGTGACCCGTTCCCTTGCAATAAAAGCACTCAGTTTCAGGCTTGGGTCCATTCTTTGGCTTCTTCCCGGCAACTGGCTTACCGGGCACGACAACTCCTTTGCTGTCCTTCTTGAAGTTCTTCTTACCCTTGCCTTTCTTGAACTTAGTGGTTTTATTCACCATCAACACTTGATGTTCTTTCTTGATCTCCACCTCCGCTGATTTCAGTATTGAATACACCTCGGGAATGGACTTATCCATCCCTTGCATATTGAAGTTCATGAAGCTCTTGTAGCTAGGTGGGAGCGACTGAAGGATTCTGTCAATGACCGGTTCGTCTGGGAGATTAATTCCCAACTGAGACAAGTGATTGTGCAACCCAGACAATTTGAGTATATGCTCACTGACAGAACTATTCTCCTCCATCTTACAACTATAGAATGCATCGGAGACGTCATATCTCTCGACTCGGGCATGAGCTTGGAAAACCATTTTCAGCTCTTGGAACATCTCATATGCTCCGTGGTGCTCAAAACGCTTGTGGAGCCCCGATTCTAAGCTGTAAAGCATGCCGCACTGAACCAGGGAGTAATCATCACAACACGACTGCCAAGCATTCATAACGTCTTGGTTCGCTAGGGCGGGTGCGTCACCTAGCGGTGCTTCAAGGACATATGTTTTCTGGGAGCTATGAGGATGATCCTCAAGTTACGGACCCAATCCATATAGTTGCTACCATCGTCTTTCAGCTTGGTTTTCTCTAGGAACGCGTTGAAGTTGAGGACAACATTAGCGTGGGCCATTGGATCTACAAGACATATTGTAAAGATTTTAGACTATGTTCATGACAATTAAGTTCATCTAAACAAATTTAATGAACTCCCACTCAGATAGACATCTCTCTAGTCATCTAAGTGATACATGATCCGAATCGACTAGGCCGTGTCCGATCATCACGTGAGACGGACTAGTCATCAACGGTGAACATCTTTATGTTGATCGTATCTTCTATACTCATGTTCGACCTTTCGGTCTTCCGTGTTCCGAGGCCATGTCTGTACATGCTAGGCTAGTCAAGTGAACCCTAAGTGTATTGCGTGTGTAAATCTGCCTTACACCCGTTGTATGTGAACGTTAGAGCCTATCACACCCGATCATCACGTGGTGCTTCGGAATAACGAACCTTAGCAACGGTGCACAATTAGGGGGAACACAATTCTTGAAATTTTAGTGAGAGATCATCTTATTTACTACCGTCGTTCTAAGCAAATAAGATGTAAAAACATGATAAACATCACATGCAATCAAATAGTGACATGATATGGCCAATATTATTTTGCTCCATTTGATCTTCATCTTCGGGGCTCCATGATCATCATCGTCATCGGCATGACACCATGATCTCCATCATCATGATCTCCATCATCGTGTCTTCATGAAGTCGTCTCGCCAAACATTACTTCTACTACTATGGCTAACGGTTAGCAATAAAGTAAAGTAATCACATGGCGTTTTTCAGTGACACGCAGGTCATACAATAAAATAAGACAACTCCTATGGCTCCTGTCGGTTGTCATACTCATCGGCATGCAAGTCGTGATTCCTATTACAAGAACATGATCAATCTCATACATCACATATATATCATTCATCGCATCCTTTTTGGCCACATCACATCACACGACACATGCTGCAAGAACAAGTTAGACGTCCTCTAATTGTTGTTGCAAGTTTTCACGTGGCTGCTATAGGTTTCTAGCAAGAATGTTTCTTACCTACGCCAAAACCACAACGTGATATGCCAATTTCTATTTACCCTTCATAAGGATCCTTTTCATCGAATCCGATCCGACTAAAGTGGGAGAGACAGACACCCGCTAGCCACCTTATGCAACTAGTGCATGTCAGTCGGTTGAACCTGTCTCATGTAAGCGTACGTGTAAGGTCAGTCCGGGCCGCTTCATCCCACGATGCCGCCGAATCAAGATAAGACTACTAACGGCAAGAGAATTGAACAAATCTACGCCCACAACTACTTTGTGTTCTACTCGTCCAAGATAGTATGCATAGACCTAGCTTTGATCCCACTGTTGGGGAACGTAGCAGAATTTTAAAATTTTCTACGCATCACCAATATCAATCTATGGAGTCATCTAGCAACGAGGGAGAGGGGAGTGCATCTACATACCCTTGTAGATCGCGAGCGGAAGCATTCAAGAGAACGGGGTTGATGGAGTCGTACTCGTCGTGATCCAAATCATCGATGATCCTAGCGCCGAACGGACGACACCTCCGCGTTCAACACACGTACGGAGTGGGGACGTCTCCTCCTTCTTGATCCATCAAGGGGGAGATAGGTTGATGGAGATCCAGCAGCACGACGGCGTGGTGGTGGAAGCAGCGGGATTCTAGCAGGGCTTCGCCAAGCGCAACTGGAGGAGGAAGAGGTGTCACGGGAGGGAGAGGGAGGCGCCAGGGCTTAGGGTGCGGCTGCCCTCCCTCCCCCCTCTTTATATAGGGCCCCTAGGGGGGCGTCGGCCCTAGAGATCTAATCTCTAGGGGGGTGGCGGCCAAAGGGGGGGACTTGCCCCCCAAGTCAGGTGGGGCGCCCCCCACCCTTAGGGTTTCCAACCCTAGATGTAGGGGGAGGCCCATGGGGGGCGCACCAGCCCACTAGGGGCTGGTTCCCTTCCCACTTCAGCCCATGGGGCCCTCCGGGATAGGTGGCCCCACCCGGTGGACCCCCGGGACCCTTCCGGTGGTCCCAGTACAATACCAGTGACCCCCGAAACTTTCCCAGTGGCCGAAACGGGACTTCCTATATACAAATCTTCACCTCGGACCATTCCGAAACTCCTCGTGACATTCAGGATCTCATCCGGGACTCCGAACAACTTTTGGGTTACCGCATACTTATATCTCTACAACCCTAGCATCACTGAACCTTAAGTGTGTAGACCCTACGGGTTCGGGAGACACGCAGACATGACCGGGATGACTCTCCGGTCAATAACCAACAACGGGATCTGGATACCCATGTTGGCTCCCACATGCTCCTCGACGATCTCATCAGATGAACCACGATGTCAAGGATTCAATCAATCCCGTATACGATTCCCTTTGTCTATCGGTATAGTACTTGTCCGAGGTTCGATCGTCGATATACCGATACCTTGTGCAATCTCGTCATGGAAAGTCTCTTTACTCGTTCCGTAACACATCATCCCGTGACCAACCCCTTAGTCACATTGAGCTCATTATGATGATGTCTTACCGAGTGGGCCCAGAGATACATCTCCGTCATACAGAGTGACAAATCCCAGTCCGGTTCGTTTCAACCCAACAGATGCTTTCGGAGATACCCGTAGCGTACCTTTATAGCCACCCAGTTACGTTGTGATGTTTGGCACACCCAAAGTATTCCTACGGCATCCGGGAGTTGCACAACCTCATGGTCTAAGGAAAAGATACTTAACATTGGAAAAGCTTTAGCATACGAACTACACGATCTTGTGCTAGGCTTAGGATTGGGTCTTGTCCATCACATCATTCTCCTAATAATGTGATCCCGTTATCAATGACATCCAATGTCCATGGTCAGGAAACCATAACCATCTGTTGTTCAAAGAGCTAGTCAACTAGAGGTTTACTAGGGACACGTTGTGGTCTATGTATTCACACATGTATCACTGTTTCTGGATAATACAATTAAAGCATGAATAACAGACAATTATCATGAACAAGGAAATATGATAATAACCATTTTATTATTGCCTCTAGGGCATATTTCCAACAGTTAGTTCCATTCAAATCATGCAAGTTAGAGTCCAAAACAAGGGCAAAAGGGTTTGGCAAAGTAGATACGTTGGAGATGTATCAACTCCCCCAAGCTTAAACCTTTGCTTGTCCTCAAGCAATTCAGTTGATAAACTGAAAGTGATAAAGAAAAACTTTGACAAACCCTGTTTGCTCTTGTTGTTGTAAATATGTAAGCTAGCATTCATGTTTTCAACAAGATCATGAACTAACCATATTCACAATAACTTTCAGGTCTCAAGACTACTCACATCAATGTCATAATCAACTAGCGAGCAATAATAATAAACCTCGGATGACAACACTTCTCAAAACAATCATGATATGATATAACATGATGGTATCTCGCTAGCCCTTTCTGAGACCGTAAAACATAAATGCATAGCACCTTTAAATATCAAGGACTGACTAGACATTGTAATTCATGGTAAAAGAGATCCAGTCATGATCATACTCAATGCAAATTAATAGTAATACATGCAACGACAGAGGTGCTCTCCTACTGGTGCTCTTTGATAAGAGGTTGATGACTCTGCATAAAAGTAAATAGATAGGCCCTTCGCAGAGGGAAGCAGGGATTTGTAGAGGTGCCAGAGCTCGATTTTTAAATAGAGATTGAATAACATTTTGAGCGGTATACTTTCATTGTCAACATAACTTCCAAGAATCTCGATATCTCCCATGCTACGCACATTATAGGCGGTTCCCAAACAGAATGGTAAAGTTTATACTCCCCCAACCACCAACAAGCACACTCCATGGCCAGCCGAATCCACGGGTTACTGTCCAAACAAGCAACATCCCTGGGGGAGTTTTGTTTAATTATTATGATTTTGAGCATGGGACTGGGCATCCCGATTACCAGCCATTTTCTCATGAATGATAAGCGGAGTCCACTCATCGTGAGAATAACCCACCTAGCATGGAAGATATAGACAGCCCTAGTTGATACATGAGCTGTTCGAGCATACAAAACAGAATTTCATTTGAAGGTTTGGAATTTTGCACATACAAATTTACTTGGAACGGCAGGTAAATACCGCATATAGGAAGGTATAGTGGACTCATGTGGAATAACTTTGGGGTTTATGGAAGTGGATGCACAAGCAGTATTCCCGCTTAGTACAGGACTACAGGTGAAGGCTAGAAAGAGACTGGGAAGCGACCAGCTAGAGAGCAACAACAGTCATGAACATGCATTAAAATTAATTAACAATGAATGTAAGCACGAGTAGGATATAAATCACCATGAACATAAATATCGTGAAGGCTATGTTGATTTGTTTCAACTACATGCGCGAACATGTGCCAAGTCAAGTCACTTAAGTCGTTCAAAGGAGGATACCACCCATCATACCACATCACAACCATTTTAATATCATGTTGGCACGCAAGATAGACCATTATAAACTCTCAGCTAATTAAGCATGGCATAAGCAGCTATGATCTCTAATTGTCATTGCAAACACGTTTCATTCATAACAAGCTGAATCAAGAACGATAAGCCATCATATTTACAAAAACAAGAGAGGTCGAGTTCATACCAGCTTTTCTCATCGCAATTAGTTCATCATATGTCATCCTTATTTCCTTTCACTCGCACGACTGAATGGTGTGGAGAATAATAATAGTGCATGTGCATTGGACTAAGCTGGAATCTGCAGGCATTTAATACAAGAGAGAAGACAAGGTAATATGGCTCAAGGTTAAATCAACAATAGAGCATATGAGAGCCACTAAGCATTTTCAATCATGGTCCTCTACTCTCAACTCCTAAAGAAAAGAAAAGAAACTATTTACATGGGAAAGCTCCCAACAAGCAAAAGGAGAACGGGAAATATTTTTGGGTTTTAATTTTTAGTTACTACTACAAGCAAAGAAAGTAAACTAGCTAGAAGCTACAACTAATATTTTTTGTTTTTCTGGGTTTTTCTAGCACATGAGAAAAAGACTAAGAAAAAGAAATTGAAACTATGCATGGATGGTACAGTGAAAGAGTGTGAGCACCGACGACTAGAATAAGTGTGTGAACATGAATGTAAGTCGGTGAGAAACACGTACTCCCCCAAGCTTAGGCTTTTGGCCTAAGTTGGTTTATGGCCAGTACTGGCCTGACGGATATCCAAAGTTGTAGTTGGGGTCGTACTGAGATGCCGCAGATGCTACATGCTGAGCTGCAGCTCGAAGGTGGGTTGCCTCCGTCATGTTATAATGGGCATTTGCCTCCTCCATAGTTATAGTGTATCTTCCCTTTTCCTGAAAGTTAAACAAAGTAGGGGCAGGAAGAACAATAGGGATGGCATGCTGCCGGTTAAAGATTAGTCGATATTTGAGAGTTTGATTATCCCACTCTATAAACCGATGACTAGCCATAGCATTACCGTCTAAATAAGCAGCAGGTAAAGGTTCATCATATGGGTGCACAGACACACCAAGATAGCGGGCTATGCGAGTAGCATAGATCCAACCGAATAAATCTCCATACAAACCATTATGGTGTAGTCTACGTGCAAAAATTGCTCCTAAGTTATATTGCATATCACCTAGTATAGCACTCCTGAGAACACTAAGATCAGGGACACACATGTGACAAGCCTCATCTTTACCATTTATGCATCTACCGATAAAGAGAGCAAAGTAATGAATGACAGGAAAGTGTATGCTCCCCGTGGTGGCTTGTGTGATATCCCTGGATTCTCCCACTGTAATACTAGCAAGGAATTATCTAAATTCAGATTTGCGAGGATCACTCATACTGCCCCACTGTGGGAGCTTGCAGGCAACATTAAAATCCTCTAAGTCCATGGTATAAGATTTATCATAAAGATCAAACAGGACAGTGTGAGAATTACATGAAGATGAAAATTTAAACCTTCTCAAAAAGCTATCAGTTAAGCCACAGTATTGGAGACACTTATCTTGCATGAAGTCCTCGAGGTCAGCGTTACGCACATATGCATAAAATTCATCTTTGATGCCCGCTTGACCCATAAATTCATCTGACGGCCATTCACAAGGCCGCACATCAGCATCCCTTGGTGGTTCATCGTCCGGCTCACGGAGCGCGAGCCTCGGTTCTTGCTTTCTTGAAGGACCACCTTGGAAGTTTCTCCTAGACATTTTTCTGAAATTTTCTGAAATTTTTAGTAACTCACAATAAAAGTTAACCACACTCAACAAGATTGATAGCAACGACTCCTATAAGTGCCTAGAGGCTATATCATGCATTAGAACTACTTGGGACCAAGAAAATTTGACATGCAAGCTCAAGAACAAGGTCACCACAGCAACATAAATTTGCAACAAATAAAGCACTAGAACAAAAACTAATTGGACCAACGGAGGAGTCACATAACAAGGAACAATCTCCTCAAACAGTTTGGTGAATGGTGCTTTGAGCAAGGAGATCAAAAATGGCAGCAAAATGAGCTAGAACTCGGGTTTGAGCTGGTTGGGGATTTTTTTTGGGAGGAAGAAGAAGAGCATGGGTGAAAGGATAAGTGCAGGGGGCCACGTGGGGCCCTCGAGGCTGGGGGCGCGCCCTGTGCCCTCGAGGCCACGTGCTGGCTCCCCTCGCTGTGTGTTCAGTGCCATATTTTCTTAAATATTCTAGAAAAAATCATATTTCATTTTCATGGCATTTGGAGAACTTTTATTTTCGGGATATTTTTTTATTGCACGGATAAGTCTGGGAACAGACAGATAATGCTATTTTTGCTTTATTTAACCTAATTAACAGAAAGTAAAAGGGGGGTGCAGAAGGTTTGTGCTATCTAGATTCACCTATCCCATGTTCATCAAAAGGAATCCATTAACAAGGTTGATCAGGTCTTGTCAATAAACTCTTTCCGAGTAACATGAAACCGGAGAATTTTCGAATAACACTATGTTACCTCAATGGGGATATGTATGTCCCCAACAATAAGAAATTTCATATGCCTTCTTCATAGTAGGAATAGGAAACTCAAAACCTCCAATAGTAATAGTCGAAGTTTTTCCAATATAATTGATACTGTAGACCTGAGGTTGTTTCCTCGGAAAGTGTATTGTATGCTCATTACCATTGACATGAAAAGTGACATTGCCTTTGTTGGAATCAATAACAGCCCCTGCAGTACTCAAAAAAGGTCTTCCAAGAATAATAGACATACTATCGTCCTCGGGAATATCAAGTATAACAAAGTCCGTTAGAATAGTAACATTTGCAACTACAACAGGCACATCCTCACAAATTCCGACAGGTATAACAGTTGATTTATCGGCCATTTGCAAAGATATTTCAGTAGGTGTCAACTTACTCAAGTCAAGTCTATGATATAAAGAGAGAGGCATAACACTAACACCGGCTCCAAGATCACATAAAGCAGTTTTAACATAGTTTCTCTTAATGGAGCAAGGTATGGTAGGTACTCATGGATCTCCTAATTTCTTAGGCATTCCACCCTCAAAAGTGTAATTATCAAGCATGGTGGAAATTTCTACTTCAGGTATCTTCCTTTTGTTGGTAATAATGTCTTTCATATACTTGGCATAAGGATTTATTTTAAGCACATCAGTCAAACACATACGCAAAAAGATAGGTCTAATCATTTCAGCGAAGCTCTCAAAATCCTCATCATCCTTTTTCTTGGATGGTTTCGGAGGAAAAGGCATGGGTTTCTGAACCCATGGTTCTCTTTCCCTACCGTGCTTCCTAGCAACAAAGTCTCTCTTATCATAATGTTGATTCTTTGATTGTGGGTTATCAAGATCAACATCAGGTTCAATCTCTACATCATTATCATTGTTAGGTTGAGCATCATCATGAACATCATTATTAATATTATCACTAGGTTCATGTTCATTACCAGATTGTGTCTCAGCATCAGAAACAGATATATCATTAGGATTCTCAGGTGGGTGAGCTACAGGTTCACTAGAAGCATGCAAAGTCCTATCCTTTTTCTTTTTCTTCTTTTTAGAAGAACTAGGTGCATCTAAATTAGCTCTCTGAGAATCTTGCTCAATTCTCTTAGGGTGGCCTTCAGGATACAGAGGTTCCTGAGTCATTCCTCCACCTCTAGTCACAACTCTAATGGCATTATCATTATTCTTACTATTTAATTCATTGAGCAAATCATTCTGAGCCTTAAGTACTTGTTCTACTTGAGTGGTGACCATAGAAGCATGTATACTAATAAGTTTCGGTTCACCTTTAGCATTAGACAGATAATCACTCAAGCGTTCAATCATATGAGCATTGTGTTGTAATTGTCTACCAACATAAGCATTGAAGTTTTCTTGTTTCACAATAAAATTGTCAAACTCATCTAAGCATTGGCTAGCAGACTTATAACGAGGAATATCACCTTCATCAAATCTATAAAGAGAATTTACCTTTACTACCTGTGTCGGGTTATCAAGACCATGTATTTCTTCAATAGGTGGTAAATTCTTAACATCTCCAGCTTTAATACTTTTTTCTTTCATAGATTTCTTTGCCTCTTGCATATCTTTAGGACTGAGAAATAGAACACCTCTTTTCTTCGGAGTTGGCTTCGGGGCTGGTTCAGGAAGTGTCCAATTATTTTCATTGGCCAGCATGTTATTCAATAGTAATTCAACTTGTTCAACTGTTCTTTCCCTGAAAACACAACCAACACAACTATCCATGTGGTCTCTGGAAGCATCGGTTAGTCCATTATAAAAGACATCAAGTATATCATGCATCTCAAGAGGATGATCAGGCAAAGCATTAAGTAACTGGAGAAGCCTCCCTCAAGCTTGTGGGAGACTCTCTTCTTCAGTTTGAGCAAAGTTATATATTTCCCATAAGGCAGCTTGCTTCTTATGAGCGGGAAAATAATTAGCAGAGAAGTAATACATCATATCCTGGGGACTACGCACACAACCAGGATCAAGAGAATTAAACCAAGTCTTAGCATCACCCTTTAACGAGAACGGAAATAGCTTAAGGATATAGTAGTAACGAATATTTTCATCATTGGTAAACAGGGTGGCTATATCATTCAACTTGGTAAGATGTGCCACAACTGTTTCAGACTCATAGCCATGGAAAGGATCAGATTCAACCAAAGTAATTAACTCAGGATCAACAGAGAATTCATAATCGTTATCAGTGACACATATAGGTGAAGCAGCGAAAGCAGGGTCATGTTTCATTCTAGCATTCAAGGACTTTTCTTTCAGCTTAGCTAATAACTTCTTAAGATCATATCTATCATTGCAAGCAAGAAAGTCTCTAGCAGTTTCTTCATCCATAACATAACCCTCGGGCACAACAGGCAATTCATATCTATTGGGAGTAGCTTCATCATCACTTTCATAAATATCATCAACATTTGCACTCTCCCTAACTTTAGCCATTTGTTCATCTAGAAATTCACCTAGTGGCACAGTATCAGGCATAGAGGTAGTTTCATCATAGATAGCAGAAGTAGCATCATCAAGAACATACGACATATCAGATTCAATAGCAGGAGTAGGTGTCGCAAGTTTACTCATAACAGAAGGAGAATCAAGTGCAGAGCTAGATGGCAGTTCCTTACCTCCCCTCGTAGTTGAGGGTAAGATCTTGATTTTTGAGTCCTTCAAATTCTTCATAGTGATAAATAGATATAAATCCCAAGTGACTTAAAGAATAGACCTATGCTCCCCGGAAACGGTGCCAGAAAATAGTCTTGATAACCCACAAGTGTAGGGGATCGCAATAGTTTTCTAGGGTAAAGTATTAAACCCAAATTTGTTGATTCGACACAAGGGGAGCCAAATAATACTCTTAAGTATTAGCAGCTGAGTTGTCAATTCAACCACACCTGGAAACTTAGTATCTGCAGCAAGATAGTTTAGTAGCAAAGTAATATGATAGTGGTGGTAGCAGCAATAAAAGTAAAGATAGTGTTTTTGTAGTTTTTGTGATAGTAGCAATGGAAAAGTAAATAAGTGACAAGCAATATAGGTAAAGCTCGTAGGCATTGGATCGATGATGGGAAATTACGTCGGATGCAATTCATCATGTAGAAGTTATAACCTAGGGTTACACAGAACTAGCTCCAGTTCATCAATGCAATGTAGGCATGTATTCCGAATATAGTCATATGTGCTTATGAAAAGAACTTGCATGACATCTTTTGTCCTACCCTCCCATGGCAGCGGGGTCCTATTGGAAACTAAGGGATATTAATGCCTCCTTTTAATAGAGTACCGGACCAAAGCATTAACACATAGTGAATACATGAACTCCACAAACTATGGTCATCACCGGGAGTGGTCCCGATTATTGTCACTTCGGGGTTGCCGGATCATAACACATAGTAGGTGACTATAGACTTGTAAGATAGGATCAAGAACACACATATTTTCATGGAAACATAATAGGTTCAGATCTTAAATCATGGCACTCGGGCCCTAGTGACAAGCATTAAGCATAGCAAAGTCATAGCAACATCAATCTCAGAACATAGTGAATACTAGGGATCAAACCCTAACAAAACTAACTCGATTACTTCATAGATCCCATTCAACCCATCACCGTCCAGCAAGCCTACGATGGAATTACTAACACACAGCGGTGAGCATCATGGAATTGGTGATGTAGGAAGGCTGATGATGACGATGTCGACGATCTCCCCTCTCCGGAGCCCCGAACGGACTCCAGATCAGCCCTCCTGTCAGGGATATTACGACCAAGTATAAACCGCCCAGGAGGGGCCGGTTTACATTATCAAGATTATCTTATCAAAGGCCCAGCGGAACATGAAGTAGGAGATTTCAGCCCAAGAGGTTTAGAGCCCAAGTGTTAGGGCCCATGATTTTTAAACCGTCATACTATGTACTTGGGATGTAAGATAGAAAGAGTAGAGACCGAGGCGGACACGTTTATGAGCCGGCCTCGGGACTCCGTAAACCGGACCAGGCGTCACCTCTTATATAAAGGGACGACCCGGTGACGGTTCAAGACGGACAACAACAGCTTGAGACACAGGCAAAGCGGATTCGCTCCCTGGTCATCAAAGCCCTAGCAATACTACACCAAACTAGACGTAGGCTTTTACCTTCATCGAAGGGGCCGAACTAGTATAAAATACATGTGTCCTTTGTCCGCTTTAAACCCTTTAAGCTAACCCGTAGCGATGGCCTCACGACTAAGTCCTTTTGCTAGGACATCTGCCGTGCTAAATCCACGACAGTTGGCGCCCATCGTGGGGCTATCGCACGATGGTTTCGAGTTCTTGAAGGGCAGCTTTGAAGGACTCAAGGGCTACGCAGTGGGCCGGATGACTAAGAGTCGTCGCGGCAAGATCTACATCGACGATGCAGGCTGGGGCCCCGAGGCCGATTCAATCGAATACGGGTACAGGGTCCCCTTCGGCGGCATCCACATCTTCATCGGCAAGATCGGCGAACCGGGCCCTGAGCCAGACATCTTCCCCAACATCGTTGAGCCGGCTCAGCGTGCGAGTCCAGCCCGGATTCAGCCCGTCGCGAAGCGCGTTTTTGTTGGAGCAGTGCATGGAGTACAAACCGAGGATGGATCGGACTCTGGCGGCGAGACTGTTGTCTATTCCGGCAATGAATCTTCTTCCGGAGAAACATAGTCTTTATATGTGCTGCAGGATGGCCGATCTGAGGGCTGTTCAGATGGTGACAGTATTCCGGGCCCCCTCGATCCGCCAAACCGGGTTGCTGTCTTCATGGCCGGATCACAACCTGTGCAGTAGTCCTAGACAACAGCGGCGTTGACATCAGACGTGATGGGGGCTAGAGCAGGAGATCCTCCCCCGTCGCCATCTGATACTTTATCCACCTTGGTCGACACTTTGACAGCATTATTGACAGCAGAGGTAACCCAGGCCAACAAGGAGCAGCATGATGCAGAGGTCACTCAGGTGAAAGGCCGGATTGAACAAGCCAAGTTGGACCTGGCTGCTGAGTAAGCTAGGATGGCTACAAAGCAGGCGGAGCTTGATGCTCAGGCCTATCGACTCATGTTGGGTCAGACCGCTTCACACGAGGTAATGATGAGAAGGCAACGATCTCGCTTGCCACCGGTTTATGAGGCAAGGAATCTCTTTAGCACGCCAGGAGCAGGAACCAATAACCAGCCGGAGGTGAACCGGGGAGGAGCGCCGGGCACGGGAGCGTCGGTTCAGCCAACGGCCGTAGAGCCAACCCGCCAGGTTGTACCATCCCAATATGTGCCCACCCCTCCTCGTCATTATTCTAATCCGCTGGATAACATAGTCGCCGCCGCTTCACGATTGGCCGCCCTTTTTATTGAAGGAACATCCCCCATAGAAGTGGAGGCGCGACGGGCCAGGGAGTTGTTGGACACGGCGTTAACTCAACAACAAGCTTACTCTTACAGCCGAGAGAGGATTCATTCGACTCCCCGCCCAAGCCGGAGTTATACAAGATGTCTGGATGAACCGGCCGTTGATGTCTACACACGCTTCTACTCTTGTAGACTATGTTGGGCCTCCAAGCGCAGAGGTTTGTAGGACAACAGCAATTTACCTCAAGTGGATGACCTAAGGTTTATCGAACTCAGGGAAGTAGAGGTTGAAGATGGTCTCTCTCAAGCAACCCTGCAACTAAGATACAAGAAGTCTCTTGTGTCCCCAACACACCTAATACAACTAGGAGTTGTATAGGTGCACTAGTTCGGCGAAGAGATGGTAAAATATGGATGATAGGAGTGGCAAAGCAAAGTAATATAAATCTGTAATAAAAAGTGCAGCAAGCAAACAAGTGGTAAACGTGAGCACAAATGGTATTGCAATGGTGGAAACAAGGCCTAGGGATCATACTTTCACTAGTGGCAAGTCCCAACAACATTAACATAATCGAATCACATGATATTTCCCATAAAACATGCAATGGAGACGCACCCGGAGGTCATTCCTTCGTGGTCAAGAGAGGACGAGAATTATGTAGGGCTACAAAAGCACACCTCAAAGTTCGTAGTTCTCAATCTAAGGATTTCCCAATGTCACCGTGGCCATCCAAAGAGAGTCCCACAATCACCACAACATATCTAAAGGATAGTCAAAGACAAGCACCAAGAGACTCTCAATCTTCAATCAACACACAAGAGAGGAAATCACTCATGAAAATATTTTTCTAATCCATGTCCAATAGACCGCTGTCACCTTGGTCTCGGGGATTATACTAGATAAAGACAAGTGAGTACATCAATCCAATACATAGAGGAAGGGGAAATATCATGGGATCACCCTAGATTAACATAGCCTATGATCACAACGAAGATCACATCATGGGAGAGAGAGATAACTACATAGCTACACGTACGAGCCCTCGGCCCCGGAGAAGACTACTCACACATGGACATGGTGAGGAGGAGGTTGATGATGGTGTTGATGAAGAGGTGCAGCCCCGCGAGGAGGAGATGGCCGGCGGCAGCCACGGAGGCGGCGGCGGCCCTAGGGGGCAGCGGCTCCTTGGCCCCCCTTCTTCCTTATGGATGGTGCTGCAATGGTGCTGGTCCTCCCCTCCAAGACGGCGGCTCGGGAGGAGGAAAATTCGTGGCCTTGGTGACCTAGGTTCCCTCTCTTTATATAGACTCTCGGATTCCCGTCATCAGATTTTGGGCCTCAGTAAAACGGGCTTTACTCGGCCGTCCGGACTCCGATTTGGACGAATTATATATCCAGAAGCATCACCTCGAAATTCCCCACAACTTCCGCAACTAGACTTTTTCCGTTTGACGTCGTCTTCGTGCCTGAACGTGACCATCTTTAAAAAACGTTCTCAGACAGATTTCAGGAAAGTCAAAGTCCTACTCCAATACGACTCCTTTTGCGCTTTTGTCAATTTCCAAGTAATTCCTACACAATAAAGTGTAAAACAAGAACATTGTGCACTTTTGCAACCATTAGTAGGTTAGTCCAAATATGATCAAAAAGTGTATGGAAGTGCATAAATATCATAGCAATATCACACAAAAGAGGCATGGAGCAAGCAGAAATTATAGATACGTTTTGGACGTATCAGCCGTGTCAAGCAGTGCGCGGAGACGTAATCCGCCGAGGCAGGATAATCTAGCAGGAGGAGAAGCGAATGCCCAGGACGTGATGGATCAGGCCACGCAGCGCCGGGAGGCCGAAGTAACAGCACAGTACGAAGCCCGTCAGGCGACGCCGGTTCGTCCCACCACCACAATTGAACCGGGGGTCATGTCCAGCTCCCTGGGAGTGCCTTGTCTTATCCCCGCTTTACGGAATATAAAGCTGCCCAAAGATTTCAAAGGACCACGCAAAGTGCCCAATTACATGGCAGACCTGGCTCCGGAGGCATGGGTTGAGAGTTATGAGATGACGATGAAGATGCTCGATGTGGATGACGCAGCATGCGCCAAGTATTTCACAATGATGCTCGAAGGCACGGCCCGAACGTGGCTGAAGGGCTTACCGCCTAATTCCATCGGATCATGGGCTGAATTGCGGCACCGGTTTATCAACAACTTCAAGGATACGTGCAAGCAGCCAATGTCTATCGTTGACTTAGCCGCCTGCGTTCAAGGGGAGCATGAGTCTATAAGCAGTTGGGTGCGTCGGGTATCAGAGATCTTGCATTCCTCTAATGGCATCAACCCAAGCACAGCAGTAGTAACCTTGGAAGGTAATTGCCGGTTTGAACCTTTGAGACAGAAGTTGGGACGACTTAAACGTGATTGCAATGACATGGGGACACTCATGGGCGCTTTAGTGAAGTATGGAGACTCTGATAACACCAAACATCCAGATGCTGATGGAGACAAGTCAGGGAAGGCAAGCAAGAATGGTAAGCCGCCGCAGCCCAATCCGGCGAATCAAGGTTAAAACGGTAAGCGCAAAGCGGACGGTAGTTCGGATTTCGTGGCCAACACCAACGCTCAGGAGGATGGACAGTGTCGCAAGGGTAGACCGCCTCCGCGTAACGGGAGGCCGCCTATTAATCTGGAACGCCAGTTGAACGTACCCTGCCCGAAGCACGGTACACCAAAAAAGCCAGCCACGCATCTCTGGAAAGACTGCTTTATTATGCAGGAATTCATGAACCGGACTAGGTATGATCACGGGCCCCCCGATGGATCAGGCTCTGGCTTCCAAGTTCCGGGTTATCAAGGTGGGGGATCCGGTTCAGGATATCAAGGTAATAATGGCAATCACAATGGGCACAATCAGCATAACCAACAACATGGTCAGGGTGGATATAACAATCAAGGAAATCAACAGCGTCAAGAGCAGCAGCAACCCGGATATCAGAATAATCCGAAGGAGCTGAGCAGTGGGCAGTATCATGTCTTCACCACGAGCTTGTGCAAACGTGACCAGAAAGTTTTAAAGAGGGCAGTACATTCTGTTGAACCGGCGGTGCCACGATTCCTGCGTTGGTCGGAACAGCCCATTGTGTGGAGCAGAGAGGATCATCCACCCCGGGTTGACAATCCGGGTCAGCTGGCTCTAGTGGTAGCACCGCGGGTGGGTGGCTACAAGTTCACCAAAGTGCTTATGGATGGAGGCAGCAGCATCAACATCCTGTATTATGAGACTTTCCGGCGTATGGGGCTGACATATAAAAAGCTTCGACAATCCAATACGGTGTTCAATGGGGTGGTGCCCGGTAAATCGGCCTACCCAGTTGGCAAGATCGATCTAGAAGTAACCTTTGGAGATGAGCATGACTCTAGGTCAGAGACTGTAACCTTTCAGGTGGTAAAGATCAAGAGCCCATACCACGCTTTGTTTGGGCGGGCGGTTTACGCCAAGTTCATGGCTAGGCCGTGTTATGTTTAACTACAGCTCAAGATGCCAGGCCACAAGGGAACTATTACGGTCCATGGGAGCCGCAAAATTACATTGGAGTGCGAGGAAGGTGATGCAGCTTATGCCGAAGCGGTTTGTGCAAGTGAGGAGCTGAAGTTCTATAAGGACAATGTTGATCTGGCAGATATGTCTCCGCTGAAGAAACCAACCACAGAGCATGATCTGGCGTTGAAATTCAAATCAGCTAAAGAGACTAAGCAGGTGGACTTTGTTCTTGGCGATTCATCCAAGCAGTTCACTATCAGTGCTAACCTGGATCCGAAATAGGAAAGCGCGCTCATCGAGTTCAGCCGTGAGAACTGGGACATCTTTGCATGGAAACCTTCTGACATGTCAGGTGTACTGAGGGAACTCGCTGAGCACAACCTTAATATTCATCCTAAGTTTAAACCGGTCAAGCAGTATCTGCGCCGCTTCAATGAAGAGAGGCGCAAGGCTGTTGGAGAAGAAGTGGCTAGACTCTTAGCCGCAGGCTTTATAGTTGAGGTATTTCATCCAGAGTGGTTGGCTAATCCGGTGCTAGTACTTAAGAAAAATGGCACTTGGAGAATGTGTGTTGATTACACATATCTGAACAAGGCTTGCCCAATTGATCCTTTTGCACTCCCCCGTATTGATCAAATTATTGATGCTACGGCGGGATGTGAGCGGCTAAGTTTTTTGGATGCATAATCAGGTTATCATCAGATCAAAATGGCAGTTAAGGACCAGGAGAAGACGGCCTTCATAACTCCCTTTGGAGCCTTCTGCTATGTATCTATGCCATTTGGGCTTAAGAGTGCCCAGGCAACCTACCAACGTTGTGTGCAGAATTGCCTTCATGGATAGATTGGGCGGAATGTTCATGCATATGTTGATGACATTGTGGTGAAATCCAGGAAGGAGGAGACACTGATAGTAGATTTGAAGGAAACTTTTGATAATCTCCGGGTCTACAAAATGATGCTTAATCCGGAGAAGTGCATTTTTGGTGTTCCGGCAGGCAAGCTCCTGTGTTTCTTGGTATCAAACAGAGGAATCGAAGCTAATCCGGAGAAGAACAAGGCGATCACATCCTTGGCTAAACCGGCGTGCATCAACGATGTCCAACGCGTGGCGGGCCGTATTGCAGCACTCAGCCGGTTTATCAGCCGTTTGGGAGAGAAGGCTATCCCGCTTTATCAAATGATGAAAAAGACAGATCGCTTCATCTGGAGTGATGCTGCTGATGCTGCGTTTGAGGACCTGAAGAGGCAATTGGCAGAACCGCCAGTCCTTGCTGCCCCAGTTGACAATGAGCCGCTGTTGCTATATGTGGCTGCTAATGCCCGTGCAGTAAGCATTGCTATTGTGGTAGAGCGCAAGGAGGCAGGCAAAGAATATCCGGTTCAGAGGCCGGTTTACTACATCAGTGAGGTGCTCATTGAGTCAAAGCAGAGATATCCGCATTGGCACAAGCTAGTGTATGGAGTCTTCATGGCAAACCGGAAGCTGAAGCACTATTTTCAGGGCCACCCAATCACCGTTGTTAGTTCAGCCCCGTTAGGGGATATAATCCAGAACAGAGAAGCTACGGGGCGGGTCGCAAAATGGGCTATTGAACTTAGCCCGCACGGGTTAAAGTATGTGCCCCGTACTGCGATAAAGTCCCAAGCACTAGTGGATTTCATCAACGATTGGACAGAGTTGCTGATATGTCCAAAATGCATCACTATTTTGTATCATAATTTATCCTTATTCATTGATATATTTCACGTTACGGTGATGTTCTTATGTTGTTTTGGTCTATTTTACACAGTTTGCAAACTCTCCGATGCCGGAACAGCAGACGCAGGATTCAGCAGTAAAAAGTGGACGCTGAGTTGCTGAAGAAGAATACCTCCAAATTACCTGAAAATTGACGGGAGATATTTTTCAGAAGAATCACGAAGGCACGCAAAAGGGGAGCCAGAGGGGGGCCACAGGGTGCCCAGGCGGCCTGGGGGCGCCCCCCCTGGCCGCGCCGGGGGGGGCGCCTGGAGCCCCTGGCCCACCTCCGGATGCCCCCTTTTGCATATATATTCTCCGTTCTCCAAAAACCCTAAAAAGAAGACTTTTTACGGAGTTCCGCCGCTGCTTCGAGGCGGAACCCTACAGAGAAGAAAAGGGCATCTCCGGCGGGCAGATTCCGCCGGGGAGATCACCTCCCAGAAGGGGAGATCGTCGCCATCATCATCACCATCGTCACGGGCATCATCGAGATCATCATCAACATCATCCCCAACACCAGCACCATCTCCATCTTCATCCAAATCTCATCTTACAATCGTAACTCGTGTTGTAACTCATACTACCTATCCTCTCTACTCCATCGGTGTTGATTACTACTTTGTGGTGAATGCTATTGAGTTTTGTTGGAGAAATATTATTATGTCCAGATTGTTTATCACATATTTATCCCCACTGATCATGATCTCTTTTATGTCTCGTGAGTAGTTACCTTAGTTCTTGAGGACATGGGGAAAGTCTTGTTGTTAGTAGTCATATGCTGTTGAAGTAATATGTGTTGTTTGATACTTAAGTTGCGTTGTCATTCTACTAGTGGTGTTGTGTGAGTCGAACACCCAACACTTCGCCTTATTAAGGACCTAGGAGAATACATTGTGTATAAAGAATGCTTATGGTGGGTTGCCGGAGTGACAGAAACCTGAACCCCAGTTCGCACGCTTTTGCATAAGGGAATAATGGATCCTCGATCGTATTGCTATGGTTAGGCTTTTGCCTTAAATTCTATCTTGTATTTGCGGATGCTTGCAAGGTGTTTAATCATAAGAGTGCATTCATCTTAGTCTAGAGAGTGCATTAGCATAGATCCACCCACTCAACACTTATCAACACATAACATAGTATCGATACGGAATATGGTGAAAGCACATGACTACCTCTCCCGTGTGTCCTCAAGAACGCTTTAGTCTTTATAAGTTCAGTTGCTAGGCCTCTCCTTTGCTAAGAAAGGATTGGGCCACTTGTTACTCTCAGTACCTTTTACATTACTTGCTTTTACTATCCTGTTGCTTATACCGAGAAAACCCCTAAAAGTTATCTTTCAGTGCTTGCAGTAATTTCTTGCTCAGAATCGCTTATCAATACCTTCTGCTCCTCGTTGGGTTCGACACTCTTACTTATCGAAAACGCTGCAATAGATCCCTTACGGTTGTGGGTCATCAAGTACCGTTTTCTGGCGCCGTTGCCGGGGAGCGTAGCGCTATTGGTAAAGTGAAACTGGTAAGAAAGTTTTTTATATATAATTTTGTTTTTGTTTTTTGCTATTGCTGCTCTTTGTCCTTATGGATAACCCTATTATTGGATCGTTGCTTGCGGGAAGACGCCCCACACCTGTGGTGGTTGATCCTCCCCCTACTGAAATTGTGCCTTATAAAATACCAGCTGGTATTATCGATTATGTTTTGGCTAATCGTTATGCAGGAGACAGACATCCCGGTGAACACTTGCTATATCTGTCACAACTATGTTCATTATTTAAGCTTGCAGGTGTATCGAGGGAGTTTGTCATGAGGAAATTGTTTGTCGTATCACTTATAGATAAAGCTTCAGATTGGCATGGGCTTCTCGATAACTCACACTTGCTGGACTGGCAGGAGCTTATGTCTCTCTTTTATACTAAGTTTTATCCTCTTCATGAAATTCATCGAGACAGGAATTATATCTATAACTTTAGGTCTCGTGACAGAGAAAGCATTGCTCAAGCTTGGGGGAGATTGAAGTCCCTAATGCTCAAATGCCCTATTCATAAGCTTCCCAAGGAAATTATACTTACAAATTTTTATGCCAGGCTTTCTCGTCAGGATAAGGAGATGCTGGATGCCTCCTCTAGTGGGGTGTTTCAGAAGAAGAGTGTTGAAGAAAGGTGGGATCTCCTTGAAAGAATCCAGAGGAATACCGAAGATTGGGAAATTGATAAAGGTATTGAACCCGCTATAAATTATGAACATGATTATATTGAGAGTATGTGGAAACTGATTACTTCAATACTTTTTGCTCTAAGATTGGTCTTGATTCCCATCTAGTGATTGATTTGTGTAAGAATTTTGCCTCTCACGTTGATTCTTTTAAAAAGAAGAGAGACCAGCACCATGAACCTTTTAAAGAACCACCTATTGATGTTTATGTTGCTGACCCTATTTTGCCTGCAGTTATATATGAAAAGCCTCCTTTTCCCACGAGGATAAGGGAGCACTCTCTTGTGACAGGCATAATAAATAAAAGTGAGAGAAGAGTTGATGAGCCTGAGGACCAGATCAAGGTCGATCCTCAAGTTGCATTGATTAAAGACCTTGCTACTAATGATGTTTTGGATTCAAATATAAATTTTTGTGCTGTTTCCACTAACCTTGTCACAGCCAAGAATAAAGGCCCAATTTCAGGTACTCTAGTGGTATCCGTTAAAATAGGAGATAACAATTATTATGGGCTATGCGATTTGGGATCGAGTGCAAGCGCTATCCCCTATTCACTTTATGAAGAAATCATCGGTGAGATTTCCCCTTGTGAACTCGAAGAAGTTGATGTTACTATTAATCTTGCAAATAGAACAACTATCTCTCCTATCGGAATTGTGAGGGACGTTGAAGTCCTATGTGGAAAGGTAAAATACCCTACCGACTTTCTAGTACTTGGTTCAGAGAGGGACAATTTTGGTCCAATTATTTTTGGTAGACCTTTTCTTAGAACTTGTGGAGCTATAATAGATTGCAAGAAAGGTAAAGTTTCCATTGAATTCGATGGTGAGCCATATGAATTTAATTTTTCTAAGTTCTCTAAGCAGCCTCGTGGTACTGATTTACCTAGTGATGATAAGATTATTGAAAGTATTGCCTCTATTGCTATTCCCCCTAATGATCCTTTGCAGCAATACATGGAGGACCACGAGAATGATTTGCATATGCAGGAAAGAAATGAACTAGATGACATATTCTTGAGGCAGCCTGCTATCCTAAAGCACAACCTTCCGGTTGAACCTTTGGGAATTTTATCAAAACCAAAAGAAGACCCGGTGTTCGATCTTAAACCTCTTCCCGATATGCTCAAGTATGCTTATTTAGATGAAAAGAAAGTATATCCTGTTATTATCAATTCTAACCTTTCAGGATATGAAGAGGAGCGGTTATTGGAAATACTTCGTAAACACCGAGGCGCAATTGGCTACACCCTTGATGACCTTAAAGGGATTAGTCCATCTATCTGCCAACATACTATCAACCTTGAGCCTGATGCTAAACCAGTTGTTGATCATCAATGACGGTTGAACCCGAAGATGATGGATGTTGTGAGAACTGAAATTCTCAAG
This sequence comes from Secale cereale, assembly GCA_902687465.1. Taxonomy (NCBI): domain Eukaryota; kingdom Viridiplantae; phylum Streptophyta; class Magnoliopsida; order Poales; family Poaceae; genus Secale; species Secale cereale. Next base: position 61,644,802 of record LR738716.1, read on the forward strand.
CTTCTTGCCGCAGGTATTATCTACCCTATAGCTGATAGTAAGTGGGTAAGTCCGGTACATTGTGTTCCTAAGAAAGGAGGTACAACTGTGGTTCCTAATGATAAAAATGAATTAATACCTCAGAGAATTATTATTGGATATAGAATGTGTATTGATTACAGGAAGTTGAACAAGGCAACCAGGAAGGATCACTATCCGTTGCCGTTCATCGACCAAATGCTTGAAAGGTTATCCAAAAATACCCACTTTTGTTATCTCGATGGTTATTCTGGCTTCTCTCAAATTCATGTTAACACTGTTGATCAAGAGAAGACCACTTTTACTTGTCCCTTTGGTACTTATGCTTACAGACGTATGCCTTTTGGTTTATGTAATGCCCCTGCTATTTTTCAAAGGTGTATGTCTGCTATCTTTCATGGTTTCTGCGGGGATATTATGGAAGTCTTCATGGACGATTTCTCCGTCTATGGAACTTCTTTTGACCATTGTCTTCACAACCTTAATAAAGTTTTGCAGAGATGCGAGGAGACAAATTTGGTACTCAACTGGGAAAAGTGCCACTTTATGGTTAATGAAGGAATTGTTCTTGGTCATAAGATTTCCGAAAGGGGAATTGAAGTGGACAAGGCCAAGATCGAAGCTATTGAGAGGATGCCCTATCCAAGGGACATCAAAGGTATTCGCAGTTTTCTCGGTCATGCAGGTTTTTATAGAAGATTTATTAAAGACTTTTCTAAAACCTCGAGACCCCTCACTAATCTTCTCCAGAAGGATGTTCCTTTTGTATTTGATGAAAATTGTAAGGAAGCTTTTGAAGTCCTTAAGAAAGCTTTAATAACTGCTCCTATAGTACAACCACCTGACTGGAATTTACCTTTTGAGATTATGTGTGATGCAAGTGATTTTGCTGTTGGAGCTGTTTTAGGACAAAGAGTTGATAAGAAATTGAATGTTATACATTATGCTAGTAAAACCCTTGATAGTGCTCAAAGAAACTATGCTACTAGTGAGAAGGAATTCTTAGCTGTAGTTTTTGCTTGTGATAAGTTTAGGCAGTATATTGTTGATTCCAAAGTTATTATTCATACTGATCATGCTGCCATTAAGTATCTTATGACAAAGAAGGATGCCAAGCCAAGGCTTATCAGATGGGTACTCCTTCTTCAAGAATTTGATTTGCAGATTGTTGATAGGAACGGGGAAGACAATCCGGTGGCGGACAATCTTTCAAGGATGGAAGATATACCGCACGACCCCATCCCAGTTAACGATAGTTTTCCAGACGAGCAACTTGCCATTGTAAAAGTACAATCTCTTTCCGATCCTTGGTATGCAGATTATGCTAATTTTATTGTTGCAAAGTATTTGCCTCCAGGTCTAACATTTCAGCAAAGGAAGAAGTTCTTTCATGATTTGAGGCACTACTTTTGGGATGACTCACATATTTCCAAAGAAGGTCCCGACGGGATCGTGAGAAGATGCATTCCGGAACATGAGCAGAAGGACATTCTCAGACGGTGTCATGATAGTCCTTATGGAGGACATCACGCCGATGAAAGGACTGCACATAAGGTTCTTCAATCAGGTTTTTATTGGCCTACTCTCTTTAAAGATGCTAAAAATTATGTTTTAGCCTGTGATAAATGTCAGAGAGTTGGTAACATTAGTAGAAGGAATGAGATGCCTATGAATTACTTACTAGTGATTGAACCTTTCGATTGTTGGGGTTTTGATTTTATGGGTCCTTTTCCTTCTTCGCACAAGTACACTCACATTTTAGTAGCTGTTGATTATGTGACCAAGTGGGTTGAAGCAATCCCCACTGAAAGTGCTGATCACAAGACATCTTTGAAAATGCTTAAAGATGTAATATTTCCCAGGTTTGGTGTACCAAGGTATCTCATGACTGATGGGGGATCACACTTCACGCACGGAGCTTTTAGAAAAGCTTTGGCCAAATACGATGTTAATCATAGAATTGCTTCACCATATCATCCTCAAACTAGTGGGCAAGTTGAGCTCACCAATAGAGATATTAAGTTGATCTTGCAGAAAACAGTAAACAGAAATAGGAAGGATTGGTCAAATAAGTTAGGAGATGCTTTGTGGGCATATAGAACTGCTTACAAAAACCCCATGGGCATGTCTCCCTATAAGATGGTGTATGGCAAGGCTTGCCATTTGCCATTAGAGTTAGAGCACAAAGCTTTCTGGGCTGTTAGAGAGCTTAACGCTGACCCAAAACTAGCTGGTGAGAAGCGTCTCATGAACTTGACTTCTCTAGATGAATGGAGAAGTGAAGCTTACGAGAGCGCTAAAATGTTCAAGGAAAAGGTAAAAAAGTGGCATGATAGGAAGATTCTGAAACGTGAATTTAATGTTGGTGATAAAGTTTTGTTGTTTAGATCCCGTTTTAGGTTTTCTCCAGGTAAACTACTTTCCAGGTGGGAAGGACCATTTCATATTGAAGAAGTTTATTGGTCTGGTGCAATTAAGATTAACAATTTTGAAGGCACCAAACCTCAAGTTGTGAATGGGCAAAGACTTAAACATTACATAACAGGAGACCCTGTCAATGTTGATGTGAATATAATATACACAACAAGCCATGAAGAACATGTTGCAGCCCTGTTTCAGATGCCAGCAGAAGCAGAATAAAGAAAAGGTATG
>LR738716.1:61647489-61688709 GCA_902687465.1 Secale cereale
AGGCCGCCTGGACACCCGGGAGCCCGTCTCCGACCCCGCTTTGGTCCGTTACCTTCCTTTCTGTGCATAAATTTTTCCTATATATTTGCCCGGATTGTTCCGGCAACGTATCTTGCGATTTCGCGTGTTTTCTCTTCGATCTGTTTCTGCCAGGGAATCTTTCAGCTGAATTTAGGTGCCATGGCTTCTCCAAGTTCCCCCAAGGACAAGTTCGTCGTCAACGTCATCAACCCTTACCTCGCTGAGGCGAAGAAGCACCCTCAGGTTGTTCGGATGGAGGACGATGTCCTTCATCAAGAAGATCCGAAGGGACCTATCAAGGAGGGGAGCATCCAGGCCAGGCTGGAAGAAGTGGAGCAAGAAGTCTTCGAATACAAGAAGATGACCGAGCGTGGTGTCGAAGCTAACTTTGACATCACCAACGAGCTGAAGAACTACTTCCTGAAGGAGATGAAGGAGATGTGGGAAAGAATCACCGCGTCTGAAGACAGAATTATAGAACTCCAAGGGCAAATTAATGATCTACATAACCAGAACTGTGAGTATGAACTAAGGTTTCTGCGCATGGGTTTGGGTGCTGAATGCAGGATTCAGGAGACGAGCTTCTCATATGAGACTGGAGAACCCCTTCCATGGAAGCGTTTCGCCAAGGACTACTTGATCAACGCCAACAAGGATGATGAGTGAAATCTCCTGGGGTAATGGCATTCCCTTGGCTTGTTCCAAGCTTGGGGGAGTGCCAGGTATCTTTATCTTTACCTTTTGTCTTTTAGAGTCAAGTAGAGTCGTATCATGTCTAGGGACGTTGTTATATGAGATAGGTGTGTGCATTGAGGTCTATCGCTCCTTCGGTGAGGAATTGTATCCGTGAGTGTGGAGTCGTTTATGATGGAATATTAATGAGAAGTTTATCGGTTCCTTTTGCTGCACTCGGTATTCTCTTCACGCAATCGACCTTATATGATGATTCTTATGGGGAGTATTGACCTTATGTCAGGTATGGCTATGAAACTTTATTTAATCTTGGCAAACATAGCTTTGGTCATAACAACAAGCATGATTTTCTTAAATTATCAACATAGCCAAAACTTTATGTTATTATGCTTGAAGTGTTATGCTGACAAGGAAGACAACTTGATGTGTTATGCTTATTTCAATGTTCATGCTTTATATTGCTTTGCATCTTAGTCATCATCAATTGTCTGTTCTCTCAAGACCTTTGCTAGCCTAACTCTGTACTAAGCGGGATTCTGCTTGTGCATCCATACCCTTAAGCCAATACCTTCCATATGAGTCCACCATACCTACCTACTCGTGGTATTCCGCTACCGACTCCTAAAAGTATATAATTTATGTGTTATCCTCAAATGTTCAAAATCTTTTATTTTGTGCCTCTGTTCTAGCTCATGAGGAAGTAATAGCTAATTCATAGTCTTTTTGAGTTGGACAAGCTTCACCCCGGGATTGCATGTATAATGTGCAAACCCATAATACGAGAAGGAGCTGGCATAGAGTGCGCCCGGCTTAAAAATAATATAACAAACAAACCCTCCTTCACGCTTTGTTCATGAGAAATCAGAAAACTTTGGCAGTGATAAACAAAGGAGAATAAGAGGATGTTATCGTCCTCGTGCGGGAGCCGTTCCTCGAAACTTGTCCAGCTCAAAAAGCAATTGAGTTATCTATTAGCATTCGTTGACAAATCATGCACCCCTAAAAACTTGTTTTCATTCTGTTTGATTTGAGGATAGCACATGAGTTTTCCCTACTACCCTAGAACAGGGCCTATCTTTTAATTTTAAGTTGAGTCAGTTACTTCTACTTCCTTCTATTTCTCAAAGAGAGCAGACGTTTGATGTTGATAAGGATTCATTCATATAAAGCTGCATTAAGATTTGTCATATCATATCCTTGTTGACATTATCATTCGATAAGTAAGTTGTTTGTCATGCCCAGCTAAGGCAAATATCTTCCTTTGTGTTAACACTTTCACTTCTTGCCTATTAACATGTTATTTTCAAAAAGCTTCAATTGATCTCATCAAAATATAAGAGCAAAAGTTAAATCTATTTGTTGTTCTTTGACCGAAGGACATGTTTGCCATGATATAATGAGTTTCCTTAGCCCTACTTTCGAATATAAGTGTTATCACTCTTTCATAAGGGCCTTATGAGTTGAAGATTGCTGTTGAGGATATTTGAGTTGGTAAAGAAACTATGATGCTTCTTGTCCGTATTCTATTTATCGACACTTCACTCTCTAAACTTGTGGACAAGTTTACCGAGTTCATATTCGCTTGGGGACAAGCGAGGTCTAAGCTTGGGGGTGTTGATACGTCCAAAATGCATCACTATTTTGTATCATAATTTATCCTTATTCATTGATATATTTCACATTACGGTGATGTTCTTATGTTGTTTTGGTGTATTTTACACAGTTTGCAAACTTTCCGATGCCGAAGCAGCAGACGCAGGATTCAACAGTAAGAAGTGGACGCTGAGTTGCTGAAGAAGAATACCTCCAAATTACCTGAAAATTGACGGGAGATATTTTTCTGACGAATCACGAAGACACGCAAAAGGGGAGCCAGAGGGGGGCCACAGGGTGCCCAGGCGGCCTGGGGGCGCCCCCACCTAGCCGCGCCGGGGGGGGGCGCCTGGAGCCCCTGGCCCACCTCCGGATGCCCCCTTTTGCATATATGCTCTCCATTATCCAAAAACCCTAGAGACGGGACTTTTTACGGAGTTCCGCCGCCGCTCCGTGGCGGAAACCTACAGAGAAGAAAAGGGCATCTCCGGCAGGCAGATTCCGCCGGGGAGATCACCTCCAGGAAGGGGAGATCGTCGCCATCGTCATCACCATCGTCACGGGCATCATCGAGATCATCATCAACATCATCCCCAACACCAGCACCATCTCCATCTTCATCCAAATCTCATCTTACAATCGCAACTCGTGTTGTAACTCGTACTACCTATCCTCTCTACTCCATCGGTGTTGATTACTACTTTGTGGTGAATGCTATTGAGTTTTGTTGGAGAAATATTATTATGTCCAGATTGTTTATCACATATTTATCCCCACTGATCATGATCTCTTTTATGTCTTGTGAGTAGTTACCTTAGTTCTTGAGGACATGGGGAAAGTCTTGTTGTTAGTAGTCATATGTTGTTGAAGTAATATGTGTTGTTTGATATTTCAGTTGTGTTGTCATTCTACTAGTGGTGTTGTGTGAGTCGAACACCCAACACTTCGCCTTATTAAGGACCTAGGGGAATACATTGTGTATAAAGAATGCTTATGGTGGGTTGCCGGAGTGACAGAAACCTGAACCCCAGTTCGCACGCTTTTGCATAAGGGAATAATGGATCCTCGATCGTATTGCTATGGTTAGGATTTTGCCTTAAATTCTATCTTGTATTTGCGGATGCTTGCAAGGTGTTTAATCATAAGAGTGCATTCATCTTAGTCTAGAGAGTGCACTAGCATAGATCCACCCACTCAACACTTATCAACACATAACATAGTATCGATACGGAATATGGTGAAAGCACATGACTACCTCTCCCGTGTGTCCTCAAGAACGCTTTAGTCTTTATAAGTTCAGTTGCTAGGCCTCTCCTTTGCTAAGAAAGGATTGGGCCACTTGTTACTCTCAGTACCTTTTACATTACTTGCTTTTACTATCCTGTTGCTTATACCGAGAAAACCCCTAAAAGTTATCTTTCAGTGCTTGCAGTAATTTCTTGCTCAGAATCGCTTATCAATACCTTCTGCTCCTCGTTGGGTTCGACACTCTTACTTATCGAAAACGCTGCAATAGATCCCTTACGGTTGTGGGTCATCAGTTGCAAGCACCTGAGGAGAAGCCGGATCACACATATTGGACCATTCACTTTGACGGTTCAAGGCAATTGGAGGGCTCGGGGGCTGGAGTCGTGTTAACTTCCCCACGAGGTGATAAGTTCTGCTATGTCCTCCGTTTAATGTTCCCTTGCACTAACAATGCTGCTGAGTATGAAGCTCTCCTCCACAGTCTGTGGATGGCCAAGGAAATGAACTTGAGCCGGGTTAAGTGTTTTGGCGATTCAGATCTGGTGGCACAGTAAGTATCTGGCAAGTGGGACTCCAAGGATCCGCTCATGGTGGCATACCGACGAGAAGTGGACGATGTCGCTGGATACTTCAAGGGTTATCAGGTGGATCATATAGACCGGCGAAAGAATGAAGCGGCCGATGCGTTAAGCCGGCTAGGTTCTCAGCGTAAACCGGTTCCTCCTAATACCTTCTTGGACGAGTTGCATAATCCGTCGGTGCAGTTACCTTCAGAGGAGGACTTAGCTGTTCCTGATCCGGAGGCGCAATTGGTCGCGACACTTCATGACATTCCAGATTGGACGCTTCCTTACCTTGCATACATGAACCGAGGTGAGTTACGAGAGGACGAAATCTTGGCTCGGTAGATAATCCGGCGATCTAAGTCCATGACTATTGTCAATGGAGAACTTCATCATCGCAGCGTTTCTGGAGCATTTCAGCGATGTGTGTCACCAGAAGAAGGCTGTGATATTCTTAGAGAGATTCATGAAGGGGATTGTGGTCATCACGCCGGTTCAAAATCTTTGGTGGCTAAAGCTTTTCGTCATGGGTTCTACTGGTTGACGGCTCATGCCGACGCAGAGGACTTGGTCAGAAAATGTGATGCTTGCCAGAAATTTTCACGGCGTGCTCATATACCCGCGCAGGAGTTGAGGATGATCCCAACTACTTGGCCGTTTGCGACCTGGGGGCTTGATATGGTTGGACCCTTCAAGAGATCCCAAGATAAGAAAACCCACCTTTTGGTGGCAGTGGACAAGTTTACCAAATGGGTTGAAGCGGAGCCTGTCAGTAAGTGTGATGCAGCAACAGCGGTTCAGTTCATCAAAAAGGTGATTTTCTGGTTTGGCTTTCCACACAGCATTATAACTGATAATGGCACCAATATATCCAAAGGGGCTATGAAGGAGTTCTGTCAACGAGAGCACATCCGTCTGGATGTATCATCAGTAGCTCACCCTCAGTCTAATGGCCAAGCTGAAAGAGCCAATCAAGAAATATTGAGAGGCATCAAACCTCGGCTTATGGTTCCTTTGCAGAGAACATCGGGTTGTTGGGTGGAGGAGTTGCCTTCTGTACTATGGAGCATCAACACAACACCTAACAGATCCACGGGGTACACGCCTTTCTTCATGGTATATGGAGCTGAAGCGATCCTCCCTAGTGATATCCGTCATGACTCGCCTCGGGTGGCGGCTTATGTTGAAGCAAATAATGAACAAGCCAGACAAGACGCGTTGGACCGGCTGGACGAGGAACGGGACACGGCAGCAGCTCGATCGGTGATTTATCAGCAAGACTTGCGCCGGTACCACAGTCGCCGGGTTAAAACCAGGACGTTCCAAGAAGGAGATTTGGTGCTCCGGCTCATCCAAGACCAAACGGACATGCACAAGCTGTCCCCACCTTGGGAAGGACCCTTTGTGGTCAGCAAGAACCTGCACAACGGATCATACTACCTCGTCGACGTTCGAGAACATAAAGACTCACGTACGGCGGAGGAGGAGACCAAGCGGCCGTGGAACACCGCTCTTCTTCGACCTTACTATACTTGAGCCATAGGCTCCGCTTTATGTGCAATGTATATATTATGATCAATATAATAAACCGGCGCCCCCGGTAAACCGGGGTATCAGCCATCTTTTTCATAAGAGTATCACATGGGGGCTTCCGTATGCAAGGGAGTTCCTATGGCCTCTTAAACCGGCGCCTTCGATAAATCGAGGTATTAGCCGTCTTTTTTTTCATAAGAGTATCACATGGGGGCTTCCGTGGGCAAGGGAGTTTCCTATGCCCTATTAAACCGGCGGCCACATCAAGACCATCATAAGAGCACAGCTCTGGTTGCTTCGGTAATTTCCACATGATGATGAGGGGCAAAAGAGAGTTTGATGCCTAGCACAACTCAAACATAGGCCCTGACGAGCAATGCTCAAATGCTACCTGGGGGCTCCTGATGCAAGTTCATCAGCGAGTTGAAAACTGTTGTAGTGAACACGGCTTGGAAGCTTGGTGTATACACCTAAAACCCCGGATTAACCTGCCTGCATCAAGTAAGTCACGCCGCCCAGGTAAACCTGGTACGACCCGTCGAACGTACACACAAGTCAATCCTTATGGACCCTGAACTTGGTAACGTTAAATTGACGATCATCAAGTGATTACACAAGTCAAATCTTTACGAGATTTTGAACATTGGTAGCATTTGACATTGATGATTTGGTTAAGGATTGCTGACCATCTTAACAGGCTTTGCTAAAATGGTTAATGACAGTAGCCTGGCAGCTCATAAAAAGCCTCGAATTTGGAGCCTGGCAGCTCGTAAAAAGCCTCGACTACATGGTCTTATTTGCCCAAAAACTTTATTTTCTATTTTTTATGTTTTCTCAAATCTTTATCCTCAAGGTCATTGGTTTTTCAACCAAGTCCATTGATTCAAGAGTGGATGACTACAAAGTTGCCGCTACAATTTTATTTACAGAGTTATAGTCTGGGTTATAAACACCAGTACTAGTTTACAGTTAAACTGGAGCTCATTGTAACCCGGTTCGGCCCTCATGTCGAGCCGACAAATTATCAAGGGAGTCATCAGCACTTACACCTTGAAGGATTTCTGTCGGATTAAGGTTTATTAAGATACACTTAACCGCAGGTATAGTACATGCTTATATTTTATACACAGTTCAAGTTATTAACTTAGATCATGTGTTTGGGCAATATGACCCGTCCGACGATAAACCGCCAGGACACTTTGAGCATTGTTTTATGCAGAAACAGGTAGTATAAACCGTCAAAGCATTGCAAGCGGGATATATTTTAGAAGTTGCCACTTAAAGCAATCTCACAAATATAGTATCTCAGCTATCCTATTACAAGGCGCTGGAAGGCCCAAAAGAATATCAGTTTTTCTCATAAGTACTCAACGCATAAAGGTAAACCGGAGCCGGTTTATGATTCTGCTTCAGCTCGCTGTGAAGGCTGAGGGTCAGCTTGTTCCAGGTCTTCGGCGGCTTCTTCTAGCTGTTGGAAATCAGGGGTGCTCCAGTCAATCTTGGCAAGGGCTCAGAAATAAACTTCGTCATTTATAAGTTCTGACGGATCGATGTCAGGAGCGAAGGTGTGCTTACGGACGGGTGGAATAAGATTTTCAATGTCATAGGACGGACGCTCCACCCGTACGTTCTCCATATCATAGCCCGGGTGGTATCTTGATAAGTCCACTTCATCAGCAAGTTTACTGGCAAGAGGCCGCATATCCTTGGTCAATGCACGAAGATCATCACTGGAGAAGGCTGATCCGTCCTCCTTCATGCTTGGATAGCCGTTCATTGCCTCCGCCAGATCAAAATCAGGAACCCACGCCTTGGCTCGGGTTAAAGCCATTAGAGAGCCAGCTCTATCGGAGGACTTCTTCACTTCGACAATGCGAGTAGTCAAAATTGATAGTTTATCCAGAGTACCTTGGATGGTGGTTGGAGCCAGTTTATTGTGGGAGATAGCACTAATGGCCCTTTGCGCGCCGGAGTATAGCTGCTCCACCAAAGTGTAAGCAGCCTTCAGTTTCTTCCGCACATCATCCCCAAGATGAGTAATGCGCCTCCCTGCGTACGAATTATGAGTTAAACCGGAGCATTACAAGATAGCAAGGATAAGCTTATGTCAACAAGGACTTACCAAAGATGGCAGATGTCATGTCATTTATATGCTGCTTTAACCCGGACAGCTCCTTCGTCACCGGGTTAAGAGCTGCCTCTGCATTATTGGCTCTCTTTTCCAGTGCAGCCTTTTCAGCTTCCCAAGTTGACTGCTCCGCTTCAAACTCCTTCTTCAGCTTCTCCATATTAGCTAAGGCAAGGGTAAGCTCCTCCTTGGCTTTAACCGAAGCAGTCTCTTGGAAGGTTAGGCTATCCCGGAGTTCAGTTATTTCAGAGGCCCTCCGGTTCAAGTCAGTCTGCCAAGGATAAAGTATATCAGATATTCATAAAGCAATTCAATCAAAGTCCCAAGCACATAACAAGTTATGCACTTGACACTTGGGGGCTAATGTACATTTGTAGTGAAAGCAGGCAATTTTTTCAGACAAGTCCCAAGCACATAACAAGTTATATACTTGGCACTTGGGGGCTAATGTGACATCATTCTAAACATAGGAAAAGTCCCGGTTCACTCGCAGTGGAGTAAACCGGCCCTTGGGGGCTACACGTGCAAATCAAAATTATTCTAGTTGATATACTGAAGTCCCGGTTCACCCTTAAAGGCTAAACCGGCACTTGGGGGCTACGATGGACTAAAGGTAAAGTTACAAGGCACGAGCAGAGATAAAAGACAGGAAAGGAAGTTACCTCATAGCGTTCCTTCATTAAGTTTACCAGACCGGCTTCATAGTCACGGCTGGTGTATAGTTGGTTTAAAAACCCGGAATGTAGCTCCTGAGCACTAAGTTGGGCGTAGCTGGACAGATCGGTGTTCCATTTTCCCTTGTCTTTTTGGAGAAACTCCTCCTTGGCAGTGTGCTTGGCCAAAGCGACAGGCTCTCCTGGGGTGGTGAAACCGGTCCCAGTAATCTCAACGTCATCATTTGAAGCAGCAGTTGGCTTCGAAGGATTGACAGCAGTAGGAGTGACTTGAGCAGGACTAGCATGAGCCGGACTAGCCCGAGCAGGGCTAGCCCGGGCAGGGCTGGCCGGTTCAGCCGTATGATCCATGGGGTCGTTCTCCTGAGCAGCAATATCTTCTTGATCCATAGGAGGAGGATCATCACGTGAAAGCTCAACATTGTCCTCCAAGGGATTGGCAAGACCAGGATCTTCTGCCGGTTCAGAAGTAGTGTTGTCGATTGTCGGTTTATTCAATTTGGCCCTTTTACTTGGCTTAGGCATAATGTGACAAGTTAAGAGACAATGAAAATCAGAATGTAGAGAAGAAAAGTTAACCCAGACGGAGTGGAAAGCAGCTTACCTGTGAACAGTTTTGAGGAGAGGAACTTGTGTGGCTGTCGACTCGCCAGAGGATGACAAAGGAGTTTCCTGATAATTTGGGTCAGACGGGTTAAGAGGTTGACGAATAAGACCCGTTTTGGGATGAAGAGCAGTTGGAGTAAGTAAAACCTCGGAACGACGCCTTCGAACCGGAGTGTGAGTCAGTCCGGTGGATTCAACCACGTGGCCACTGTGGCGAGTGGTGCGTCGAGCTTCATGTTGTTGTTTCTTCAAAAGAAAGTTTGGATCCAATTGAGCATAAGGATGAGAAAACTGAAACTTCTGGACTACCCGACGAACTTTGGGTGGCAATGGTTCTGATTCAGAGGAAAGAGAGATTACCTCAACATCGCCCGCTTTACTACCTTCAGCCGGGTCAAAGTCATTGTTAATAGAAAGGCAGACAAAGGAAAGATTGAAAAGTCAAAGAACTAGGTGGTACCTCAGAGGCCGGATCATCCTCCTCCGCGTTTGAGCCGGACGCAGCAGTGGGTTCCTCTTGTGCCTCTTCACAACCAGGGTCTTTTTACGAGATGGCTTCGCCTGTTTGTCCTGGATTTTCCTTTTCCAGAAAGGGTCATTAGCCTGTTTAAAGGGATAAAAGCATATTAAGCCAAGCAATATGGATGGATTAAACAAAGTAAAGGGATAGAAGAATCTCTTACCGACGACGGTTTATTAGTCTCGCAAAAGGGCGCTAATCCGGTCCGACTGCACTCTTCCAGAGGTATATTCAGCATCTTTTTGGCAGATTTAGTAACTTCATTCTCTGGAAGCACCATCTATGTATGGCGCAAAGGGTCCTTGGGGTTCCCAGTGTATTCGCACATTAAGCCGGAGCGCCGGCTCAGCGGGAGTATACTCCAAGAAAGCCAGCAGCGGACGAAGTCAACTCCTGTTAATCCGTTGGCTACGAAGGCCCGGAGCTTTGAAAGCTGGAGGGCATATTGAGCTCGCTCCTGGGCACTTAAGCACTGTGGAAAGGGGTGGTCCGCTGACAGACGGTGGGGGCGATAACCCGGCATTGGATTTTCCCCTTCTGGTGAAGTGTCAACATAGTAGAACCAAGTTTGATTCCATTCCTTGGGATGGCTATGGAGAGTAGCGTGAGGAAAGCTAACATCTTTCCTCTTCTGAATACTCATTCTGCCAAGTTCAGTATTTGGGCCATCATGAAACTCAGTCCGACGGTTTAAATGGAAGAAGTCCCGGAATAGCTCCACTGATTGCTCCTCTTGCAGATAGGCTTCAGAGAAGACTTAGAAGTTGCAAATATTTGATACAGAGTTGGGACCTATGTCTTGGGGATGGAGCTGAAAATCTGCCAACACATCGCGGAAAAACTTTGACCCTGGAGGGTTAAAACCCCGAGCCAGGTGATCGAAAAAGACAATAATTTCTCCCTCCTTAGGCTTATGAGGACACTCTTTTCTAGGAGCTCTCTAGTGAAGGACATCTTTTGGACCTAAAGCGCCAATTGAGGCCATCTTTTCTGAATCATCCTCGGTGATCCGGGATGGGACCCAGTTGCAAGCAACAAACTGTTTGGCCGCGGTAGCCATCTTTTCAAAAGGGAAGGCTGAAAATACAATAAAGATCCGGTTTATGATTTACGTAGATTTAAACCGGTATATTCTATGAAGGTACTGATCAAGCTGGCGGTTTAAGCAGGGGCCTAATGGTATCTACCGAATTAAACATCCGGAACAGCTATAAGCATGACGTCTACGGATTATGAAGTTTGAAAAGGAAAGTTAAACCGCCAAACACAGGCAGGTAAGGCGCAGATCTAAAGTGTGGGGAAACAATTTTCACACAAGCAGTAGTAAGATATGGATCTACAACATATGGAAAATTCAAAGTTAATTCAGAGTATATTTAGCGAAAACAATGAAGGTCTTAAGCAGATTCAGTCCACAATAATCATATTGGAAAGGACAGATTACAATGACGGAGCGGAGTCATATTGACGGTAGTTGACCTAAAAAGTTTGAAGATCTACGGCTAGACATTATCTATGGCGAAGAACCACGAAGAACAGGAACACATCTATGAACGCGCAGGAAACCCTAGAACTGGGATCTACGGGAAGGAAATAAGTGAACATACCTGAAGCAACGGAGGCGGAAAGGCACTGGCGAATCTCTGGACGCGTTCAGGTTGATGCAGCGGCCGGGCTCGACGGAGGCGCAGAACTCGGCGAACGGCGGCGGAGCTCGAGCGTCAGAGGACAGAGGAAGAAGAAGCAAGGGGGAAGAAGAGATGCCCTTTGGCCCTATTTATAAGCCGAAGGGATAGAACGGCAGGTGCGGGAATCGAGGAGCCCAAAAGGCGGATATGGACGATGTTGTTGCCTCGATCTTCGGAGCTTTAACGAGTAAAGGTAAAAAGAAGGTACAAGTATTAAATGTGCAAGATGGCGTCACGGCGGTTTAAAGTGATTTTATGAGATGATGTCATGCTGGTTTACAAAGCATTCTGAAGCAGCAGAAAGGAAGATCTGTACAAGACTTTGAAGATTTACATGAACATGTTCAAATCAATCTGGGGCCTAATGTCAGGGATATTACTACCAAGTATAAACTGCCCAGGAGGGGCCGGTTTACGTTATCAAGATTATCTTATCAAAGGCCCAGCGGAACATGAAGTAGGAGATTTCAGCCCAAGAGGTTTAGAGCCCAAGTGTTAGGGCCCATGATTTGTAAACCGTCATACTATGTACTTGGGATGTAAGATAGAAAGAGTAGAGACCGAGGCGGACACGTTTATGAGCCGGCCTCGGGACTCCGTAAACCGGACCGGGCGTCACCTCTTATATAACGGGACGACCCAGCGACGGTTCAAGACGGACAACAACAGCTTGAGACACAGGCAAAGTGGATTCGCTCACTGGTCATCAAAGCCCTAGCAATACTACACCAAACTAGACGTAGGATTTTACCTTCATCGAAGGGGCCGAACTAGTATAAAATCCCTGTGTCCTTTGTCCGCTTTAACCCCTTTAAGCTAACCCGTAGCGATGGCCTCACGACTAAGTCCTTTTGCTAGGACATCTGCCGTGCTAAATCCACGACACCTCCCGAGAGAGATTAGGGCTTGGCGGCGGCTCCGTCTCGTAAAACGCGATAATTCCTTCTCTCTGATTTTTTCTCTCCCCGAAACGGAAGATATAGGACCTGGGGGTACGTCGGTGGATCATCGGGGGGCCCTCGAGGTAGGGGGCGCACCCTGGGAAGGGGGGCGCGCCCCCCACCCTCGAGGACAGGCCGTGGGCCCCCCGGTGAATATCTTCTTGCAGGTATTTTTTATATTTTCTGAAATAATTCTCCGTTGATTTTCAGGCGATTCCGAGAACTTTTTATTTCTGCACAAAAACAACACCATGGCAGTTCTGCTGAAAACAACGTCAGTCCGGGTTAGTTCCATTCAAATCATGCAAGTTAGAGTCCAAAACAAGGGCAAAAGGGTTTGGAAAAGTAGATGCGTTGGAGACGTATCAACCATTTCCTTTGCAGTAGAAGCACTTAGTTTCAGGTTTGAGTTTAGCTCTGGGTTTCTTCATGGGAGTGACAACTTGCTTGTCATTCTTCTTGAAGTTCCCCTTCTATCCCTTTGCCCTTTACTTGAAACAAGTGGTCTTGTTAACCATCAACACTTGATGCTCTTTCTTGATTTCTACCTTCGTCGATTTCAGCATCGCGAAGAGCTCGGGAATTACTTTCGTCATCCCTTGTATATTATAGTTCATCACGAAGTTCTACTAACTTGGTGATAGTGTCTAGAGAACTTTGTCAATTACTATCTTATCTGGAAGATTAACTCCCACTTGATTCAAGCAATTGTAGTACCCAGACAATCTGAGCACATGCTCACTGGTTGAGCTATTCTCCTCCATTTTGTAGGCAAAGTACTGTCAGAGGTCTTATACCTCTCGACACGGGCATGGGTATGAAATACTAATTTCAACTCTTGGAACATCTCATATGCTCTGTGGCATTCAAAACATTTTTGAAGTCCCGGTTATAAGCCATAAAGCATGGTGCACTAAACTATCAAGTAGTCATCATACCGAGCTTTTGTCAAAACGTTCATAATGTTTGCATCTGCTCCTGCAATAGGTCTGTCACCTAGCGGTGCATCAAGGACATAATACTTTTGTGCAGCAATGAGGATAATCCTCAGATCACAGACCTAGTCAACATCATTGCTACTAACATCTTTCAACTTAGTTTTCTCTAGGAACATATTAAAAACATAGGGGAGCTATAACGCGAGCTATTGATCTACAACATAATTTGCAAATACTATCAGGACTAAGTTCATGATAAATTAAATTTCAATTTAATCATATTACTAAAGAACTCCCACTTAGATAGACATCCCTCTGGTCATCTAAATGATCACGTGATCCAAATCAAAAACCATGTCCGATCATCACGTGAGATGGAGTAGTTTTCAATGGTGAAAATCTTATGTTGATCATATCTACTATATGATTCACGCTCGACCTTTTGGTCTCCAGTGTTCCGAGGCCATGTCTGTACATGCTAGGCACGTCAAGTTTAACCCGAGTATTCTGCGTGTGTAAAACTGGCTTACACCCGTTGTATGTGAACGTAGAGCTTATCACACCTGATCATCACGTGGTGTCTTGGCATGACGAACTTTCGCAACGGTGCATACTCAGGGAGAACACTTGTACCTTGAAATTTTGTAAGGGATCATCTTATAATGCTACCACCGTACTAAGCAAAATAAGAAGCATAATAAGATAAACATCACATGCAATCAAAATATGTGACATGATATGGCCATCATCATCTTGTGCTTTTGATCTCCATTTCCAAGGCACCGTCATGACCACCATCATCACCGGCGCGACACCTTGATCTCCATTGTAGCATCATTGTCGTCTCGCCAACTATTGCTTCCACGACTATCGCTACCGCTTAGTGATAAAGTAAAGCAATTACATGGCGATTGTATTTCATACAATAAAGCGACAACCATATGGCTCTTGCTAGTTGCCGATAACTTTACAAAACATGATCATTCATACAATAACGTATAACTCATCATGTCTTGACCATATCACATCATAACATGCCCTGCAAAAACAAGTTAGACGTCATCTACTTTGTTGTTGCAAGTTTTACGTGGCTGCTATGGGCTTAGCAAGAACCGTTCTTACCTACGCATACAAAAACCACAACAATTTTGCGTCAAGTATGTGCTGTTTTAACCTTCACAAGGACCGGGCGTAGCCACACTTGATTCAGCTAAAGTGAGAGAGATACACACCCGCCAGTCACCTTTAAGCAACGAATGCTCGCAACGGTGAAACCAGTCTCGCGTAAGCGTACGCGTAATGTCGGTCCGGGGCGCTTCATCTCACAATACCGCCGAAACAAAGTATGACATGTTGGTAAGCAGTATGATTATTATCGCCCACAACTCATTGTGTTCTACTCGTGCATATCATCTACGCATAGACCTAGCTCATGATGCCACTGTTGGGGAACATAGTATTTCAAAAAATTCCTACGATCACATAAGATCTATCTACTAGATGCATAGCAACAAGAGGGGAGAGTGTGTCTACGTACCCTCATAGACCGGGAGCGGAAGCGTCTAGTGACGCGGTTGTTGTAGTCGAACTTCTTCGCGATCCAACCGATCAAGCACCGAACGTACGGAGCCTCCGCGTTCAGCACACGTTCGGCTTGATGACGTCCCACGAGCTGTTGATCCAGTAGAGCCTCGCGGGAGAGTTTCGTCAGCACGACGGCATGGTGACGGAGATGATGAAGTTACCGGCGCAGGGCTTCGCCTAAGCACTGCAACGGAAAGACTGAGGTGTGTTTCTATGGAGAGGGGCACCGCACACGATTGGGAGAGATCAACTGATCAACTTGTGTGTCCATGGGGTGCCCCCCAACCCCGTATATAAAGGAGTGGGGGGGGAGAGGCCGACCCTCTCTATGGCGCGCCCGGGAGTAGGAATCCCCCTTTCCTAGTAGAACTAGGAGCCCTTCCAAGTAGTAGGAGTAGGAGAGAAGGAAATGGAAAAGAGAAGAGAAGGTAGGAGGGGGCGCCGCCCCTCCCCCTAGTCCAATTCGGACTAAGCCTTGGGGGTGCACAGCCTCCCCTCTCTCTTTCCCCTAAAGCCCAATAAGGCCCATATACTCCCCGGCGAATTCCCGTAAATCTCTGGTACTCCGAAAAATACCCGAATCACTCGGAACCTTTCTGATGTCCGAATATAGTCGTCCAATATATCAATCTTTACGTCTCGACCATTTCGAGACTCCTCGTCATGTCCCCGATCTCATCCGGGACTCCGAACTACCTTCGGTAGATCAAAACTCATAAACTCATAATACCGATCGTCATCAAACGTTAAGCATGCGGACCCTACGGGTTCGAGAACTATGTAGACATGACCGAGACACATCTCCGATCAATAACCAATAGCGGAACCAGGATGCTCATATTGGCTCCTACATATTCTACGAAGATCTTTATCGGTCAAACCGCATAACAACATACGTTGTTCCCTTTGTCATCGGTATGTTACTTGCCCGCGACTCGATCGTCGGTATCACCATACCTAGTTAATCTCGTTACCGGCAAGTCTCTTTACTCATTCCGTAATACATCATCTCGTGACTAACTCATTAGTCATTTGCTTGCAAGGCTTATTATGATGTGTATTACCGAGAGGGCCCAGAGATACCTCTCCGACACTCGGAGTGACAAATCATATTCTTGATGTATGCCAACACCACGAACACCTCGGAGACACCTGTAGAGCATCTTTATAATCACCCAGTTACATTGTGACGTTTGATAGCACACAAGGTGTTCCTCCGGTATTCGGGAGTTGCATAATCTCATTGTCATAGGAACATGTATAAGTCATGAAGAAAGCAATAGCAGTAAAACTAAACGAAACGATCATAGTGCTAAGCTAATGGATGGGTCTTGTCCATCACATCATTCTCCTAATGATGTGATCCCGTTGATCAAATGACAACTCATGTCTATGGCTAGGAAACATAACCATCTTTGATCAATGAGCTAGTCTAGTAGAGGTATACTAGGGACACTCTGTTTTGTCTATGTATTCACACATGTGCTAACTTTCCAGTTAATACAATTCTAGCATGAATAATAAACATTTAGCATGATATAAGGAAATAAATAATAACTTTATCATTGCCTCTAGGGCATATTTCCTTCACCGAACGCACGGCACCTCCGCGTTCTGCACACGTTCAGCTCGGTGACGTCCCTCGCCTTCTTGATCCAGCAAGACGTCGAGGTAGTAGATGAGTTCCGTCAGCACGACGACGTGGTGATGGTGATGGTGAAGTGATCTCTGCATGGCTTCGCCTAAGCACTACGAAAATATGACTGGGGGAGTAAACGGTGGACGGAGGCGCCACACACGGCTAAGACAATCCCTCCCCACATATATATAGGTGGGAGGGTTGGGGAGGCAGCCAGGGCGCACCCTAGGGTTGGCGGCCGCCCCCTAGGGGCCCTGCCTTACCCTGCGCGCCCCTTTCCATGTATGCATGAAGGGGAAGGAAAGAGGGGGTGAGGGAAAGAAGTGGGAATCCTAATCCACACTTTCCTTTCCCTTCCCCCTTTCCTTCTCCTCCTCCCATGTCCCAATAGAGCGCACCAGCCCCTTGTGGGCTGGTGTGTTCCTTCACAAGGCCCATATGGCCCATAGGATTGTCGGGGGTACCCGAAACAACTTCCAGTGACCCGATAAGTACCCGATACCCTCTGGCACACTTACGGTGTCCGAATACCATCGTCCTATATATCAATCTTTACCTATTGACCATTTCGAGACTCCTCGTCATGTCCGTGATCCCATCCGGGACTGCAAATAACATTTGGTCACCAAATCACATAACTCATATAACACTATATCGTCAACGAACATTAAGCGTGCGGACCCTACGGGTTCGAGAACTATGGACATGACCGAGACACCTCTCCGGTCAATAACCAATAGTGGAACCTGGATGCCCATATTAGCTCCTACATATTTTACAAAGATATTTATCGGTCGAACCGTTATGACAACATACACAATCCCCTTTGTCCGTCGGTATGTTACTTGCCCGAGGTTCGATCGTCGGTATCTCTATAACTAGTTCAATCTCGTTACCGACAAGTCTCTTTACTCATTCCGTAATACATCATCCTGTGACTAACTCATTAGTCATTTGCTTGCAAGGCTTATTATGACGTGCATTACCGAGAGGGCCCAGAGATATCTCTCTGATACTCGAAGTGACAAATCCTAATCTCGATTCACGCCAACCCAACAAAACACCTTCGGAGATACCTGTAGAGCATCTTTATAATCACCGAGTTACGTTGTGAAGTTTGATAGCACATAAAGGTATTCCTCCGGTATCCGGGAGTTGCATGATCTCATAGTCAAAGGAATATATATTTGACATACATGAAAGCGATAGCAATAAACTGTAGCGACCAGACCTCAAACAGTCTGATCTCTGTGCATCAGTGTCATCCCTGGATCAGTAATGCTGACACGCACAGTACTCGAAGGATTTATAACAGAGTAGCAATCACACACTTATTACATCGATAGTCCAACGATGAACTTATTACAAATAATATGGCTGAAGGCCATCTAATACGATAACAGCGGAAGGCTTGGAAGATAAGTGAGTCCATCAACTCCAGCGGCATCACTGAGTATAGAACCACGACCTAAAAAGGGGCATCTTACTCGTCGTCTGAAAAGTCTGCAACATGAAACGTTGCAGCCCGAAAACGGGTCAGCACATGGAATATGCTGGCAAGGTAACACAAGAGAATGCAATGAAAGTAAAGCTATACTATATGCAATATGGCTGGTGGAAAGCTCTAAGGTTAAGTTTTTGCGTAAAGCCAATTTTTCCCTACTTCAAAGGAATAGATTTTAATTAACTATCATGGTAGTTGAAACATCGTTGAGAAGATAGACATCCTCTCAACCCCAATTAAAAATAGTCATTAAACCCAACAAAATTAATTAGAGTAACATGATGAGATTCACATGATAATCCAAGTACTAGATACTCAAAACGTCCATAACCGGGGACACGGCTAATCATGATCAGTTTGTACACTCTGCAGAGGTTTGTGCACTTTTCCCCACAAGACTCGATCGCCTCCGTTTGGTTTCTCGCACTGCATGGTGTTTGAGAAACGGATGACCGAGACACAGTCTTTCCGAAGAGGTCCCCTTAACCAGATAGATAGGTCGGTACACCTACAAAACCCACTACATCTGCTAGCCCATCATGGAAAGGTTTCCCACAACTTACTCAACTATGCCAGAGCCCATATTGGCATGTGGCTGCACACGGAAGTTTCTAGTATGAAAAATCTCATGATCCCTTTGAGCCTGGGTGGCGGTCCAAAAGAAAAGCAGGCAATCACTGGAATACCCAGATGCCTCAATCCACCCAGATGTGTATTAATGTTGCCACCTTAAGTTGAACCATTAATTAACAAACTCACATTTGTCATGGATTTCACTCAAACCCAAACCACGTCTACGAGCATAGCATGTCCTAACAGCAAACGTAGAAGTAACTCCCAAAGGTTTGAATGTAATGCAGGTAATAGGTACTACCTCAAACTACTTCCCAATCCCACAAGTTAATTGATCCTACTCATGCAATGTGTGAGGGTTGGACTAATGCAATGAAAACTGGGTAATTGGAAAGCATGATCAAAGTGTTACTTGCCTTGCTGATGATCCGCAAAACCTAGAGACTCAAAGTAGCAAGCGGCGCACTCCGGGTACTTTATCGCAATCAAACAAGCACATAATAAGTACTTATCTAATGCACGGGTAAAACTCAAATAAGAGATCTAACCAGAAAGTTCAACTTAAGAACTCCGGATTGCAAAAAGAATCAACTCGAAAGAAGCAACGAAACTCAAACTGCGAAAGAAACAAGCTACGGTTTACTAGTTGGCCTAAAGTCAAATTTTACAGTAGCCAAAATCTTGTTCCAGTTGATTAAACGTAAAGAGGGCATCGAGGCGAAGATCTGGGATTTTGAATCACCTGATTCCGACTCTCGAGCGAAAAGAAAAACGGAAAACAAGATCAGGGCAGAAATCGCGATCGGAATAACCGCGGATAAATACCCCGAAAAAGAAAACAGACGAACAGGCTAACGAACGAACGTTTGCTCTCTGCGGTTAACTAACGAAAACCGTTTGTTAAAACGAACGTACAGACGAACGTCCGCTAAATAACTAAACCGAAAAACCGAACCGATCTAATCTAATAAAAAAATGAATCTACGGTTTTTACTAAACCGATCGGTTTCTAAAAAAACCGATATACCTCGACGACGAACTCCGGCGACGGCGGTCCGGCGGCGGGGTGCTCCGGCGGGGCGAGGTGGCGGCGCGGCGGCGGTTGCGGGGCGGCGGCGCTGGCGACGGGCGGCGCTAGGGCAGGCGGCGGCTAGGGAAGGGCGAGGCGAGGCGGGCTGGGGCGGTCGAGCCGAGGGCGCTAGCTTATAAAGCCCAGAGTCCTGGGCCTTCACGACTCCAAGTCAGTTTCCTATTTTTTTTCTAAATAGAGTCCTGACGCAGAAAAACTAACGAAAGAAATACCAAACGGACTCCAAAATTCCCGAAATAAATTTTCACCGTCCTATAATAATATTTAGGACAAAGTGAACATTTTTCCCGGACCTAAATGCAGTTTTGAAAAACGCGTATTTTTCCTATGCAAATAAATCCGCAAATAAATCCAGAAAAAATACCAAAAGTGATTTTAATATTTTTCCTCCAATATTTCTGTTATTTTGGAGAAGTCATATTATCTCCGCTCATATTTTGTATTTAGAAATATTTTTAGGAGAGAAAAATAATTAGAATCACACTGTCCTCGTACCGGTATTCGAGCGAACTCAAATACGAAAACGGTAAAATCCCCAATCTCTCCGTAGGTCCTTGAGTTGCTTAGAATTTTGAGGAACGCCACAAACAAAAATGCAAAAACATGAAATGCAATATGATCTATGTATAACAATTCAAATTGAAAATTTGGGATGTTACAAACCTACCCCCCTTAGAATGAATTTCGCCCTCGAGATTCGACTTGGCTAGAGAACACGTGTGGGTGGTCCTTGCGTAGATCGTATTCTCGTTCCCAGGTGGCTTCTTCCTCGGTGTGGTGACTCCACTGAACTTTGCAAAACTTGATAACCTCACTGCGAGTAACTCTGCTTGAAAATTCAAGAATTTTCACAGGCTTCTCCTCGTAGGTCAGATCACTGTCCAACTGAATTGCTTCCAGGGGTACTGTGTCTCTAAGCGGTATATCGGCCATCTCCGCATGGCACTTCTTGAGCTGCAAAACCTGAAACACGTCGTGCACTCCTGACAATCCTTCAGGCAATTCCAACTTATAGGCAACCTCTCCCATGCGTTCCAAAACATGGTAAGGTCCCACAAATCTCGGGGCTAACTTCCCTTTAACTCCGAAACGTTTAACTCCTCGTAGAGGCGATACTCTCAAGTACGCTCTGTCTCCGATCTCATAGGTTATCTCCTTGCGCTTCGAGTCTGCATAACTCTTCTGTCTGGACTGAGCTACCTTCAGTCTATCTCGGATCAACTTAACCTTCTCTTCAGACTCTTTGATTAAGTCTGGTCCAAACAACTGTCGATCTCCAACTTCATCCCACGACAACGGTGTTTGGCATCTCCTTCCATACAATGCCTCGAACGGTGCCATCTTCAAACTGGCTTGGTAACTGTTGTTGTATGAAAACTCCGCGTAGGGCAAGTTGTCATCCCAACTAGATCCATAATCTAATGCACAGGCTCTCAGCATATCCTCCAAAATCTGATTGACTCTTTCAGTCTGTCCATCTGTCTGCGGGTGAAAAGCTGTGCTAAACTCTAGTCTGGTACCCAAAGTTTCATGTAACTGATTCTAGAATTTTTGAGGTAAACTGGGTTCCTCTATCTGATACTATGCTCCTCGGAACTCCATGCAGACATACAATTCTGGTCATGTATATCTTTGCCAACTTTGCACTGGTATATGTGGTTTTCACAGGAATAAAGTGGGCTACCTTCGTCAATCGGTCTACTACTACCCAGATTGAATCATATCCTGCTTTGGTCCTGGGCAATCCGGTGATAAAATCCATGCCAAGCTTCTCCCACTTCTATTCGGGTATTGGCATATGTTGTAACAATCTTGCTGGCTTCTGATGTTCTGCCTTCACTCTCTGGCATACATCACAAACTGCTACATACTCCGCGGTATCTTTCTTCATACCGGTCCACCAGAAAATATCCTTCAAATCCAAATACATCTTAGTATTTCCTGGGTGAATCGAATATGGCGAATCATGGGCCTCCTGTAAAATCAACTTCCTGATCTCCGGGTCATTAGGCACATAGATTCGATCCTCAAACCATAGGGTGTCGTGTTCATCCTCATGAAAACCTTTAGCTCTTCCTTCGCTCATCCTCTCCTTTATAGCGACAACCTCCTTGTCAGCTTTCTGAGCTTCTCTGATTTTATCCATCAGGGTAGACTGGATTTCTAGTGTTGCTACATAGCCTCTCGGAACTATCTCCATATGTAGTTCTCGTAGGTCCTCGGCTAACTCCTTTGGAAATCCTTCCATCTTTAGGGTATTGACATGGCTCTTACGGCTTAGCGCATCGGCTACTACGTTAGCCTTTCCGGGATGATAATGCAATCTCATGTCATAATCCTTAATGAGTTCCAGCCATCTCCTTTGCCTAAGATTCAGCTCCTTCTGAGTGAATATATACTTCAAACTCTTGTGATCCGTATATTCTTCACAATGGTTTCCAATAAGAAAATGTCTCCACGTCTTCAATGCATGCACTACGGCTGCTAACTCCAAATCATAGGTAGCATAATTCAGCTCATGAGGTTTTAGTTGTCGTGAAGCATACGAAACAACTCTTCCTTCCTGCATAAGAACTGCTCCAAGTCCTCGACGTGAAGCGTCGCAGTACACCTCATAATCTTTATGTTGATCTGGCAGAATCAACACAGGGGATGAGGCCAATCTTTTCTTTAATTCCTGGAAACTTGCCTCGCATTCTTCTGTCCAACTGAACTTGGTGTCCTTCTTTAACAACTCCGTGATTGGCTTTGCAATCCTCGAGAAATTCTTGATGAATCTCCGGTAGTATCCAGCAAGTCCAAGAAAACTCCGGATCTCTCCAACTGTCGTTGGTGCTTCCCAATGGGTCACAGTGTCCACCTTAGCGGGATCTACTGCTATTCCTTCTCCGGATATAACGTGTCCGAGAAATCCGACTTCCTTCAACCAAAACTCGCATTTACTAAACTTGGCATATAACTGATGTTCTCTAAGCTTCTCCAACACCAATCGCAAATGCTCTGCATGCTCCTCTTCATCCTTCGAGAAGATCAAAATATCATCTATGAACACTACGACGAACTTATCCAAATACTCCATAAACACTTTGTTCATCAGGTTCATAAAGTATGCCGGTGCGTTCGTCAGACCAAACGACATAACGGTATACTCGTACAACCCATACCTAGTGGTAAAGGCCGTCTTAGGTATATCCTGCTCTCGGATCTTCAATTGTTGGTACCCTGATCGCAGATCGATCTTGGAAAATATCTTAGCTCCTTGCAATCTATCGAACAGATCATTGATCATTGGTAATGGGTACTTATTCTTGATCGTTACTTCATTCAATCCACGGTAATCAACAACCATTCTTAACGATCCATCCTTCTTCTCCACTAGAAGTACTGGCGAACCCCAAGGCGAAGAACTTGGGCGTATGAATCCTTTATCCAGTAACTCCTTAATCTGTTTCTTTATCTCCTCCAAATCCTTTGCGGGCATCCTATATGGTCTCTTAGAAATTGGCCCGGTGCCTGGCAAAAGTTCAATCAAAAACTATATATCTCTATCCGGTGGCATGCCAGGTAACTCCTCTGGAAACACATCCGGATAATCCTTTACTACTGGCACTTCCTCCTGAACAACTCCCGTGAGAGAATGTACTTGAGTCCTTATTGGCGAATGCCTAGATACATACTTAATCCTTTTTCCCTCCGGGGTGGTGAGCAAAATAGATTTACTGGCACAGTCTATGTTACCTCCATACTTCGATAGCCAATCCATACCTAATATCACATCCAATCCTTGTGACTCCAGGACTATTAGGTCAGAGGGGAAAGTATGGCGTCCTATGATCAATGGCGTCTGAAAACATCCTTGGTGTGCCATATAATCTGCTCCAGGTGAACTTACTAACATGGGGGTCTTAAGAACTCTGGTGGACATCCTATGTCTATTTACGAATCCCCTTGAAATATATGAATGCGATGCACCAGTATCGAAAACAACTATTGCGGTAAATGCCTTAACCAAAAACTTACTGACAACAGCATCTGGTTGCTCTTCTACCTCCTCCACGGTCACGTGGTTCACTTGTCCTTTGTTGAACGGGTTGGGCTTCTTCGCGGCGCTTCCATTGTCGTTCCCATTCTTAGCTTCTGGGCATTCATTGGCATAATGTCCATTCTTCCCGCACTTGTAACAAGTGACATGGCTAAAATCCCTCTTGGTGGGTGTGGACGGTGTAGGGCGGCTCTGGTTTCCATTAGCTCCATTCCCATTTCCATTGCCATTCTTGGTGCCATTGTGGTTGTGAGAGCTACTTCCTCCATGGGTATGCTGAAACTGTCCTACCGTTTTAGGGGTAAAACGGGGCTTCTGCTGAGCTCCAGAATTATACTTTCCTTGCCCATACTTCCTCTTGCGACTTTCAATCTGTTGATGCTTCCTTTCAATCATTAGGGCGCGGTCAACTAACTCCTGGTAGTTATTGAAAGTTGCCACCATCAACTGTACACTCATCTCATCATTCAGCCCTTCCATGAATCTCTCCTGCTTCTTGGCATCTGTGGCCACATCATCTGGGGCATAACGAGATAGGGTACTAAACTCATCCACGTACTGGGCTACAGTATGATTTCCTTGGCGCAAATTGCGAAACTCCTGCTTCTTCATACTCATGGCTCCAGTTGAGACATGGGCGGTATGAAAAGCTCGCTGAAACTGATCCCAAGTCACATTGGCTACGGGGTAAGTGGCTGTGTAATTCTCCCACCATGCTGCGGCTGGTCCAGACAACTGGTGTGCGGCAAATCGCACCTTCTCAGCATCCGAGCAATTGGCGGTGGTCAAATCCCTTCCAATCTTGCGTAGCCAGTCATCAGCCACTATTGGTTCGATGCTGCTAGCAAACACGGGTGGTTGCAACCTTAAGAAACGTGTCAGGTTGTCCACGGGTGGTGGTGGTGGAGGGTTGTTGTTGTTGTTCTGGTTGTTCTGAGTGTTCTGGACAAGAAGTTGCATCAGGGTGTTCTGCTGCTGGATCAACTGGGTGAGCTCAGGGGGGAACTCAAATTCACGTCTTGGAGGCATCTGATGGGTGTAGAGGGAAGAGATTAGAATAGAAGAGAGGTCAAAGGGAAATCACTACCCATATGCACATGAGACAAACGCACAATCATATCACACCAATCAATTTCAAACAAGGTCTTACGTATCTAACGATCGTTACAAAGGTGCTCTAAAACTAATATATGGAGGTAAACTACTAGTCACAGGGTGGTCATCTAAAAATATTGATCGGCAGAGGATTCCATAATATCTGCTCCAGCTTCATCTTCATAGTCTTTGTCCTTGCTATCCTCATCTTCTGAATCTGTGTCATCTATGATGATATAGTCTTCCGGTGGAATCTCCTTGGGTTCTTCTTCCTCGTCTTCTTCTCCCATGAGTATCCCTAACTTCCATGTCAAATCATCATTCTTCTCCACAAGTATTTTCATCTCCTCCTCATATCCGTCGCGTGTAGACTTGAGTTCTTCTTCTAACTCCAAATTCCTATTTAGGGCCTTCTTCAAATCTATCATCCCTGCACACATCTGGTGCTCCAGGCGACGAATGTGGTGGTTCAACTCCTGGATGAATGCTGCAATGGACCTATCCTTCCGGGTGCTAATCATATCCCAATTCTCATCTCGGCGTCCACAAATCTGGTAGATGGTGTCCTTTAGCTCCTGCTTGTAGACTTCTCCAATCCTTCCCATAGCGATGTGGGCTGCCATGCTCCTACCTAGGCTCCATGTAGGCGCATTAAAGGAAAATGCTATGAGTGAGGTGACGGGTGCGAACGTCCTTCCTGGAACTTGGGCTTGAATCAACCAACGCTCCTCCTCAGGTAGAGTGGCATTGTAGGTTCCGGTGAAACTTGGTAGTCCAATGTTTAGATATCTGGTGACTTCCTTCAGGTGTCGTCCAAATAGTGTATCATCATCCAGTTGCATGAACTTGTGCTTTGCTTCCACCATCCTAAAGAGTAGAAAAGACGAGGAGTCAGAAAGAGAAGAGTGAATAGTGCTCTAGGGCTTGTCTTAGTGGTCGTGTCCTACAGTCAGCGTGTGCTCTGATACCATCTTGTAGCGACCAGACCTCAAACAGTCGGATCTCTGTGCATCAGTGTCATCCCTGGATCAGTAATGCTGACACGCACAGTACTCGAAGGATTTATAACAGAGTAGCAATCACACACTTATTACATCGATAGTCCAACGATGAACTTATTACAAATAATATGGCTGAAGGCCATCTAATACGATAACAGCGGAAGGCTTGGAAGATAAGTGAGTCCATCAACTCCAGCGGCATCACTGAGTATAGAACCATGACCTAAAAAGGGGCACCTTACTCATCGTCTGAAAAGTCTGCAACATGAAACGTTGCAGCCCGAAAACGGGTCAGCACATGGAATATGCTGGCAAGGTAACACAAGAGAATGCAATGAAAGTAAAGCTATACTATATGCAATATGGCTGGTGGAAAGCTCTAAGGTTAAGTTTTTGCGTAAAGCCAATTTTTCCCTACTTCAAAGGAATAGATTTTAATTAACTATCATGGTAGTTGAAACATCGTTGAGAAGATAGACATCCTCTCAACCCCAATTAAAAATAGTCATTAAACCCAACAAAATTAATTAGAGTAACATGATGAGATTCACATGATAATCCAAGTACTAGATACTCAAAACGTCCATAACCGGGGACACGGCCAATCATGATCAGTTTGTACACTCTGCAGAGGTTTGTGCACTTTTCCCCACAAGACTCGATCGCCTCCGTTTGGTTTCTCGCACTGCATGGTGTTTGAGAAACGGATGACCGAGACACAGTCTTTCCGAAGAGGTCCCCTTAACCAAATAGATAGGCCGGTACACCTACAAAACCCACTACATCTGCTAGCCCATGATGGAAAGGTTTCCCACAACTTACTCAACTATGCCAGAGCCCATATTGGCATGTGGCTGCACACGGAAGTTTCTAGTATGAAAAATCTCATGATCCCTTTGAGCCTGGGTGGCGGTCCAAAAGAAAAACAGGCAATCACTGGAATACCCAGATGCCTCAATCCACCCAGATGTGTATTAATGTTGCCACCTTAAGTTGAACCATTAATTAACAAACTCACATCTGTCATGGATTTCACTCAAACCCAAACCACGTCTACGAGCATAGCATGTCCTAACAGCAAACGTAGAAGTAACTCCCAAAGGTTTGAATGTAATGCAGGTAATAGGTACTACCTCAAACTACTTCCCAATCCCACAAGTTAATTGATCCTACTCATGCAATGTGTGAGGGTTGGACTAATGCAATGAAAACTGGGTAATTGGAAAGCATGATCAAAGTGTTACCTGCCTTGCTGATGATCCGCAAAACCTAGAGACTCAAAGTAGCAAGCGGCGCACTCCGGGTACTCTATCGCAATCAAACAGGCACACAATAAGTACTTATCTAATGCACGGGTAAAACTCAAATAAGAGATCTAACCAGAAAGTTCAACTTAAGAACTCCGCTTTGCAAAAAGAATCAACTCGAAAGAAGCAACGAAACTCAAACTGCGAAAGAAACGAGCTCCGGTTTACTAGTTGGCCTAAAGTCAAATTTTACAGTAGCCAAAATCTTGTTCCAGTTGATTAAACGTAAAAAGGGCATCGAGGCGAAGATCTGGGATTTTGAATCACCTGATTCCGACTCTCGAGCGAAAAGAAAAACGAAAAACAAGATTAGGGCAGAAATCGCGATCGGAATAACCGCGGATAAATACCCCGAAAAAGAAAACGGACGAACAGGCTAACGAACGAACGTTCGCTTTCTGCGGTTAACTAACGAAAACCGTTCGTTAAAACGAACGTACGGACGAACGTCCGCTAAATAACTAAACCGAAAAACCGAACCGATCTAATCTAATAAAAAACGAATCTACGGTTTTTACTAAACCGATCGGTTTCAAAAAAAAAAAAACGATACACCTCGACGACGAACTCCGGCGACGGCGGTCCGGCGGCGGGGTGCTCCGGCGGGGCGAGGTGGCGGCGCGGCGGCGGTTGCGGCAGGCGGCGACGCGGGCGGCGGCGGCGGCGCGGGCGAGCGGCGGCGGCGCTAGGGCAGGCGGCGGCTAGGGCAGGGCGAGGCGAGGCGGGCTGGGGCGGTCGGGCCGAGGGCGCTAGCTTATAAAGCCCAGAGTCCTGGGCCTTCACGACTTCAAGTCGGTTTCCTATTTTTTTTTTCTAAATAGAGTCCTGACGCAGAAAAACTAACGAAAGAAATACCAAACAGACTCCAAAATTCCCGAAATAAATTTTCACCGTCCTCTAATAATATTTAGGAGAAAGTGAACATTTTTCCCGGACCTAAATGCAGTTTTGAAAAACGCGCATTTTTCCTATGCAAATAAATCCAGAAAAATACCAAAAGTGATTTTAATATTTTTCCTCCAATATTTCTGTTATTTTGGAGAAGTCATATTATCTCCGCTCATATTTTGTATTTAGAAATATTTTTAGGAGAGAAAAATAATTAGAATCACATTGTCCTCGTACCGATATTCGAGCGAACTCAAATACGAAAACGGTAAAATCCCCAACTCTCACCGTAGGTCCTTGAGTTGCTTAGAATTTCGAGGAACGCCACAAACAAAAATGCAAAAACATGAAATGCAATATGATCTATGTATAACATTCCAAATTGAAAATTTGGGATGTTACATAAACTGTACGGTCAAATGCTAAGCTAATGGATTGGTCTTGTCCATCACATCATCTCATAAATGATGTGACCTCGTTATCAAATGACAACTCATGTCCATGGTTATGAAACTTTAGCCATCTTTGATTAATGAGCTGGTCAAGTAGAGGCTTACTAGGGACACAATATTTGTTTATGTATTCACACATGTATTTAGGTTTTCGGTCAATACAATTCTAGGATGAATAATAAACCTTTATCATGAATAAGGAAATATAAAATAATAACAACTTTATTATTGCCTATAGGGTATATTTCCATCAACTATACCAATGGGCTCCTTCTCGTAGAGATCAGGGATCTTGTGAATTTGTGCCCAAACTAACAAACTCTTGAGCTTTACCGATTACGGCACATGCTTTCAATCGAACTCCTTGATCAGAACCATAAGGCCACAGAAGATCCATTGTCTCTGGAACACACCCGCTTGCAACCACCCAAGAGGAAAACCTGGATGACGAACAAATTGTCATCTACCTCCCCGATCTCCGACACATGAGCAAGGTTCCACACACACTTCATTGTTTCCTTCGGAGTTGCACGGCTGAAAGTCTTAGAGGTGTTCACCTTATCGAAATGCAAGCCAACATGCTTCCTTGGTAAGCTGCCCGATTTCGTCCTCTCCAACGTAAACATCATCTCCCTCTTGCAACCTCATGTTCTTCATCGCCGCCTCCAAACCTTTAGCTGCCTTCTCCTACCCTCTTGTAGCCCAATGTGAACTTGATCCTAACGTAGCCATGTTCCTAGATGCCTCGGTGCCGAAGCTACAAATGTGACCTACACCTATGGCCACACCTACACAAGACACTAAAGCCGAGCAGACGGATCCCGTTGTCCCCGGAAACAGACTGAGAGTCCGATGGAGTAATCGGAACAAGGGTAGACCGAGTGCTTACTTATATTTTTCATATTTCTTTTTTCCACTTCTATTTTTAGTGTTGGTTTCTTGGGGTTTCTTTTGCTTTCTTTTGTTTTTCTTGGTATTTTTTCTTTTTTCCCTTTGTTTTAACACATGTAAACTTTTTTTATTAAACATTGTTTATTTTTCTTACAGATGCGTAACATTTCTTTGATACATGTTGAACATTTTTCAAATATGCGATGTAATTTTTTTCAAATACATGTTAAACATTATTAAATGTATGATTTACATTTATTAATGGCAAGAAATATTTTTTAACCTACACGGACATTTTTTTACATATTTTAGTTTATCAAAAAAATAGCAAGAACATTTTATTTGGAACACGTGAACATTTTTACATTGTATAACATATTCCAAAAATGTCACATACATTTTTTAGAACTCATGAATGTTTCTTTAAATGTCACAAACATTTTTAATGCTACCGAGATTTTTTACATTTATTCTAACAATGTTTTATAGTGCATTAACATTTTTAAAATTCATGGTAAATATTTTAAAAAGTATTAAGTAAATTTAGTTTTTTTGAATATATGCATTGAAAATATTTTTTGAAAATCTTAACAAAGTGTTAGAAGTATCTAGGGTTTAGGCCTACAATCTATTCCTCTACCTTATCAGTCGTGCCCCTCACAATGCAATTTGATGCTAGAGGACGGGACCTACTCATACTACTAATTTGTATGTAGAGAAGCTTCCAAGCTTTAACCATTTTCCCAAATATAGTCCAGATGCGATTTACAACCACAATATGGTCCACCCTTAATTGAAAACTAGTACTCCCTCCGTACATATTAGTTTACGGAGGAAGTATTTGTCGCAGGACACGCACATGTGAGTTGTGCGATACTGCGAACCAACCTGTGGTTATGGTTAGGTGGACAGTGGTATCCCCAATCCACCAGGATTCAAATCCTGGTGCTCGCATTATTTCTGGATTTATTTCAGGATTTCCGGCGATGCGCTTTCAGTGGGAGGAGACGTTCCCGTCAACGATGAGGCGCCTACGGTGACTTTGTAAATCTCAAGACGATAATGCCGGCTCAGTCTCTCGGAGTTGCTCATAGGGGTAGGGTGTGCGTGTGTGCGTTTATAGGGGTGAGTGTATGCGTGTGTATATGAGCGCTTGTGTCTGTACTGATGCTAAAAAAAAAAGAGTTGTGCGATACTCAAAATAAAGTTGTGCGCCATAATTAATCTAAACTCCGCGCTGAGGCGAGGCAAAGCAAACGCCCATTTTCGGCGACCGGTAGCACGCAACGCGTAAAATGCCATACGTCTGGGCCTCGTCCGGATGTACGCGCGGCCCTTTTGATCGCCGAGACGGCACCACAGACCACACCGGGACCGAGCCCACCTTCCAGTAGGGTTTTATCTCTTCTCACGTTGCCCACCACCTAGACTCCTCCTCCCTCACTCCCTCCCATCTCCGCCGCCGCCGCCGCCGCCGTTCGCCTCGCAAGGTACGTCCCTCCAACCCGCGGCCGCCGCCGCGTGAATCCATTGATCTCGTCTCGACCTAAGAACTGACACTCCCCTCCCCCCCATCTGTTGGTCTGCTCCGTGCGCTGTGCAGATGGCGGTGCCTATCCTGAAGACGGCGATCGTGAAGAAGCGGGTGAAGCACTTCAAGAGGGCGCACAGCGACCGCTACATCGGCCTCAAGGTGAGACCCCGCTCGCTCGCCCTCGCCGTCAGGCCCCTAGCTTCTGTTCCAGAGCCGCGCCATTTTTCAGACGGATTCATAAGATAAACATCCCCTTAGCTTTGTTCATGTGGGTTTCGGGCGGTTTTACCGACCTCCGCTGCTTGCGCTAGATGCGTGGATCTGGTTTAGATGTCGCGTTAATTTGCTAGTGCGAAGTGGGGTCTGGTCGTTGGTGTTTAGTGAGCACAGTAGGGGATGTCTTTGTTGTTCGATGAACTGTAATAACTAATAATGCATTGGGGTCATTCAGTCAGGGTCTTATCTTCAGTGTGTACGCCACTGACTCGTATGGTGTGCTGTGATACTGTAAATTTCCTCTTAAGCTGTGCTCTGTTTGCTCGTGAGAGCTTGTTTTCATATGTTGCGTGTATGTTGTTGTGTGTAGCCTTGTGAGTGGGGTTGTGCCTTCCTGTTGCATTCAGCATGATCGTATAAAATTATATACCATGGAAGCTTGTTACATCAGTCAGTTGCTTGCTCCAAGCGTTTGTGTGTGCATTCCTATTGCATTTAGCATGATCATATAAAATTATATGCCATGGAAGCTTGTTACATCAGTCAGTTGCTTGCTCCAACCGTCTGCCTGATCCTTATTTAGATTTTATCCTGGTGTGCACGACACTTGTGCTATATTTCTGGATAGCAAAGTCAGATACCCTAGAATTTGTGTATGATCGGATCATGTCTGCTTCACCATTCTGGTGATGATCTATATATTTGGATGACCTCTTTAGATGAAATTGCATGCTGCACTATGCCATCTAGCAGTTGGTGCTAATTCCAGTGACTTTGTTACATTGGCTTATTCAGTTACTCGTCCTTTGCAATGTTTGTGTAGTTATGTATTAGTCGTCATAAAGGATTCAATACATTTGATTATCTCCACACCACATCTAATTTCTGTTTTGCTGTGAATACTTTCATCATCCTGGTAAGAAACTGAATGCTTGGATATTTGGATTCCCTCTTTGTTTTTACTTTCTATATACTCCCTCCATCCCATAATATAAGAACGTTTTTGACACTATTGTGTTACATAATTGAGCGCCCTAATTAATTCATCTGTTCTGCTCTCAATTGTAGCAAAGCTGGCGCAGGCCAAAGGGTATCGACTCCCGTGTCAGGCGGAAGTTCAAGGGATGCACCTTGATGCCCAACATTGGATATGGTTCTAACAAGAAGACCAGGCACTACCTCCCCAACAAGTTCAAGAAGTTCGTGGTGCACAACGTCTCTGAGCTGGAGCTGCTTATGATGCACAACAGGTATGCGTCTCGAGACTCACCAAGCTTGATTGCTTACGGGAGCTGCAGCTATCGTCTTCCCTGTTCAGTGCCCAATCTAGTGGCCTTTGCTAATAACTATCGTCTGTCTGCCAACAGGACGTACTGTGCAGAGATCGCGCACAACGTGTCCACGCAGAAGCGCAAGGCGATAGTGGAGCGTGCCGCCCAGCTCGACGTCGTGGTCACCAACAAGCTCGCCAGGCTCCGCAGCCAGGAGGATGAGTGAAATGTTTCGAACAGTAGCGCTTTTGGATCGTTTTGTTCCCTGTAGTAGACTTAATGCCGAATCTGGAATTTTCTTCTCTATTCATCTCGAGGATTCGACGCTGTTGAACATCTTACTGTCGATGCTGGTCATGTTCTCGTGCTATAAGCACATTGACTTTTGGCGTGAAGTCCGGGTTGCCTTTAGTTATCAGCTATGGAAAGATTTTCTGCGCCGCGTTTTCCCTGATTTTGCAACTGCTAGCTGATATAATATCTTACGGTTCTTTTGAGGCATTTGCACACCCATGGCTTCATGTGCTGAAATCTTGTTGGATTTGTGCGTCCGTCCTCTAGTAGCCACAGTGGCAAAGCTTCATTGTTACGTTTTGTCGAGTCATGCTATGGCATTTCTGACGGAAAAAGATAAGCTAGTTAGGTTAGGGTAGGTCATGAAGTGGAGTAGTTTGCAGAGTACTACAGTGGTAGCCTTGTCTTAGTTCATGCGTCGCAAAGTTGTACTACTAGTACTAATATACTGTTTGGGCAACGGCCAAACCCGTGCATTGCAAGTCTTGATCTCGGTTTTATCAACACTTCAACGGAGCAGTGGCGTGTAAGTGTAATAACCATGGCAATAGCAGCAGCTCTTCCTCGCTGTTTGGGTATTTTGGCCTAACAATCGGCCAAGACAACGTAGACGTTGCAGAAGCAGCGGCCATCCCCAACCCAAGAGGAAACAAGAGCTTTAATTTTTGTAGAGAAGTGCGCGAAAAATCTGGGGTTAGGATCCTCTGTTGTAGCGCACCGTGCAGCATGGTTGTGTCATCCGCATTACATCAGTGTACAGTAGTGCAGAGGATTCAACCCGTGGTAATAAATTGTTTTGTTTGTGGCAGTATTCATCAATCAAAAAATTTATACTGGTAAAAATAGATCAAAAGGCTCCCCACCTCCATTTACTCGAAATGATACGTCACAGTACTAACAAAAACTCAAACCCTTCCATTAAGGCCTTGTTTGGTTAGTTCTTTCTCCACGGGGATTGGAGGGGATAATCCGCAATCCCCTTCAAATCGACCTCAACCGAACAAGCCCTAAAAAGGTTGGACTAAAAGCATATCTAACGAACTCTCGAAATTTAGCCTCTCAAAAGCCTCCTTAAACTTTAAATCCTTAATTTTGAGGAATGCTGAACTCTCAAAAGATTCATCGAACATTAATAACTGCTCAAATTTGAGTAAAGAAAAGGTGGGTTCTAGCCGAACTCTTAAAACTGAACTCCCTAATTTTTTCTGCACATAATTTCATTTCAAACACAAAATTAAACTACTCAATCACATAATTAAACAAACGTAACACATCATACGTAGCGTAAGGATGCTTTATCACTACATATCATACTTAGATAACTTTAAACTACTTCTCATAGTTAGAGGTTGTGTCCTAATTCACGCCAGAGTCAAAGGAGATAGGGGTTACCCCTTCCATCAGAGGATCCAGCCTCATTGTTGTTGTTGCTACGATGAGTCGACGACTTCACGTCATCCTTCTTAGACTCGAACCACACTTGTTCCTTTGTGGTTAGATTTGTCATTCAGGCGACGGTGGTTAGATTCGTCGATTCGGGCCACGCGGCAGGCGACAATGAAATCAAAGCGGGCGGGAGGGAGGGGGGAGGAGACAGGGGCTGCGAGGTGGCCAGCGGGGAAAAGGAAAGTGGTGGAGTCAAGGAGCACGACGCCGGCATGGAGGCGACCGAGCATGGGAGGAATCTTTTTATTCAGAACTCGCTTCGGTCGCTCAAATTTGAGAGGTATCCGACGCGCCACATTTTTATTTTGAGGAGTTGAGGGTTCGGTTAGGTTCAGTTTAACTCAAAAGGGGTTCTTTTCAGGGTTCGGTTAGAGATGCCCTAAGCCTTCCTAAAGAATAAGATGATGTAAGCTAGAGAAGAAAATAAAGCTTTTGATCTCACTTTTCTCTTCAAGAGTAAAGCATGGATTCCAGCCATAACCCACCCTGACCTCTTTCCATGAATAGCG
Organism: Secale cereale; assembly: GCA_902687465.1. Classification (NCBI taxonomy): domain Eukaryota; kingdom Viridiplantae; phylum Streptophyta; class Magnoliopsida; order Poales; family Poaceae; genus Secale; species Secale cereale. The sequence continues at coordinate 61,681,972 of LR738716.1, forward strand.
CGTGGAGGAGGAGCTTGAATCATAACATCTCCTTTTTTTACTTGCGCCGGTGATCTGTCTCCGCTCATTAGTTAGCACTCCTATGTGCGAAAAGAGAAGAAGAAGAAGAGACTAGAAAAATGGGTTACCATGCGCTGATCCAGCAGGGCACCTACCCACCACACCCTCTTCGGTTTCCCGTTAGTTGAGATCCATCCAACCACCGGCTAAACCAGCAGTAGCGACAGGGTTAAGCGAGGGAGGGAGGGAGAGCATATATACCAAACCAAAGGAACAACCACTGAAGTGCAGATTTCTTTTCAGTTCTATATATAATAATGCATCCAGCTGCCCGCCGGTTTAGCGATGAAAAGGTTTGGCTATGTTAAAATAGTGCCTTTGATGCGGTACAAAAGTCCAAAGGACCATTTTGTTAATGGCGGAAATCCCATCGCCCCACCGCAGGCCGGTAAACGTAATCTCATTTGTTTAAGCGGAGCTGTACGTACGTATTTTATGGGCATGATTCCTCCTTCCCTTCCCTTCCGCTGCCGGACCGAAATGATTGAGCTAGCGAGCGAGAGGGGTGGCGACTTTGATTAATCAACCGGCCGGGCCCCGTCGTTTCGCATGAAAGTTCATGAGCTCGGACGTGGACGATTTGGTTTATAAATATAAACAAGTAGGCTAGCTTTGTGCGGCGAACGAACCCATGGAGGACACCTAATGATCAGCTAGCCCTCTAGTATAGTGTACTGATTCTAATATATATTCTTCCCAGCACAGCACAGTCGTTGGGTTTTATATGCATGGTGGCAGTACGATGGTCGATGGGGACTTGTTCTTCGCCATAGCGGCATCGCGGTGGGTCAAGTCCATGCATGATTAGCAGAGTATTGGAACGAAAACGGGAATATAGAAGTCCATGGCTGACGAGTGCTTGTGGCATTCATAAGCACCACTTCATCTGTATTTTGTATGTGCGCGTACTGTACAACCTGCATATGATTTCGTTTTGGCAAACAGTTAGTAGTACTATTACTATTAATTAATCGTAAATCGATTGAGCGGTAGTTAGCATTTTCCCTCTGTTCTGTAGCTGGGGTCGCCCGCCACCCCAAAAATGCTACATCCACGTAAAGCCTTACAAAGACTTACGTAATCTCTCTATAACTAATCTCTCCAGCCCCCCTGATTTCAACTGGGTGGCCCCCCCTCCCTAATTCCCTCCAAACAGAAACTGCCATCTCAGCTCTTACGTTAATCACGTAACAGCCTTTACGTAGATGTAGCATTGCTCAATGCTACATCCACGTAAAGCCTTACAAAGACTTACGTAATCTCTCTATAATTTAATCAGTACGTAACGTACGTAACGACGCAAGCAATGAGATGATGCAGCTGGTTTAACTGAGCGCATGCATGCATGCATACTGCCCTGCCACCAAGTCTCCTCCCCTCCCCTCCGCGACTAACTATATTATTACCGGCATAGCAGTTGGGTTTTTATATGGTGGCACTACCGCGACCTCTTCTTGCCTGGCAGCAGCATAGATCGAACACGGTTACTCAAGTCCATAAACAATTACTCACTCACGAATTCGCAGAGCTACAAAGTCCTAACGCCTTAATGACGGTGGTGCTGCTTGTGCCATTTATAAGAGAAACACCACGTCATCTAATGATTTTTTTTGGGCCCGAGCGTATAATGCATGCGCACCCGGTATAGGATTTCGCTTTGACAAGCTAGCAATTAGTCTGGCATAAAATAAACCATGTCAGAAAGCACGATCGCCGAGCAATAGATCGATAGAGCCGCAGTGTACGCCCACCCCAGTTTTGCAGACGGGGTCGCCACCTACGTACGGGCCGTGTGTGTGTGTGTGTGTGAAATCGTCACAGGATTTGCTCGCTTAATTTTCTACTATAGCCAACAAGCGTAACGTAGTAGTGAAATGATGCCATACCACCCTGCCACTAAGTCTCCTCCCCTCGGCGACTAAGTTAACCTCAACTCCACCTGTTACCATTGTCTCCACCGACGTGTACACTCATGATCGAAATAGAAATATCCATATGTACACCCCACTAGACACTACTGCGTAACGTGTTGCCCAGAGAGAACATACACTAGTTCATGCGGCGTTTGTGTAATACGAGACGCGTCCCGTCCGGTCAGTATATGCGGACGTGTGCGCAGACGTTTGAGGGGTCGAATTAGTCCATTTTAAACCTTGAATTGTAGGTGTTCGGCGAATCAAACCCCGAAGTCCAAATCCCTGTCGTTCTCATCCTAAACTAACGAATTCCGGTCCAAATCAAACCTTAATGCCGCTTCCCAAACGGGGATTACCGACGTGGCAAAGGGGTGCCCGGGATGGGTCGTTCGGCGCGCGCCCGCGGTGATAAAAGTGGGCCGGCCCAGTATGGCCCGTCATTTCACGCCGTTCTCTCCGCGCCCCCCTGCCTCCTCCTTCTCTTGCGACGGCAATGGCGACCGGCGGTTGATCGCCGCCGCTGCGACGATACTGACGACTTGACGACGCGTCCAAGAAGAAGGTAATGTACTGGATGACCTCCTCCCATGTTCTTTATACTTCAGATTAGTTGCGGCCATTAGGGTTAGGGTTTACGGCGGCAAATTTGGGGACGATTTTGGGGGCTTTTGGGTGACTCAAAAGTTTGAATTTTTGTGAAGGGCAATAGGTTCATATGCTTTATTTGATCGCAGTGTATGTTTATTGGAGTGAATAATGGACCCAAGTGAGATTTTGAATGTTCGATTTCATATTGGAGGGTAGTTCATCCACATTGGTCCAAATTTGGACTATGTTGGGGGAGAAGAAGGCATGTCAGAGATTGAGAGGGATAAATTGTCTCTACAGGAAGTTAAAGGTTATCTAAGAGACCATATTGAATTGAAGGAATCTATGAAGTTATACTTTCTGCTGCCTGTGAAAGAGCTTATCAATGGCTTGGTTTTCCTTCATGATGACATTGGGTGTGTGAAGATGGCCGACTATATCTCTGTTGGAGGAGTTGCTGATGTGTATGTGGAGTATCATGGAGAGGAAGATAGCAATGACAGCAGCAGTGGGAGTGACTTTGAGGATGAAATAATGGAAGAGAGTGATGATGAACCAGATGCAGTGATAACTGCTATTGAACCTGCAGAATCTGACAGTGATGTTCTCATTATTGATGATAGTGGTGTAATCAGACAGAAAATTTGCAGCCCCATCAAGCATATTAGAGGCAGTGCAAGACAAGTAGATGGTGATCATGTAATGGCAGGAATTGAAGGAGGTCTTTCTCAGGTTTTGAACCCAACTCAAGGGCCATCTGCCTCTGCTTCTGAACCTCAAGCTTCAGGCCATGTCAAGCAGATAAGAGGAAGTGCAGGACAAGTAGATGGTGATCATGAAATGGCAGGAATGGAAGTAGTATTTTCTCAGGTTTTGAACCCAACCCAAGGTGCACCTGCCTCTGCTTCTGAACCTCAAGTTGCTGCACATGTTGAGAGTGACAAAGAAAATTCAGATTCAGAAAGTGATGATGAATACATTAGACATACTGATGACAGTGGGGAGGATTTAGAAGTTGTGGAGCTTAGAAGACATGCTAGGAAGTTTAAGAAGAGGATGAGGGAGTCCAAAAGCTGGATTGGAAGGGATGCTACAGGTCCAGTGCCTATTGATCTAATTGCCAACATGGAGGAACAAATTGAAAAAGAAGAAATGGATTGGAATTATGATTCATTTGATGAAGACTACAACTATGATGAAGATTCAGATGGTCATATAAGGAAGAGGAAGAGCACATTCCCAAGATACAACACTGAAAGTGAAGTACCACATTTTGCTTTGACCATGGTCTTTAGAAGCAAGAATCAGCTGTGCAAAGCTCTGAGAAGATATGGACTAGTAACAAAAAGGAGCATCTTGTTTATGAAATCTAAGGTTGATAGAGTAAGGGCAAAGTGTGGATGGCCTGGCTGCCCATGGCTTATATATGCAGCAAAAAGAAAAAGAACTTCAAGATTCCAAGTGATAACATACAATGATGATCACCAATGTGCACAAAACAGATGCAACAGATTGGTTACTGCAAAGGTGATTGCAGAGAGGTATGAACACTTCACATTGGCAAATCCTATGTGGAAAATTGACAGCATGAAAGCAACTGTTTTGCAAGGTATGTTTGCTGATGTCTCCACTTCAAAGTGCAAGCGTGCAAAAAAAAATTGTCATGGACAAATTGTTGTGTGGAATGAACATTGAGTACACTAGAGTGTTTGATTACCAACTTGAACTGCTAAGAAGCAACCCTGGAAGCACAGTTGCTGTTTGCATGGATCCAACAAACAAGGAAGAAAGTGTGTTCCAAAGCTTCTATGTGTGCTTTAATGCAATGAAGCAAGGATTCAAGGCTGGTTGCAGAAAAATAATAGGCCTTGATGGATGTTTCTTTAAAGGTGCAGTGAAGGGTGAGCTACTGTGTGGCATTGGCAGAGATGCCAATAATCAGATGTATCCTCTGGCGTGGGCTGTAGTTGAGAATGAAACAAATATAACCTAGAAGTGGTTTGTTGGGTTGCTCTTGAAGGACCTGGAAATAAACAACAATGGAGCTGGATGGGTTATTATTTCTGATCAACAGAAGGGTTTAATAAATGCAGTGAAGGATTACCTGCCTGAAGCAGAGCATAGAATGTGTGCTAGGCGCATTTATGCTGATTGGAGGAAGAAACATAGAGATCATGAGTGGCAAAAGAAATTCTGGGCAATTGCTAAGGCTGCAAATAGACAAGATTTTAACTACTACAAGGCCAAGCTTGCACAAGTGACACCTGAAGGAGCTAAGGACATAATGAGAACTGAGCCAGTGCACTGGGCTAGGGCCTTTTTCCCAGTTGGTTCAAACTGTGAGTCAGTTGACAACAACCTTTGTGAGTCCTTCAACCATGCAATAGTTGATGCTAGATTTTATACTATTATTTCTATGAATGAGAAAATTAGGAAGAAAGTGATGGTGAGAATTCAAGAACAGAGAGAGAAGGCTGCCAAGTTTACAGGGAAAATATGCCCTGTTGTGTTTAAGAAGCTGAAGAAAAGCATTGCAAGAACACAATATCTAGATGTGCTCTAGAATGGAGAAGATGGATTTGAAGTGAAGCAAGTCAATGGGAGAGGGAGGCGGTACGCAGTGAACCTAGATAAATGGACATGCTCTTGTGGTTACTTCCAGCTGGCTGGGCTTCCTTGCCACCATGCAATTAGTGCCATCTACAAGTGCAACAAGAATATTGAAGATTTTATTGCTCCTTACTACTTTGTTGAAGTGTTCAACAAAATCTATGAGCATTGCTTGCAGCCAGTGGAGGGTGAAGAGATGTGGCCAGTGTCACCCAATCCTAGGCCAGTGCCTCCTGAGTATGTTAGGTTGCCAGGAAAAGAAAAGAAAGGAAGGCCTAAAAGTAATGACAGGAGAAGAGAAGAAACTGAGCAACCTAAGGGAAAGAAAATGAGCAAGCATGGCACTGTCATCAAATGCTCATTATGTTGTAACCATGGACACAACAAGTCTGGCTGTAAACAAAATTCAGAGAGAGGCAAGAAAAATAATGCACATCTTGCCAAAACAACCAAGAAGAATAACCCTCCTGAGGTATTTTCTGGCTCATCTACTTATTTCATATTCATCCTTATTCTGTTGATACTTATTCTGTTGATACTTATCCTAAATTTGCAGCAAGCCAAAGGAAGTGCTTCTGCCTCTGCATCTCAACAACAGGCTCCACCAACAGCAAGTAGTTCAGTACCACCAGGCCTTTCTGTTGGTGCAAGTTCCAACAGGTTTAGGCCTCCAAGAAAGAGAACTGCAAGTGCTGAAGCTGGATCATCTACTGCTCCTACACAACCAGGAGCATCTACTTCTAGAAGGAATGGATCTGGAGCTAAGAGGGGAAGAAGAAGGGCTGCATCATCAGTGCCAAGCTTCCAGTATTTCACTTGCAGTGGAAACTACTAGTCATAGCTGAAAATAGGGGAAGAAGAAGGGCTGCCTAGTACTTTTGTTGATGTTGCAATGTTCCAAAACATGTTTGATGTAATGTTGCAAACATATATTTTGTTCATGGCTCAAACATGGGTCATGTATATGTGGGTCTATGACTTCTTTCAAACCAAGTTTATGTGGGTCTATGACCTTTCTATCAGTTCAACTTCACTATGCTATCCTGAAGTTTTCTTTCTTATATATCAGTTGCATTTCTTTCTTATTTAATTGCTAGCAATGGTAACTAAATGGCAGTAGTTATCAGCTTCACAATGCTATCCTGAAGTTTTCATTTGAGTGGTTTTAGTAGAATTTTACTGGAACAAAATAGCCAACAAAGAATGCAAACTTGTATGATCTTGCTATGTAGTACAAATTTGACAGCACACAGTTTAGTGCTTATATGCATTATGCATCTTTTCATGACTGCAAATGATGGCCAGAACATAACTTCCACTAAATTCAGTCTAAACATTGATTTAAACATGGCTTACAACTTGCATCTTCAGTGCCAAAAGATCACTTGAGTCTAAACCACTGACCAGTACTACATTGCATACAAGTACCACTAAACAAGCTTACTGCAGCAGCATCTTCCCTGATATTTCCCCTTCAGTGCATCTATCTCTGCATTCTTCTCCTTGAGCTGATCTTCCACAGACATAGCCACCACCTCTCTTCCTCTTTGAGCTTCAGGCAGAG
>LR738716.1:61699996-61719350 GCA_902687465.1 Secale cereale
CTGGGCATGATGCAGGTTGCGCAGCTCCAGCAATGGTGGCGATGGGTTACTGGTTGGCGACGTATGCCTTGATCTCCAGTTTTGTAAATCGCATGATGTTATTTTCTAATATTTTGTATATATAATATGCTTTCTGCTCCTTTGAATACAGAAGTGTACAATATAAATGGCACAATTAAATTGTTCAAACATTTCCCATTGCTATGAATCCAACTTCCTTTTTATAAATATTTGTAGTTTGATTGAATATAGATTTTGCCTCACCCCATTCTATGCTTTTGTGTAAAATAGAACATATAGATTCAGTCATTTTTGGCTCCCCATGAATGAACATTGCATCGTTTCTTGCACATTGTTTATGCCTGATTTACAATGGTTTTCAGGTTTACTTATTAGATCTCCCGTTGCAATGGTTGAAGAAATCAGCCTGTTTTGATGTCAAGTATACTCCATTTGACAGGTGGACTGTATCCAAACCAAACACCAGTTGTTAATACTACTACTTTTATATCGCTATGTAATGAAACCATCCATCCAGCAGCCGCCCACGGAGGGCGCACCTTGAGACTAGTACTAATAAAGACGAGCCGAACGGGTGTCTGTTACAGCAGCTAATCGACGAAGATAGCTCTACGGGCACATGGGATCAACTGAGCCGTGTGCGCGTCATCCGTTCCGGTTATAGGGGTCGGTTGCCGTCCCAATTAATGGGGAAAAAGTCCATTTTAAACCCTGAATTCGTAGACGTTCGGCGAAACGAACCCTCAAGTCAAAATCCCGGTCGATTGTACCCTAAACTATATAATCCCGGTCTAAATCAAACCTTGACCAATATCAACCGGGATTTGTCTAGCTGATGGGCCTAAGAGCACCGCCCTCCGCACTGGGCCAGCCCATTTTTTTTTCTCAAAAAAAATTATCTTTATTTTTCGGTCGCTTTTTGGGGCAGAATTCCCGACGTACGCACAGGAGAGCGGGACCTCCTACTCAGCGCTGTAGGCGCCCTTTCGAGCTGCTGGGCTGCTGGCGCTCGCGTGCCGGGCCGGCCCAGCAAGCTGCTGACAGGCCAAACGCGAACAGAAAAAATTACAGTTTCAGCGCCGTAGGCGCCCGTTCGAGCTGCTGGGCTGCTGGCGCTCGCGTGCCGGGCCGGCCCAGCAAGCTGCTGACAGGAAAAACGCGAACAGAAAAAATTACAGTTTTATTCGGTCGGTTTAGGAATCGAACTCTGGCCGCAAATTTGCAGGCCACGAACGTCAACCACTAAGACAAGCTCACATTGCAGTTTATACAAGGAAACGAAACTATTTGACCCTATATTTAGTACAAACAGTAAACATATAGCAGTATTATATACCTGCTATAAATTATTTGAATACATAAAACATAAATTTAAAAAGTATTCATAAAAACCAAGAATTGAAAGAAATTAAAATTTCGAAAAATATTTATACCAATTGAATTCGCAAAAATGGAAAACGTTTGTTAATTAAAAATAATTAATCAAATTTTAAAAAAAGTTCATCGTATTTAAAGAAATCAGAAGTTTCGACAAAAAAGTTTATTTATTTCGAAAAAAGAATTGTTGAATTAGAAAAAAGGTTTACGAATTTGAATAAAGTTCATCGTTGAATTTTTTTTAAAATAAAAATTGAACATGTTCGTGATATACGCTGAACAGTATTGAATAAATGTTGCACATTTTTGTGATACCATTGAACAATATTTAAATTTCATTGAACATCTTTGTAAGAAAATATTTTTTTGAAGTTAGTTCTATGTTTTGATTTAGAACAAATATTTTTAAACAGAAAAAAAAAGAATCGAACAAGGTAACAGAAAGCAAAACGAAACATAAAAACAGAAAACTGAACAAAGAATATTTTTTGAATCTCCGAAACAAAATTAGAACACATGAATATTTCTAGTAAATTGTGCGGCAACAAATGTACATTAAGTGTTCGCCCTAAATTTTATCAGTTGCGCTTGGTAGTCCAGTTGGTTCGCCCTAGGCATCCGCTTTTGGAAGTCGCCAGTTCGATCCTCTAGGTGAACAATTTTTCAGTTGTTTTTTTCTGGGCCGGCCCATTCCCATCGCCTTCGGCGCGCCAGGACGAGGAACAGCTGCTCCCGTTCAAACCGCTCAAAAAAAAAAGCAGCTCCCGTTGTGCTTTTTTTTTTAACAAAAATAAAAGTGGGCCGGCCCAGCGAGATGTAGGTGTGTGCCCTCAGCGATCCCAGTAATCCCGGCTATCCAAACGACTTGAATGTTCGATTTAGACCGGGATTGCATAGTTCAGGGTGCAATCGACCGGGATTTTGACTTGGGGGTTCGTTTCGCCGGACGTCTACGAGTTCAGGGTTTAAAATGGACTTTTTTCATTAATGGGCGCAGGAACCTGCTATATTTGAGCAGAATACATGCACTATACCTGACACAAATACTGCGTGATGCACACATCCCCATGGTAGTGAGTGGCTGTGATTTCGGGCTCAGCTGAGCCCGAGTTCATAATCGAATATCCCATCCGAACTCACGTAAGTTCTTTTTTTCCTAGACAAACTCGTACACGTAAGTGCATCGCAGCAGACGCACGAAAGAAACACAGCCCAGGCCCCCGAGACGAAGCCCAGTCGCGGTGGTTTTTTCCAATCCTGTTTTTTTCCTCGTTTTATTTCTTATTTAAGTGTTTCAAAATATTTTCCGCTTCTGTTCCATTTTCGTTTTTCTTATGCTTTCCTCTTTTTGTTATTTTTAAGATTTTGATGTAGTTGTTTTTCTTTTATGTTTTCTTTCCCTTTTTTTTTATATTTTTCAATCATGTAGCAGTAATTTTTTTAAACTATTGTGCATGAAAATATGTTTTCGTATTAAAATGTTTTTTTGTAGTTCAAATAAATTCATCATGTTAGAATTTTTATCGTGTATGATCAAACAGTCATCGTGTATTAAATAAAGTACATCAAGTATTAGAAAAGTTTTAATGGTGTACTAAAAATATCCATTGGGTGCTTAAAAAGTCCTCTTTCTGTATTAAAAAAAATGCTCACCGTGTATTTAAAATGTCCATTGTGTATTAAATCTTGTTTATAGTGTATTCAAAATGTTTATAGGTATTTAAAAATGTTCACCATGTACTAAACTTTCTTTAGACTGTATTTACAGAACAATTCTCATTTTGCTAAACACAGAATTGTTTTTTTTAATGCATGAACATTTTGGTGAAATCATATGAAATTTTGAAAAGTATAAAGACCACATTTTAATCACAGGAGACATTTTAAAAGTAACGTGCGAAACAATTTTCCGCCTTTAATTTTCTTAATTAGACATATAAAACTAAAGAATAATTTCATTATACCTTTTTTGCCTTTTTATTCTGAGCATGTATTCCAGATCAAACCATTATGTGTGTTCAAGCAAATTGCACCATCGCGTCAATCGTCACACTTTTGTTTTTGAGTAGATGAATGAGTCATTGTCACAGTAGTTTGCTCCTGGGTCAGCCAATTGTTTGTGGGCGAGGCGAGCTCATACATCAGAATGATCTGTGAAGGGCGAAAACCAAATACAACCAAGAACTTAGGTAAACTATTTGAAATTGATCAAAAAAAGATAAAACTATTTGAATTTTTTTTCCTAATTAAATTGTTTTGTAAATTGTTATGTTTGTATTGCATTGTATTTACTAATGACAATTAACGATTATCGTTGCCCATGGTTTTTTTTTTGGCGAAACATAAGTCGTTTGCTTGAGCATGTGAATGCACTCTAAGTTTTCTTCATTTCAAAATTGTGGAAATAACCGTGAGTTTAAATGGAACTATTACTGCATACTACACCCTTATCTACAACGACTATCTTTTACACCCTTGATGCAAAAAACAAATGACATCACTGCTATTTTGGGTGTGTTGCCGGTTGTCGACGAGCAGCTCGCTCAGTAGGGCACCGCCAAACGAAACAGATAAACGCAAAGAGGACCGGCTAGGTGTCAGTGTACTAAAGTAGGGGTACCCTAATATCCCGAAATTGTGCACGGGCAGTCGCAGCGTCCCGCGGCAAGGCTTGCCGGGCGACCGACAAGGTCCTCCGTGGTTCCTTTGGAGCCATTCAAGAATAAAGTATTTAAGCCAAGGAGACAAGGCCCCGGCAAGAGGCGCTTGCCGGGAAGACCACTCGAGGCACAAGACCCCGGCGAGAGGAGCTTGCCGGGAAGGCCTACCAAGGCATCTCAAGGAACTTGCCGCGACGCGCCACGCGTCCCGGCAAGGCCCGGTGAGCGACAAGCTTCCGGAAGCGACAAGATAGCGACCGCGGCAAGGCGCTTGCCGCGGCAAGCTTCCACTCAGTACCCGCGCTCCAGCACATCCACCCACGTGTCGCTCTGGGACCCTTCTAGGCACACGTGGCGGAAGGCTGTGCAGCCAGGGGTACGCGGTGGCAAGCGGCGCTGACGAGGTGGCCATCGTGGCGAACGGTGGCGCCCCTGACGGCCCCTTTTTGCACTGTTTGGGCGACGGCGATGGGCATTTAATGCCCTTGTCCCCTGTCGTCAGGGTTAGGTACAGAACACTGTACAGGTAGTTGTACCAACTACAATACCTTTCCATTTTTGCCCTCAACTGCGTTGCCACCTGTTTGAGCATATAAAAGGAGGCCCATGCGCAACGTTGAGTGGGTTAGACACTCAGAACTCTCACGCTCGGTTTCGTTAGCTGCTGAAGTGTACTGTAGCTCTCAGCGCTCCTGAGCCAAGAACTCAATACAAACCAAAGCGGGAGTAGGGTTTTACGCATCCGTGCGGCCCGAACCTGGGTAAACTGCTCGTGTGCCTCGCCTCGATCTGCTCTTCGTGCGATCTCCGCCCCCTGCCGTACCGAAAGGGACTCCGTCCCCATAGGTGTTCGTGGGTGGATCAGTTTCCCCGACATCTTTGGCGCGCCAGGTAGGGGGTGCGTCGAGATTGTGTGAACCTGATCCGGCATCCACACGGGCTAGATCTTCTTCATCATCTTCATCGACATGCCGCCGAAGAAGAAGACTTCGGAGGCAGCTGCTCCGTCCGTGCCAAACCCACCACCGCCGGAGCCAATGGCTGGTGCGGTAGACGCCGGCGGAAGAACGGGCGTCGACGAGGGAGCTCACGGTGCCGCCAAGTCCAAGGACAAAGCTGCGCTGCCCATCGGCGGCGTAGTCGACTCCCACAACGACCGGGCGCACTCCAAAACCTCGGCGTCCGTACATGCACCGCGCCCATCTCAGTAGGCGCGGGATCGGCAGCGTCATGGTACTCACGGTACCATACGCTTGCTGAACCAAGATCAAGCTGGTGGGTCCCGGAATGCTCAAGGCCTGCATGCACGCCAACATGCCGGCACGAGTAAGGCACGGTCGCCTGGACGGGATACTGCTCCTTCTAACATAGTTAGAAGTCCGAGCATATCCCGCTCCTCGCACCGTTCGCCACCGCTACCCACCACTCCAGCAGAAGCTCTGGCACGGGCTCAACTGCTCTTAGACTTCCCTCCAGCGGCAGACAAGGCCGACGACTGAAGGGCCACCATTCAGAGCCTCATCGCCTTCGCCAACGACGACACTCCACGGCAGCAGAGCACATCGCAGCCGCGGCAAGTCAGCCAGGCGCGGGCCGATGGCGACAAGACCGGTGGGGGTGCAACCACCGTGCACTCTCCGCCCCGAAGGCCGAGATCGCCGACTCGTCGGATCAACATCGACGACGACTCCACCGCGTCATCAGATCCACAAGCTCGTCGCGATCAGCGCCAAGTTCTCCACGAACGACAACAAGAAGACGCTCGTACCCGCATCGAGCACCGAAGAGAAGCGCGGCGTCAATCAGACCAGCGCGCTGGGCCCGCTGTTGACATGCATGCGCCAGGGGAACCAGGCGACTTGCCGTACGCGGTAGGTTGTTCTGCGTTCACTCGTGAGCTGCGGCAAGTCCAATGGCCCAGCATGAAGAATTTCAAGCCAGACGTACCGGAGAAGTACGACGGCAAGACGCATCCATCGGAGTTCCTCAGCATCTACACCATCGCGGTGCAAGCTGCTGGGGGGCGGGACGACAAGATCCTTGCCAACTACTTCCCGCTGGTACTCAAGCCCAACGTCAGGTCCTGGCTCATGCACTTGCCGGACAACTCCATATCCTCCTGGGCTGACCTGTGCCATCAGTTTGTTGGCGCCTTTACAGGCGGCCACAAACCTCATGGCCAGGAAAGTGACCTTCACCTGCTCGCCCAGAAGGAAGGAGAGCCCCTGCGCAAGTATATCCAGAGATTCAGCCGTGTACAACACAACATCCCAGATGTCCACCCTGCCGCGGTCATCAGCGCGTTCCATCAGAACGTGCGTAACCGCAGGATGAGGGAGGAGATGGCGATGTGCAAGATCAGGGACGTCAGCGAGTTGTACGCCCTGGCCGACAAGTGCGCACATGCTGAGGAAGGGAGGAAACTCCCCGGAGAGGATACAGGAGCAGGGGGATCTGACAGTGAGGATGCCGCCCAGGCAAAGAAAAACCGGCGGCGGAACAACAGGAAGAAGAAAAACAAAGATGTGCTAGTCGTTGAGCAGTCCAGCAACGGAGGTGGCGCCGACAAGGCCAAATTTGGTAGCTCCGGCAAGGAGACTGCCGCATGCACCAACTGCCAGGCTGTGGCGGCCGCCGACAAGCAGGACGGCACCAACAAGCAGTACTGCAAGATCCACCGCACCAAGGGCCATGACCTCCAGAACTGCAAGAGGGTCGAGCAGCTCGTCGAGCAGCAGAAAGCTGAGTACGAGCGGCGCGACAAGGAGAAGGCCCAAGGAGGTGGTGGAGGATCTGGCCGGAAGCGCCCCGGCCGGGGAGGACGCCGCGGCAAGGCCAAACAGCGGCAAGGAGACAGACCTCCCCGCGGCCGCGAGAAGGATGAAGACGACGACGACGACGAAGATATGGATGATGTTGAGAACAGTGAGAAGGAGTTCCAGAAAGCCACAGAAGTTTTGTGCGTTGACGGCGGTGCTTCTCTGCATACTTCGCACCGCCAACTCAAACAGTGGGTACGGGAAGTCAATGCGGCAGAACCACCTGTCGAATCGCGCAAGCTTCTGAAATGGTCCAGCACGCCTATCATCTTTGATATTGAGGACCACCCTAAGCGCACAACTGCGGTCGGGTGCTTGCCGATGTTGGTTTCACTAACTATCCGCAACCTCAAGGTCACAAGGATGCTAGTTGACGGCGGGGCCGGCTTGAACCTGATCTCCTCCGTTGTACTCCAGAAACTCCAGATCCCTGACAGCGAGCTCGAAGAGACCGGCACGTTCCAAGGAATCAACCCGGGAAGGAGCAAGCTGAAGGGGAAAGTCACGTTGCCGGTAACATTTGGCAGCGAGCTGAACTTCAGGACTGAGAGGGTCACTTTTGACGTTGCCGATTTCCCATTGCCTTACAATGGGATACTTGGCCGTCCAGCACTCGCCAAGTTCATGGCAGCCTCTCACTATGCATACAACATGCTCAAGATGCCAGGCCCGATAAGCGTCATCTCTGTCCCTGGCGACAAGAAGGATGCTCTTATCTGCGCCGACAAGATCTACCGGGAAGCAGCAGCCGCAACAGGTAGCAAGTCACTTGCCGCTGAAGCTCCCGGGGGAAGAAGAAGACCAAGTCCGGCAAGAGTTCTGGTGCCCGCTCCGGCAAGCGCACCTCTTCGGAGTGCCGCGCTACCGTTGAGGACGCACCATCGAGCTCCACCGGCAAGTGTAAGAAGACAATGGCAGCTCCGCCAGAGACCAAGAAGGTGTCCGCCAAGGAGGACGACACTGGTGGTACCTTCACCATCAGTGCCACGCTTGACCCTAAATAGGAAAGCGCGCTCATTGCTTTCCTGCGGGCGAACGTCGACGTGTTTGCATGGCAACCGTCTGACATCCCCGGTGTTCCCAGGAGAGTAATTGAGCACCACCTTGCCGTCTGTCCTCATGCGCGGCCCGTCAAGCAGAAAGTTAGGAAGCAAGCAGTGGAGCGCCAAGAATTCATCGCAGAAGAAATCAAGAAGTTGGAAGCAGCAGGCCTTGTCAGAGGAGTGCTCCATCCTACGTGGTTGGCCAATCATGTAGTCGTGCGTAAGGAAAACGGGAAATGGAGGCTTTGTATCGACTTTACCGATGTCAATAAAGCTTGTCCCAAAGACCCATTTCCCTTGCCGCGCATTGACCAGATTGTTGACTCCATAGCCGGATGTGACTTGCTTTCATTTCTTGACGCATACTCATGATACCATCAAATCTTCATGGGCAGACGAAGATGAGGAGAAAACCGCATTCATCACTCCATGTGGCACGTACTGTTTCATACGGATGCCTTTCGGTTTAAAGAATGCTGGTTCAACATTTGCAAGGGTAGTCCATACAGCTTTTGAGCCACAGATACACAGAAATGTGGAAGCATACATGGATGACATAGTGGTCATGAGCAAGAACAAGGCAAACCTGATTCAAGATTTAGACGAGACCTTTGCAAATCTGTGCAAGATCCAGCTCAAGCTCAACCCCGAGAAGTGTGTGTTTGGAGTCCCTTCAGGCAAGCTTCTCGGGTTCTTCGTGTCTCAGAGGGGGATTGAAGCCAATCCCGACAAGATTAAGGCCATTGAGCAGATCGAAGCACCAAAGCGCGTCAAGGATGTACGGAGACTTGCCGGTTGCGTGGCTGCTCTTAGCAGGTTTATCTCTAAGTCCGTTGAGCGCGCCCTGCCGTTTTTCAAAATATTGAAAAAGGCAGGTCCAATGAAATGGACTCCGGAAGCGGAGACTGCGCTGCAAGACTTGAAGGGGTACCTGTCCTCTACTCCAATACTTGTCGCACCTAAGCCACAAGAGAAGTTGCTGCTGTACCTAGCGGCAACCAATCAAGTGGTTAGTGCTGCGTTAGTAGCGGAGAGGGAGGCAGATGATGAGCCAGCAACCACGGCAAGCACATCCAGCGACAAGCAGGGGGCTTCCCCGACAAGCTCTGGTTCCGACAAGGATGGATCTGCGCAGGTGCAAGAGGAGATACGGAAGAAAATGATGCACTTTCCCAAGGAGCAAGCAACGAACAACACCGCAGAGTATGAAGGTTTGCTTGCCGGTCTCAGGATCGCAGCAGACCTTGGGATCAAGAAGCTCATTGTCAGGGGTGACTCGCAGCTTGTCGTCCACCAAGTAAACAAGAATTATCAGAGTCCGTTGATGGAAGCTTACGTTGATGAGGTGAGAAAGCTAGAAGAGCACTTTGACGGCCTACAGATGGAGCATGTTCCAAGAGCTCAGGACGACGTCGCAGATGGCCTGTCAAAGTGTGCCGCACTTAAGTTACCTGTGGAACCAGGGATCTTTGTGCTCAAGCTGACTCAACCATCCGTAACACCGTCAACTGGACAGAGCAAGAAGAGGAAGTTGATTTCTGGTAACTATTTTCCGGCAGAGCTTCCCGAAGCCGCCGCGAAGAAGGTCCCCAAGATCAACACCAAGAGTGCTGAGGGGCAGTCTGCTCCTGCAAGCCCCAGGGTTTTTTCAGTTGAAGCAGAAGCTCCCGACAAGTTTTGCTCCAGCAAGCTTGCCGGGGAACATCAAGCTCCGGCTGAACCGCAGGTTCTCGCCGTAGAAGCGGATGTTCCCGCAGCGGCAGATGTGCCTTTAGTCCTTGTTGTCGAGCCACAAGCTCCAGCATGGGAACAGCAGATTGTCCGTTTCCTACCGACAGGAGAACTTCCCGAAGAGCAAGAAGAAGCAAAAAGAGTAGCCCGGCAGTCAAGTATGTATAAGTTTGTTGAAAACACACTGTACAGAGCGAGACTCAACGGTGTGAAATTGAAGTGTATTCCCCGGGAAGATGGACAAAAGCTGTTGGCAGAGATACATGGAGGCATATGTGGTCACCACATTGGCGCAAGAGCACTTGCCGACAAAGCTTTCCGGCAAGGTTTCTTTTGGCCGACAGCCCTCCAGGATGCAACTGCACAAGTAACCAAGTGTGAAGCGTGCCAGTTCCATTCCAAGCAGATACACCAGCCAGCTCAAGCTCTCCAGACGATCCCTTTATCCTGGCCATTTTCGGTCTGGGGGCTCGACATCCTCGGCCCCTTTCCCCGCGCAACCGGGGGCTTTGAGTACTTGTACGTTGCAATCGACAAGTTCACCAAGTGGCCGGAAGTGGAACCAGTGAGAAAGGTGACCGCACAGTCAGCAGTCAAGTTCTTCAGGTCGATTGTTTGCCGTTTTGGGATCCCTAACAGGATCATCACCGACAACGGTACGCAATTCACGAGCCGCACCTTCATGCAGTACGTCCAAGATCTTGGCGCCAAGGTCTGCTTCGCTTCTGTTGCTCACTCGAGAAGCAACGGTCAAGCGGAGAGGGCAAATGCTGAAGTGCTGCGTGGACTCAAGACCAGAACTTTCGACAGACTGCACAAGTGCGGAAGAAACTGGATCGAGGAGCTGCCAGTGGTTCTTTGGTCGACCAGGACGACGCCAAATCGAGCCACTGGACAGACACCTTTCGCTCTAGTCTATGGAGCAGAGGCAGTTCTCCCCACGGAACTCGTATACGGGTCACCTCGAGTGCTCGCTTATGACGAGCTTGAGCAAGAGCAGTTGCGACAAAATGATGCGCTGCTCCTTGAGGAAGACCGTCTTCAGGCTGCTGTACAAACTGCTCGCTACCAGCAAGCTTTGTGCCGCTACCATAGCCGCAAAGTTAACGCCAGAAGTCTCGAGGAAGGCGACCTTGTTCTTTGGCGCGTTCAGTCCGCCAAGAATTCCAACAAGTTGACGCCGAAGTGGGAAGGCCCTTATCGGGTGAAACGAGTCACTAGGCCTGGCGCTGTCCGCCTTGAGACCGAAGATGGCTTTCCGGTGAGCAACTCCTGAAACATCGAGCATCTTCGTAAGTTTTACTCGTAAGGCGCGGTTGCCGTGACCCGTTCCGGCAACCACCTTTTGTACAAGTCTTGCCGTTGTTGCATGTAATCCTCTATACAAAGCCGGGCGCAGACCCCGTGCATCAGTAAAGCTAATGTGCTCCGCACATCTTGTCATTTTCATGCTTTCTATTTTTTACATGTGTTATCTGACACTTTGTGCAGCACCTGCATCCGGTAAGCAATAACGAGCCGAAAAGCTCCATATTGTTATTTTCTCTTCTTCCTTCTTCTCAAGCAAAGGAAGGTTCCCTCGCCCACAAGTTTGTCGGGGGGGAAGGAGAAGATAGTGGCATGGGCCAGGCGTCGTTCAAGAAAGTTTTGCCTTGCCGGGAAGCGAACAACACAAAAGCTAAGTTGCCAAAGCTTGAGCAACTAGATTTTTAAATTTTTAAGTTATCTTCCTTGAACGACCGTGCTTTGTATGGGAAACCTATGCGCGGAGGAACCAACTCGTAGCTAGTTGCGCCTTGTTTCGAGTCCGCTCGACGACTTAAGTGTGCTGCGACTAGTGTCGCACCCTTACTTTGTTTTCGAGCACGCTCAACAACTTAAGTGTGCTGCAACTGGTTGCGACAAGGTTTCTTGTCGATAACGGCATCGCCAGCAGGCTGCTGAAGTTCCGCACTCAGCGCTCGCGGCTAAGGTGCCTGCGCCGGCAAGTTCCCTAAAAGCGTAGGGCAGAAACATACAAAGGAAGGAGTCAGGTAAAGGAAATAACGTTGCAATCATTACCCAAAATAGAGTTATATTACAAAATAGCTTGTCGCAGCTCTAACAGATTGTTTTCATAACATAATCAGCAGCGACAAGGAAAGAAGAAGACTGGCGACCTAATCTGCGCGATCGCCCTCAACCCTCTTGATCCCGCTCACCTTGTCCACAATGGGTGCGACAAGGGCCTTGAGAGCGTCCAGATCAGCGTCCGATGGCAGGGACTTGAGGACGTTGGTGAGGTTGAGGCCCGGGTTGCGGTAGGCCACCTTCACCAACACCTTTTGCAGGGCTCTCGCGCAGAGCTTGCGCGACTCGTCCGCCAGCTGCTTTGGGATCCTCTCCCGGAGTTGCTGGAGGGCCGTCGCCACGCCTTTGAAGAACAGCATGAGCTTGGCGCTGGGGTGGAGGTTCTCGTCGGAGGAATACCCGAGATACTCCGCCCCCAGCTGCGCCAGCTCCCTGTCGATATCCGCGGCAGCATTGACAAGACCCTCCGTCCAGTGCTCGACGGTCTCCCTGAAGATGTTCTGGGTGACGGCAGCACTCTCCAGCAACGCCTTCTCGGCCCTGATCTCCTCCTTCAGGGTCGCCTCCTGCTCCCTGGCGCTGTCCAGCATCTTGGTCAAAGTGGTCAGCTTCAACTCAAGATCAGCATTGGAGTCCTTGGCGGCGGCAAGCTCCTTGCCCTTCTCGGCGAGGCGGGCCTGCAGCTCTGAGTGGCTGTGGGCGTCCTTCTCCCGCTCAAGCTTGAGCGCGGCGATCTCTTCACCTCTCGCCTTGAGATCGGCCTCCAGCTGCGCCACCTTCGCCTCCAGTTCCTTCTTGGCGGTCTCGGCAGCTGCGGCAGCGTCCTTTGCTTCCTGGAGGGCCCCGCCAAGTGATTGCTCGCGCGCGGCAAGGTCCTTTTCGTGGCTATCAAGGTTGACCTTCCGCTGCGCCAGCTCGCCTTCTTGCGCAGATAGCTTCTCACCGGCAAGCCTATGTTGCTCTTCGACCTCGGCCTTCTCAAGGAAGAAGGCCGTCCGCTCCTCGGCAAGTTGCTCCCGCTCCTCTGCCAAGGACCGGAGAGCTGCCTGGTGAAGACCCCGGAGCTCCTCTGCGCGCTTCTCAATGTCAGCTCCCGCCCTCGCGGCAAGTGCCTCTCTAGACTCCAGCTTGGCCTGCCAAGCGCGGTAGAGCGACAGCAGTTTTCGCAGCAGCCGCTCTTCCTCAGACTCGCCGCTGCTGCTGCTCGGCGCGTCCACCAGCGTCAACCCGGCGGAGACGAGCACCTCTCCGTCGAAGGTTTCTCCCTCGACCAGCGCCCTGGAGCTTGAGGCCCAGGGGAGTTTGATGAAGACGCTGTCGCCGGCCTTCAAGTAGGCACCTGGCTCGGGCTCTTCGGAGCCGGGGGCTGCGGCAGCAGCGGAGGGCTCGGTGGTCGGTGTAGCACCTCGCGCTCCTGCGGCCTCAGGGTCGTCAGTGCGATCGCCAGCCCCCTCGCCAGCTGCTGCGGCGGCAGCCTTGGCGGCCTCTGCGCCGGCGGGATCATCAGCGCCGGCTACGTCTTCGGTGGCAGTGGCGTCGTTAGCAACAACTTCAGTCTCCATCGGCACAGCGGCAGATGGATCTGACAGCCGAAAAAAGGGGAGAAAAACGGTCAAGCAAATATCCAAAAAGAAGAATCAAAAGAAGAAAAGCCCAAGGGAAGCTTGAAGCAAAGGGATTACCTGCGCGGGCCGGCTCCTCGGTAAGGTTCCTTGCCGGGGAACTCTCCCTTGGCGGCGTAGTTGTAGTCCCCGCCGGCGGAGGGCCGTTGGTGCTGTCCCTCGCCGGAGAACTCGCCCTTGGCGGAGAATTCGCCCTTGGCGGAGGACTCTCCCTTGCCGGAGAACTCCCCCTTGGCGGCGTAGTCGAAGCAGATGGCACGTCGGGGGCAGTCTCCGGGCGCTCCTGGTGTGACTGCTCTGCTCCTACACAGATCAACAAACAAGACGTCAGCAAAGATATAACACTCACGCACGCCTAACAGCGGAAAGTAAACCATACACTTACGCTGGGGGCTGCTCTGAAGATCAGTTGCCAGGTCCGGCAAGTTTGTCTCAGGCGCACCCCCTGCTGGCACGGTGGGCTCGTCCTCGATGACAATCACCGGGACCTTGGCTCTCTTTGCCGCCCTCTGGGCCAGAGTTCTGAAAAAAGGAACGGGTTCAGAGTGAGGCAAATGAGATACAAGACGAAACAGCAGAAAATCGAAGAAATACAAGATCAACAAAGTCTTACTCCTCTTATTCCTCATCGGAGCTGAGCGTGGAGAAGTCGAAGTCCGGTTCACGCCCGGCGCAGGGAGGCGGAGGAGTAGGCTCCCTTGGCCGCTTGGCAGGGGCAGTGGCGGTGGTCTGGGACGACCCCGCTCCGGCCGCCGCCGTGGCGTGAGGAGCGACAGGAGCAGAAGCGGCGGTCCGGGATGACCCCGCTCCAGTTGCAGCAGATGCGCGAGGTGCTCCCGCGGCAACCTTGCTTGCCGCGGTGGAGCGTGTCGTGCGGCGCGGCGGCTGTTGACCCGTCTGCCACTCCGTTACGTCCCCGGCCTTGCGGAGACGCCTTCTTGGTGGAGCAGGAGGCTCTGCTGGTGGCGAGCTGCCTGAAGACGAGGAGGAAGAGGAGCCGATCTCCAGCGAGCCGCTAGTATCCTCGGCGGACTCGCTCGACTCGTCGTCCTGCTCGGTGGGCTCGCTCGATCCGACACCCTGCTCGGCGGGCTCGCTCGACTCGGCGTCTTGCCCGGCAGGCCCCTCCTCGCCGACAAGCTCCCCTCGCTCGGCAAGGCTTGCCGCCTTTGCTGCATCTGCCTCCTCCGGAGTGAAACCGAACTCACCCGCGGCTGCGGCTGCCGCCGCCTCTTCCAGCCTAGTGGCAATATACGCCATCTACTGGTCAGTGGTGTCGCGGGTGAGGCCCTTCTTCTCGTCAGAGCGAATCGGCACTTCTTCCAAGTTGTCGAAGAACGCCTGCACGGCATCCTCTGCGGGCTCTTGCCAAGTTGGGTCGATCCCATGAGAGTCACATAGCGGCATCATCGCGCAGATGCGGCGGAGCGCAGAGTTGTTGCACAGTGGAACCACGCCCCTCGGCAACCTGAATACTTCGGGATGGTCGGGGTCATACTTGAACAGCTCCTGGAGCATGGCGTTGAGCTCCAGGACAGTAAAGTTGAAATTGAGGCCCGAGCGCAGCCTCATGATGTCCGCCGCGTTTTCGAACTCCCAAGCGGGTCTCTTCCTCTCCTGCAAGGGGGCGATGCGGCGGCGAAGGAAATCAGCGCCAACTGCGCCTACAGTTAGCCCGGCAATCCTGAGGCGTCAAATCCGGGCAGTGGCAATCTTCAGCCTATTATCCTCCGGGGCCAGGTCGCTCCAATCGTTGATGCGTACTACTGGGGCTTGGCGCCAGGCGGTAAATGGCTGCGGGTTCTCCTCGACGATCCAGCACTAGTTGGCTCTCCACTCCAACCATTTGCTGCGGAGCTCTCCCTCGAGATAGGCTTTTTTCTTCTGGGCTCTCGAGATCCAGGAGACTCCGCCGAATAGAGGCTCCCCTCTCTCAACTCGAGGCATGAAGAAGTGGCGGAAGAGGGCTACATTGGGATTGACTCCGACAAAGTTTTCGCAGAGATGTGCGAAAACCGCCATGGTCAGAACGGCGTTGGGGGTGAAGTCAAGGAGATGGAGCCCATAGGTGTTCATGATGTCGCAAAAGAATTCAGAGAAGGGCGGGCAGAGCCCGCAGTAGAAGAACAAGGCGAAGAACGCATATCCGTTCAAAGCCATTTTACAAGCAACGGCTGGGAGTACCTTGGTGCGCGGATGCGCCCGCGTCTCCCCCGACCAGAAAAGGTAGTAGTTCTCCCTCAGCGTCCTCGCGGGCAAGCTTGGGGGGAAGACAGCCCGCTGCTTTCGCAGCGCCGCGAGCCGCAGCGCCTCGGCCGACTTCGCCTTCTTCCCTTCTCGGTTTTCGGAGCCATGGCGGAAGTGGTGGGGGAGGTCGACGGCGCTGGTGGTGCTGGTGGCGATGGAGGGCGGAGCGTTGCTCTCTTTCAGCTTTGAGAAGAAGGGGAGCGGCGGAGGTTAGAGTAGCAACGGGCGAATGGACGAACTGCCCCTGTTTCCCCTGCTTATAGGGAGGGAGGGGGCGGACGTTCCGCATTTCCGAATAAAGAAACCGTCCACGATCTCTCCCACGACGCCGCAATCAACGCGTGCCATTCGGGGAGGGCGCGGTGGATACGGAGTAAGATACGGCGTGCCCCAGGCCGCGCGTGCCCGTGCACTGTTTTGGGCCTGGCCCAACAGCGTTCGGCACCGTGTATGGCCCAGGCCCGGGGGCTCCTGTCGGTGTACTAAAGTAGGGGTACCCTAGTATCCCGAACTTGTGCACGGGCAGTCGCAGCGTCCCGCGGCAAGGCTTGCCGGGCGACCGACAAGGTCCTCCGTGGTTCCTTTGGAGCCATTCAAGAACAAAGTATTTAAGGCAAGGAGACAAGGCCCCGGCAAGAGGCGCTTGCCGTGAAGACCACTCGAGGCACAAGACCTCGACGAGAGGAGCTTGCCGGGAAGGCCTACCAAGGCATCTCAAGGAACTTGCCGGGACGCGCCACGCGTCCCGGCAAGGCCCGGTGAGCGACAAGCTTCCGGAAGCGACAAGATAGCGACCGCGGCAAGGCGCTTGCCGCGGCAAGCTTCCACTCAGTACCCGCGCTCCAGCACATCCACCCACGTGTCGCTCTGGGACCCTTCCAGGCACACGTGGCGGAAGGCTGTGCAGTCAGGGGTACGTGGTGGCAAGCGGCGCTGACGAGGTGGCCATCGTGGCGAACGGTGGCGCCCCTGACGGCCCCTTTTTTGCACTGTTTGGGCGACGGCGATGGGCATTTAATGCCCTTGTCCCCTGCCGTCAGGGTTTAGGTACAGAACACTGTACAGGTAGTTGTACCAACTACAATACCTTTCCATTTTTGCCCTCAACTACGTTGCCACCTGTCGGTGACCCCTTGAGCATATAAAAGGAGGCCCATGCGCAACGTTGAGGGGGGTTAGACAATCAGAACTCTCACGCTCGGTTTCGTTAGCTGCTGAAGTGTACTGTAGCTCTCAGCGCTCCTGAGCCAAGAACTCAATACAAACCAAAGCAGGAGTAGGGTTTTACGCATCCGTGCGGCCCGAACCTGGGTAAACTGCTCGTGTGCCTCGCCTCGATCTGCTCCATCTCCTTGACTTCACTCTTGTAGCTTGTAGTTGTACATAATTGCACACACTCTTGTAGTAGCAGGTGCTCTTCGTGCGATCTCCGCCCCCTGCCGTACCGAAAGGGGCTCCGTCCCCATAGGTGTTCGTGGGTGGATCAGTTTCCCCGACACTAGGGCACCCAACATTCGGGTTGATAGAAAGTCCGACCATGCAACACACAAATACACATCCATGTAACAAAAAACACACAGGTAGGATTTCGCCAACGAGCTCGCGCCCAACATATAACAGTCAGGTGGACTGCCTTGGCTTTACCGTTGGGGTCTCTTTGGCTTCTTTATCAGAGCATGTGATTCCTAGCAATCCTCTCACCCCGGCGGTTGTGTCGCTCAGGGCATGCGAGCACGCGCATTGAAAAAGGCAGTACGGACATACATCGGGTGCTCGTTTGCACAGGTTGTACCCGGATCATGCGCTAATTAGAAGGCGATGTAAGTACATAGCAAGCATCCGGTGATTGTTTGAGTCTGCTGAATATTTTTTTACTGCCTAGCCATTCATCGGCTTTGCACGGACGACACTGAAGCATACAACCCATTAACAGTCGCACAAAGGGCGTTCTGTGGCGACGTCCACGTAGGCAAGAGGCACTGTGATGTCGGTGATTTTATAGCGAGAGAAAGAAAACACATCGACTTGTCCATTGAATTTCCTGGCAACTTCGTTTCCTTCCCTACCAAGACAAATCTGCATCGCACGACAACGCCCTCTGTCTCCACGCCTCCCCTCACATTTCATCAGTAATCACCTCCACCAACACGCACCTCCTCCTCTCCCCTTCTCTCACAGCCTTCTCTTACCCATTTGTTTCTGAATCACAAATCAGGATCATGGAGGTGGCCGGCAGGGGCGCCATTGAGCGCTGGCGATCATCTCAGAGATAGCCAGCTAGCGTCGCTCGAGAGAGACGGGTCTGGATGGCGTTGCGGCATCCTCGCCGTGGCACTCCGAGCATGACCGTTGCGTCACTACTCTTCGCTGTATCCGCGGCGGACGATGAGCATGGTGAGAACTACCTCGTAGCAAGGCGGGCGATGCCGCGAGCTATCGTCCCGTCGGGGCAGCGCACTTGGGGCGCGGAGGAGGAGGTGGGGAATTGGGGGCCCCGCCGGGGGCAGCAGGCTCGCTAGTGATGGAGGGCTCGAGGTCCAGGTTCGCGTCGGCTCGGCACAGCCTTCACCCGGGCCGTCGTCGTCGCCCGTGCCGCATATCAGGGCGCATGCGCGGCACGTGCGGACCAGCAACTTGGAGCCGTTCTGGCATCAGATGCAGCGCATGGAAGTGGGGGCCCGTCGGAGGTGGAGGAAGCGCCGAGAGGAGCCCAGGGAGCAGTTGCTGCGCACTACAGTGAACATTGAACATATGGCGAACCAGAAGCGGCAGTGGTACCATATCCACGCCAAGGTGCGGGTACAATGACTGCAGTTTTGTTCAATCCTGCTCATCATACTTGTGCATTCAGATGCCACTTTTGTCTAGCCGGGTGATCTGCATAGATTGATGATAGCTGAAATGGTAAATTGATGCAAATAGCTTGAGAGTCTTCGCCTACTTAGAATGTTCAGGTTCACACTGTAAGAAGATGTAAAATAGCAGCTGACAGATGGAGTTCTAACTTCTAACACTTCCTTCTCCTATTTCATTGTTTGTTAAATACGGTTCGGCAACAGTCACTGGTCAGATTGGTAAGCAGATGATCAAATTACTATACTGTACTTCTTAGCAAAGCAGTTGACGCGTGATGATGTTTTTCATTCTCTTAGGACATTTGGCGTACCATGAACATAATATTTTTTAGGTATTTGAGTGTGTGATTGCGGAACAGCTAAAGCGAAGTTATCTCTTAATGCTTGGATATAGTTGGTAAATATTCAGAATGGGAACGGGCCGACCCGGCCCTGGCCTTGGACCTGGCCCTCATGGCCTCAAGGCCAATTTATGAGGCCAGGGGTCGACCCATTTCTAAATTGCCAATGGCTTTGCTGGCCCGATGGGTATCTTGGGTCGGCCCAAATTCTAGTTGTTACCAAGCTGGATAAAAAACATCTTCACGCCATCACCAGCAGGAAATTTCTCCATAGTAGCAACATTCAGAGCAAACTTTACAAACACTTAATAGCAAATCTAGCACTGTAGTTAACACGAAGAGCATGTGGTCTGAATGTTGCTGGGTCTTCATATTGACAATCTAGCACTGTAGTGCTTGTCTGAATGTTGCTTGGTCTACACATTAACGATCTAGCGTTGTAGTGCTGGCCTGATTGTTGCTTGGACTCAATTAACAATCAGAGCATGTGGAAGCAGGAGCCGCTAGTCTCCCATGTGCTTGGCAGCAGCGCCGGGAAGGTCAGGAAGCTGACCAAAAGTGCAATCCT
>LR738716.1:61729395-61746457 GCA_902687465.1 Secale cereale
CGTAGGACACGGAAGTAAAAAAATTACTTCCGCGCCTACAACCATACTAGTTACGACGCTGGGCCGGTCACACGGTACTACCGTGTCTATGGTACGGTACTACCGCATGCTGCGGTACTACCGTAGCCCTGGAGCGGTACTACCGTGGGGTCGTGTGGTACTACCGCCTTCTTTGAGCGGTACTACCGCATGCCAAGCAGTAGTAGTAGTAGGATGCCGCTGTTTTTGTAAAGACAAGGAAAAACAGCCGTAGCTCCAGAGAAGTGAAAGAAAGGTGGTGCCAATTGATAGACGTGTACGTGTTGATTCCACCCAAACCTTTCCGAAGCGGACCCCCTCTTAATAATATGGCTTTCCTATGACTCAATTCCACCGAAAAGAAACAAAAGGAAACACCGTCTTCCATAGGTTCTAAGGGGCACATAATCGTCTTGTGCCTAGGTGTGATTTATCTGAAAAGCTCAGTGCACACGATTAGTCCGCAAAAGCATTGTCATCAATCACCAAAACTACTTAGGGAGAAATATGCCCTTACACTGGGTCATGCCCGGCCTCGGAAGATCAACACGTCGCAGCCCTACCTAAGCACAACAGAGAGGTAAGCCCGCCGGTCTAAATCCTAAGCGTGCAGGGGTCTGGGCCCATCACCCATTGCATACCTGCACGTTGCGTACGCGGCCGGTGAGAAGACCTAGCAAACTCCATTTCAAAGGAAGTTGTTTTACGTAGTCCAACCCGGTGCGCGCCGCTCAGTCGCTAACGTTAAGAAGGCTTCGGCTAATATCACGACGTCGAATGCCCATAATTATTCCCATGTAGCCGGTTAGTGCGTATAGGCCAGTGGCCAGACTCAGATCAAATATCCAAACTCGTTAAGCGTGTTATTATGAAATCACCGCGGAGAACGACCAGGCCCAGGCCACCTCTCAACTGGGTGTCTCAACCCGCCCTTTCGCTCTGCCATAAAGATTCACCCGGGGGCCGTCGGGAACCCAGGCCCACCACTACCTAGATGGAGCCACCTGTCCTTTCAGCCCCCAGTCCATGAATCACTTGCGGGTATTCTACGAGCCGACCCGACTTTAGTCACCACATGTATCATGTATAATATGTATGTAGTATATACCCGTGATCACCACCCGAAGTGATAACGGTCCAATAGTATAGCATAGCAGACAGACAAGGGTGTAGGGCCACTAATGGAATACTAGGATCCTATACTAAGCATTAGGATAGCAGGTAAATGTATCAACAGTAGTAGCAACAATGGCATGCTATGCAACAGAGTAGGAGCTATCGAATCATCAACAGTAGCAAACCTAATGCAAGAATAAGAGAGAAGAGGATGGGCGATATCTGGTGATCGGGGGGTTGGCTTGCCTGGAAGCTTTGCAGATGAAAGGAATCTTCGGAAGCGTAGCCGTAGTCGAACTCCGAAGCATCAACGGTCACGGGGTCTATCGCGGTATCGGAGTCTACCAAAAAAGAAGCAACGAAGGGTAAACAAATAAATAATAGAGCAAATAGTAGCATCACAAAGCATGACATGGCAAAATGATGTGCTAAGGGTGACCTAACGCTGTGCTAGGCGATATAGGTGAAGGGGGAAAACATTCGGGGATGTTTTCCCGAATTTTGTCATTTTCGGACAAATGAACCGGAGGTGGATTGTTGCACGTTCACTATGCTAGGGACGTGTGGTGAACGGACGGACTGCGTATTTGGATTCATTGTATTTTTCTGAGCAACTTTCATATATAAATTATTTTTATCTGACTTACGGTTTATTTTATATGATTTTCTAAAGTTTTATTAATTTTCTAGAATTCACGAAATTAATTTAATTTGAAAATGCAATTACTTTGTCAGCGTGACATCAGCATGATGTCGACAAGTCCACGGGTTGACTAGGTCAACCCTGGCAAGTGAGGCACATTCATCATTGTCTCGGTTTCACTAATAGATTATTAGTGTTAATTAACATGATTAATTAGATTAGTTGAACATGATAAATTAACTTAATTAACTCATTAATTGATTACCAATTTATTTGTTTTAACACATATTTTTTTATTCTTTTTTTGGGGTGGAGCCCCTTTGTCATACGGCCCACGGGCCTTAGCAGGTGAGGGTGCGGGGGCAACAGGTGCACCGCACGGGCATGGGCGCCCGAGTGTGGTCGGGCGCAGCCCAGGCGGCGGCTGGCGATGCAAGCGACCCCGGGTGGGGCGCTGCGGGCGGTAGGAGGAGGCGCAGCGCGTGGCGCTTGCAGGTGGGGCGCATGGCAGCAGCGTAGAGGTGTCGACGGCGAGCCCGGAGACGAGGCAAGGCGGAGCAGTTTGGGGCGGCGGCCATGGCAGTCGGTGAGGCGGGGCAAAGCGGGAGAGACGCGTGTGGCGGGCATCTGGAGGCGTGAGCGCCGCGCGGCCTCGACGCTGGCCAAGGACGGTGCTAGCCGCGGTGGCCGGGGGGGCAAGGTCAGGGGCGGCGAGCGGCCAAGGCAGCAGGGTGGCGCGGACGGGTACGACCGGCGCGATAGCGGCAAGGTGCGTCTGGGCGGGACGGCGATACCAGGCAAGGGGCGTGTTGGGCTGTGTAGAGTAGCGGCGGGGGAGAGCTGCGGGCTAGCGGCACTGGCGGGCCCAGAGGTGAGTAGCAGCGACGGCGGGCACGGCTGCGGCGACGCACAGGGGCGAACGAGGATGAGGAGGAGAGGAGGTCTGGGTTCCTCACGTGCGATGGAGGGGCGAGGGGCGGTGTTGCTCGAAGGTGTCGTTGGGGAGGTGGTTGGACGGGGAGGCGATGGCGAGGGCGACTGGGTCGTGGCAGCGCCGATGACGGTTGGCATTGGGGCGGGCAGATCCGAGGGAGCGAGGAGGGGCGAGGTCATCCTGCGGGGCTGGTCCAATGGCGAGCAGTGACGGGCTCCGGCGAGCTGGCCCAGCGTGGTGGCCGCGGGGATCGACGGCGGCGTCGAGCCGTTTCCCACGATCTAGATCAGATCGGGGGTAGGGCGAGGGAATCGTGGGGGGAGTGGGTGCGTTAGCTTTCGGTGGGGGAGCAGGGGGTTATGGGTGAGGTTGGGCCGGCCTGGCAGCCCATAGGCCAGCTGGGCCACGGCCCAACTGGAGGGGGGTTATGTTTGTTCTTTTTTTCTCTCTTTTCCTTTTATTTATTTTTTCTTTTCTATTTCTTTTACTTCTTTAATGGTTATAGTTTTATAAAATACACAAATGGTCCCTAAATTAGTATTAGGGCATCCCCACCCGCTCCCCCAACAAGCCCCCCAAGGCCACTTTTTAGGCGCCGGCACCGAAAAATGGCCCAGTCGCGCCCCCAGGACTCCGAAAATCGCCGGATTGGGCCGAAACTGGCGCCGGCGGACCCAACCCGAACCCGGGGCGCTGGGGGTCGCCTAGGGGCACCGGGCGAGGCGTTTTTTTGGCGCGAACGGGATGGGCCCGCCCTGTCAGCGACGTGATGCGTCGTCGTCCTCATCGCCTCGGTTCCCGCGGGAATCAATGCCAAAGCTGCCGCACTGCCGAGCCGTCGCCTGCCATTGATGCCGCCCCCAGCGACCCGTCGCGTCGCCTAGCACCACGGGCGACCGCCACGCGTCGCCTGGCATGCGCCTCTCGCCGCGCGAGCTCCGGCTATAAAAGCATCCTACCTCGCCGGTGAACGCCCACACCGTAGCCACATCGCCCACCGCACTCTCCTCACTGCCACTGCTCCCCTCCGGCCGCTGGCTGCTTCGTCGCCGGCCTAGCTGCTTCGTCCCCGACACGCACTGCGCCCCCATGCCGCCTCGCCACCGGGGAGGTGCGGGCTACCGCGGCGTCCGGGTTCGTCCGTCCGGCACGTACTCCGCCGAGATTGAGTGGGGCGGTGTGCGCCTCCGCCTCGGAACAACCTTCGACACCGCTCAGGAGGGCGCCCGCGCGTACGACGCTGCGGCGTGGCGCCTCCGGCGTTCCCATTGGGACATGAACTTCACGGACGTGCCGACTCTGGAGCAGGCACAAGAGCTGGCGCCTCCCCCGCGGATCAGAACCGACGAAGATCGCCGGAAGAACCGTAGGCGGGCGCATCGTCTCCACTTGGCCGAGATGGATGAGGAAGCCATGGCGACGTGGCGCCAAAACTTCCCGCAAGACTTCATCGACGAGCACCGGTTCTTGGCCGAGAGGAGAGCGGAGAGGAAGAAGAGGAGGAAGGAGCGAGCGGCTTATCGCGAGGACAAGCGAGCGCGGAGGGCGGTCGCTAAGTCCAATGTCGAGCAAGGAGATGCGTCCTCCTGGGACTTCACCGACGAGCGGTTCCTTGACGCCTACGCTGAGACGTCCGAGGAGGACATCTCCGAGGAAGAGTTCGAGTCGGAGAATGACTAGTAGTAGGTCGTAGGAGAAGACTATGTGAACTATCTATCTATCGTATGAAATATCTATCTATCTATATATGTGAACTATCTTAACTATCTACGAGAACGTCGAGCCTGGGCCGTTTTGCGCCCGAAATGGGCTGAAAAGCGCCGAAAATGGGCTGGAAAGCGCCGAAAATGGGCCGATATCGGCGACTGGGGCCGACCTGGGGGCCGCTGACTGGGAACGAACTGGCACCCAAGACGAAACTAGCGCCGGCTCGCCCCCAGGCGGCGGTGTTTGGCGCGTCCTGGGGGGCCGAACGGCTGGAGATGCCCTTACTATTTTTACTACTATCACATTAATTTGGGTAACTAAATAAAATATTTTAACCTTTTTAAAATACTAAAAGGCAATTATTAAATTGGTTATGCTATTGTTTCATTCACATTGGAGTATTTAAACAACTTATAAAAATGTGGTTTCTCCACCATAATTACCTAGGCATTATTTGGTACAACCCGAACATTTTAGTTTTATTGTTTGAAATCTTTTAATGTTTGACTTGACTTTGAATTTTGAATTCGAACAGGATTTGAATCAGAGTGAGTTTAGTAACAGTAACAGTGGTGATGTGGCATCATCAACGTGGAATTACTGTAGCCTAATTATTCGGACGTCACAGGCGGTTTGAGCGGCGGCATACCATCTCATTTCGCCAACCTCAAAGCAATCAAGTATTTGTAAGTATAGTAGGAAGTTTTACGCCCATTTTGACAATCAACTTTGTGAGTTAAGTTAATGCACCGTCTGCATGTTTGTATATTCAGGAACTTGTCATACAACAACTTTACAGGAACAATTTATAATGATCTTTCATACCTACCCTTTCTCGTGGTGATGTAAGGAATCCTGAACTTCACAATTATGATGACTTTGATACCAAATAGTTTTGTTGCTTGATTTCAACTTTAATCTATATTCTTCTACAATTAATTAGATCTTACTAAGAAATGTTATTTATTTGGTTCCAATTAGGGATTTGACTGGCAACCAGCTTAATGGATCCATCCCCTCCAAGCTTATGAAGAGAATTCAAGATGGGACCCTGACTCCAAGGTGAACCAATCATATCTCCATTAGTTCCCGGGTTACTACTTTCATATTTTTTTAGAAAAAAGGTGGGCTCTATTAACTCAAAATGAAGCATCAAGTGAATACAAATATAATATGTATAGTTAGGATGCATACAACCAACACACATGTACACATTAAACACTCCGGCAAATAGTAAAGTCATACAGGAGCAAAGCTATGCCTTAGCATTAGCATGGGAAAAGGAAAAAAAATGAAGCAATAAAAAACAACTGCGTTCACACTTGACTGGCCAAAATCACTTCACGTTTCTTCCTTTTGCTAGATACGGCAAAAAATCCAAACCTTTGCAGCAACGGTTCCTCTTGCGAGCCTGCGAAAAAGAAGGGCAAATCTATGCTTGCAGTGTACATTGTTGTTCCAATACTTGCAATTGTGGTGATAGGAGCACTGGCAATTGTTGGAAGACTAGCTTGGATGAAGATGGGTCAAAATGAAATAGAAAATCTTTTAGTGTCACCAAACAACAAGTTTGGGATTAACGTAGAAAATCCCTAGTGAATAATACATGGAATGTTTATCACCTACCAAAAGTGCATGACTAATGATCATGGTTGGCGCCCTACCAACAAATAACATGGACCATGTGAAATGAAATGGTTCCTAGCCTTACATCATCGGTAGATCACGGTCGCGACTACTATCTTTCATCATGTGGGAATTATTGTTAGCATTGCCTGTGGTTTGATGTTCGCTCTCCAACTCGATGCAGTATTGCAGCTGGGCAGCCACATCTGTCATTGTGGGTCGTTGTGTGGGGTCACGCTTAGTGCACTTAAGCGCTAGGTCCACGGCCTTCCACATGCCGTTCACATTGAAGTCACCTTCCATTCGACCATCCACTACTTCCTCGATGTTGCCTCCCGAAAGGTGAAGTAGTGCCCATTGGACGATATGGATGACCTCTGTAGATTCAAGGATGGTGGGTTGTCCGGTAATTACCTCCAGTAACACAACACCGAAGCTATACACGTCGCTCTTTTCATTCAGTTGCAAGGCCGCTGCATACCTGTGTATGTACACATAATAAGCATGGGTTTGCATCACAATTCATTGAGTCGGTCACAATAAAGATAAATCGAAATGGTTGGCAAGCAGGCAACCAAAATATTAATGAGTTAGGAATCAGTGTTTACTCAGGGGCAAGGTAGCCTCTTGTGCCAATCACCCGCACCGTAGATATATGTGTATCATTTTCTTTACTGAAAGCCTTCATCAAGCCAAAGTCAGCAACTTTGGCCTCAAGATTTTTATTCAATAGGATGTTTGATGTCTTCACATCACGATGCACGAAGGGTGGGCTGCATGACTTGTGCAAATACTCAAGCCCTGCGTGCACATCATATTTGGCAGAGATGATATATCAGTCGCACATCAACATATGTTAAATTATAGCAAAGCATAGAGATCGACAACAACAAAAGGAAGACCATACTCCAGATTAAACTATACCTTGTGCGGATTGTAGTGCGATGCAGAGCCTCTGTCTCCAGGTTAAGGATACACCATTGTCATTTTTTCCTGTAAAAGTTTGTCTGATGTTAGTAGTGTGTACCATGAGACAGAGATACCATATGCTCTTCTTACAGGCGGACTAGAACACCTCTGAGTTTATCTTCTAGATTTCCTTCAGACATATGCTCGTAGACAAGAGCCAAATATATCCCATCCTTGCAATAACCAACTAATGATACAAGATTCTTGTGATGGATCTTCGTTATTGTTTGAGCCTGAGCAAGAATATGAAGAAAAATGTCAAAGCTTCTAAAATTGGCTTATTAAATTTACTTGACTAATATGTTAATACACCATGCCCTGGTTATAGTTGATAATACTTTACCTCTGTCAAGAACTCTCTTACATCTTGCCTGGAGGTTTGAGACCGCAACTTGACTGCAACTTGGGTACCATCCTGCAAGAAGCCATCATAAACAGTTCCAAACCCTCCTTGGCCGAGTACTATCCTGAAGTTGTCTGTTATGGTCTCTAGTTCCTTGTACGTGAATCGGTGGTTGTCCATGTGTTGATGGTATTGTCGTTTGCTGCTCTTTGTAGATCCTTCAAAATTCAAGAACCAAACTAGTATTACCCATTGTTGCTTGCTTTGGTGCAGTAATGCAGAACTATTAATGTAGTTTTATTAATGTGTTTCACCTTTCTTTTTTCTCACTATGAGAATCAGAAGTACTATGAGTGCTCCAATCACAGCAACCGCAACTATCGGAACAACAATATAGACAGCATGCTTATAATTCTTTTCGGTTTTGGTATCCTGGCAAGAGTTGTTTCTGCTGCAAAGGTTTGGATTTTTGTTGTATCTATAAAGAAGAAGAGACCATTAGCAATTTTGACCAGGCCAATGTCAACGCAACTATTGGAGAACTGAATGGCGGTGGAGATATATGTATGATATGATGGATTAACCTTAGAGTTAGGGTGCCATCTTGACTTCTCTTTAGAAGCCCAGAGGGGATGGATCCATTAAGTTGGTTGCCTGTCAAATCTCTGGATGGACCAAATAGTGTTTGCGTGAAACGTTGGCACCAAAATATATATTAGTTAAAAGACAACATATAATTTAATGTTGCTTACAAGAACACGAGAGATGGCAGTTGTGCAAGAACACTAGGAATTGATCCTGTCAATTTGTTGTATGACAAATCCCTGAAAAAAGGTGGCAAAACATACAAATATGTGAACTTCTTCTTCAAGAAAATTCATTGTGAAAATGGATTAAAATTTCCTACTTACAAAGACTGGATATCTTTGAGATCACTGAAGTAAGATGATATATCACCGCTCAAACCATTAGATGACATATTTCTGTAGTTAAGAACACACAATGGTTCAGATGATGCGGAGTCATTTCTGATTTCTTGTGAGTGGCCACGAATTAAGTTCAAACTTACATTCTTGTGATTCTTGGACGCCCAGAGATAGCATAGCTGCAGGTCAACCCATCCCATTTTAAAGTCTTTGGAGCGCACGGATCACCCATCCAATTCCTCTTCACCCTATACTTAGCCTTGATGCCATCAATAGCAGAAACTTTTTTCCCCAAGTTAACAAACAAGACAAAATGTAGAAGTCAGAGATCACACACGCATGTCTATCTGTATCGAGGAAAGTCTAGTGAGCAATCGACATCGATCTCATGTATAAAACTGTCTAAAACTAATGGCTGTGTGCATCAGTCGGTGCAGAGGCCAA
This sequence comes from Secale cereale, assembly GCA_902687465.1. NCBI lineage: Eukaryota > Viridiplantae > Streptophyta > Magnoliopsida > Poales > Poaceae > Secale > Secale cereale. Next base: position 61,738,122 of record LR738716.1, read on the forward strand.
TGATTTTCCCCTCGTTTTGAAAAAAAAAATGTATGCAACTAGTTGAGGTACAGTAGATATTTACCGTCCTGAATGTCTGTGCCAACGTTGGCTGTAGAGATGACGGAGAAATACTCAAAGGCGTTGATGATCGGTGGCAGTGTCGAGTTGGCCGTGGCGGTCACGGTGAAGTTGTACCGGCTTAAGCACTTGTGAGGTTCGACGTTCGCTAAACCGTGGGTGACAAGGTACTCGGGCGTGTGCGGGACATCAGTCTGCCCGTCGTCGACGATGATGTTGAACTGGCGCACGTCATTGCTGGGTAGGATCTGCAGCTCGGCTGTATACATGATGGCAATGCATCTACAATGGGTATTAGATGCTCTCATTAGCTTACTGCGTAACTGTTCTAGGAGTACACTGGAAAAGTTCGTTAGTCTCCAAGTACTACAAAGGATGCAATAGTGTACCCGGGCGTTGGGTGGACGTGGTCCAGCTCCGTCTCCCACGACACTTCGACAGTCTTGGACTTGGAGCCGTTGAGCGCTGTGACAGCAGTCTGCATCACGGCGGACGGCACATGGAGGCGCAGGTTGCTGACATTCTCTTGGACCTTCTCCTTTGTTGAGATATCCAACCACACATTCGGGTTGCTCCGCGGCATCCAAGCCCGGTCGTATGGATCGTCCGGGTACCTGATCGACCACAGCACACGTTAAGACCAAAAGAAACAATCAGTCGTTGCTCGACTCGACCCGATCAGCACCTACTCTACAAATTAGCAGGGTTCCATCTAGTGTCGAGTCACCTGATTGGGTAGCTGCCCGCGCCGCCCATATTGCGTCTGTCGATGAGGCCAAGCCCCTGCGTCGCGTTCACCTGCTGATATAATGTGTTCTCCAAGGGCCTCAGGGACAGCGAGGAGATAAATGGCGTCCCAGAGCCGATGTTCACCAGGCAAACCTGCACCGACTCGTCTGGAATCACCGCCATGACCTCGGCCATCACCGTCCACTCAGCCCGGGTGATGTTCACCGTTCGCCAGAAGTTGACGCCGAGGTAGAGATCAAAGATGGGGAGCTTGTTGAGCCCATCATAGTTGCTGTACCTGAAGAAGGCCCGGATCAGGTACTTGGACCCCGGCACTAGGGACGGCAGGGTGTAGCAGCCACGATCTGTGTCCGGGAAGCCACGCACGGTGTGGTAGGTCTTGGCGAGCTGGGGTTGTGGCTTCATGTACTCGGCCGAGATGTTGTAGTTGTAGCCGGCGTCCGTGAAGCCGGCGTCCGACGTGACTGGTATCTTGGTGATGAGGTCCGCATAGCTGCTCTGCTCCTGTAGGCCGCAGTCTATGGTGATGAAACCTGCATTCCTCAATGCGAGCACGAATGTGAAGTTGACAAAAACAATGCTACTCTGCATCATATTTCTACCAGAAACAAATTAAGTATCCATAATGTTAATAATTATAAAGCTCACCTTCGAGACTAGGCGCTCGCTGGCAATGAACTTGAAGCACGCCGACGGTGAAGCTGAGGAGCAGGAGTGTCAGCGACGACCGGGCGGCCATTGATCGCTGGCTCATTCTACTACGCGCGCACATGCTGGACAAGATATCTCGTGAGCTTACAGAAGTACTCCGCATTTGTAGCTAGCCTTAATGTAGGTTCACACACTTGCCAGTAGTATAGTAGAGATCACACATGGCCACCGAGCCTGCAGAAGTATCTTGCAGTTGGGCGGCAACTAAGAGTGCAGTTGACTTGACTGAGAGTTAGTTTGTCAACTATCTCGCTGGTTGCAAGCTACCAATAGTGCGGACTTAGTCGTTTGTGCACGTTTATTCTAGTATACAAAAATGAGTAAATGGCGCAGTTGATATTTGAGAAAGACAAGCTGCTTAGACAATGCCCGAGAGGCGCAAGCAGGCGAGATATCCGTTTACTCATTTGCACCGTTTACTCAACTCTTAGGAGGTAAGTGTTTTCTTCGGAGTCACACCCTTGTCAATTGTCTTGGCGGTTGCATGCTGCACGTAATTTGCTCTTTGCTGGGTAAGTTCTTGTCTGGTGACCATGTACTCTTGTCCATAGAGCATTCAACATGAATAACGCCATATAATGTATTTGCGTGTTGCGATGTAACTGATAATTTAATATGTTTGGTGCCAAGAGTTGAGTATATAAATTTGGATTGTCCGTGGACAAGAAGCAGCGCTGGTCAAGAGCGAGAAAAAGAACTATCGTAATTCATCATATAGAGCTAGCTCTTATCCCGTGGTTGTCAAAGTAAGAAAGAAGATAGAAGGGATAAAGCTAATAGTTTACATGTGCAAGAGAAAAACAGAAGCACACAGTCTGTAGCAACACCAAGGTCACACTTAGTATGTAATTAGGTTTAGCAATTCAGATTGTTAATAGCCAAACATCACAAAATTGGGAAATATAATTACTCAAATAATATCACTTAACACGGAGGTCCCCACAAGGAATCATTGGCCGCAGAGATTTCTCACAAAAAGTCCAACGCAAATTACCTGTTGCAATTGGCACAAGACTAACAAGTCTAGCTTATCGAACAGCAGGACCATTGTCCATTGTTGGCACCCTCCCAAAATTATGCTCCATCTCAAATGCGGTGCTGCTCTGGCTCACATTCGTGGACTGGTTAGTAGGGTAAGCATCATATCTCAAGTTCTGGTCATTGCTATAAATGCCAGTGTAGAAGCTGGTGTTGGCGTCGCCGGCGGCATGGTCCTCCTCTAGTTTGAGGCACTCCTGTAGCTGCAGCACAACATCAGTCATGTTGGGACGCCGTGATGAAGCCTGTGCAGTGCACTTGAGTGCAATGTCAGCGGCTTTCCACATACTATTGACGTCGTGGTCACCGTGCATGCGAACATCCACCACGCCTTCGATGTTGCCCTTTGCTAGCCTTTGTTGCACCCACTCGATGATGCCGATGCTCTGCGGGTGCAGGGTTGGTGGCTTCCCTGTGACAAGCACCAGCAGCACGACGCCGAAGCTATACACATCACTCTTTGTTGTTGGCCGTCCTGTTGTCTGGTACCTGTGCAAATGTTTCGGTTCCACCAAATACTCAGACCATGGTATATTATAGGAAGATTTTGGAGAAGGGAAGAAGGAATTAGCATACTCTGGATCCATGTATCCTCGTGTACCGACGATAACATTCGTGGACATCTGGGTTTCATTGTCGCGGTTAAAAGCCTTGGACAATCCGAAATCAGAAATCTTGGCCTCGAACCTTGTGTTCAATAGGATGTTTGTGGCCTTCACATCCCTATGAATCAAGGGTGGGTTGCACCCCTTGTGCAGGTATTCTAGCCCTGCATACACACAATCAAGATTATGAAAACAAATATTTAGGATAGGTAGTTTCCAACTAAGCATTTAAGCGCTTACCTTGTGCAGATTCAACTGCAATTTTGAGTCTTTGTCTCCAGCTTAAACAAATTGCATTGTGGTCTCGTCCTGTATATAAATCGTCATTGTGGATTTAATACTAAAATGTCATTTAAGCGATTCTATAGATGAATAGCAGTTAAATTATATCAGTTCAAAGTGCTCAAGTTACATAGCTCACAACAATTTATTTAGATGAATATATTATATCAACACTAAGTGCTCAAATTATGGCCCACCAAGCACCTTACAGTGTGCTCTTGTAGAGTTAAAAAAAATATGCGTACCTACAATGTGCTCTTGCAAAGTTCCCCTCAACATGAACTCGTAAACAAGTGCCATGTGCTCACCATCCTTGCAGAAACCAATCAAGGAGACAAGATTCTTGTGATGAATCCGTGTTAAAATCTGAACCTAAACAAGCAATGATCGGTGATTGGGACATGACTTCACAAATATCATTTCACCATACAAATTTATATTGACAACCTTATTTAAATAGAAAATTTAGAGGAAACTATTGTAAGCTTACCTTGAAATTCTACATGTACATCGGGAGTTTGGATTACAGGGGACTTTGAAACAAAATTGATTAAAAGGACAAGGAGAAATGCGAGTGCATTTACATAAACTCTACCTCGGCTAGGAATTCCTTGTCACCTTGATTGGAAGACTGAGATCGTATCTTTACAGCCACTTGAGTGCCATCCTCCAAGAAGCCGTCATAGACATAACCGAACCCTCCCTTGCCCAATACATGTCGAAGGTTGTTTGTTATCCTCTCAATCTCTATGTATGTAAATTGACGAGTCTCAAGACCAAGTGAAGTGTCCCCATCATTTGTTGTTTCATTTTGTGGCTTTACAGTGTTTTTCATTGATCCTTTTGGTACAAGACGAGTATAATGATTTAAATTAGTAGTGTCCGATGTGAAAATATACCTGATAATTAATGTTCTCATGCTAAAGCCTCACCTCGATTTTTTCTTCTCAGCAAGGAAAAGAGTGTTAGTGCCACTACTACTATCACAATGGTGACAACTATAGGGACAACAAAATTGATGGCTCGCTTGCTCTTTATCTTAGCAGGCTGACATGAATTATCGTTGGTGCAAAGGTTCGAGTTGTTGCCATATCTGCCAAAAAGATTAACAAACTGTAATCAAATTTACCAAAGCATCATGTAAGATGGAATTGAGAGAATTTATGGGTAAATTGACGACCTCAGATTTAGGGAGCCATCTTGAATTCTTTTGAGAAATCCAGAGGGAATTGATCCACTGAGTTGATTGCCTGACAAATCTCTAACGAAGAAAAACACTATTTGCATGAGTCAGAGCTATGTTAGGGAAAAGCACAATTGGATAGTAGGTGCAGCCTTACAAAAATTTCAACAAGGGTAACTGTGAAAGGGCATCTGGAATTGTGCCCGTCAAGTTGTTGTTTGACAGATCCCTACAAAGTGCAAAATATGGACTAGTTTTATTGTCGTTTAGGTACCATATTTTGTCTCTTTAAACTACCAAATAAAGACCAAAACAGATCCAGAACTTTGAACATACAAGTATTGGAGAGCCTTGAGATTTGCGAAAGAAGACGATATATCACCATTCAGACCACTGAAAGACAGGTTTCTACACAGAGCAAATACCTATTGGATCAGCTTAACTGTATGTAACCTTATGTATACGATAATTCCTGCTTTTGTCATATGAACATAGGCGATAAGTCGCTATAATTTATAGATTTAAAAAACTCACACGCTTATGATCCTTGGAGTTTTGGCAATTGTGTAACTGCACATCAACCTTTGCCATGCTATAGTCTTGGGAATGCATGGGTCACCCATCCAGTTCTTCCGCACATGATACTTGGCCTTGATCGCCATGCTGGCCGACACTGAAGTAATTAATCAAGTAAATTCCAGTTTTTACCCCTACTTTAGTATTTTTGACACTAATTACCACATTTAACAGTTTTTTATTCATATCACCCCATTTAGTGGAAGTTTATCTAGTGGTTCTTTTGCCAAAAAAGCGTATTGGAGCTATGTCTAGTACTCCTTCCGTCACATATTAGTTGTCGTTGAAATAGATGTATCTAGACATATTTCAGTGTTAGATACATCTGTTTGAGCAGCAACTAATATGGTACGGCGGGAGTATGATGCAACATCTGGTAACAAATCTGATAAGGGGGGAATGAGGTGGAAGCAATGATCAAGTAGTCTGTGCCTATGTACGCCTCGCGATCATGAAAACAATACCGTGTACGGATAAGCCGCTGAAAAAACGCTAGAAGGAAAATTTGCGACATGGCATGCCATGTGTACATCACAATAGAGACACGCATGATAGATTGCTAAATGGGGCATAAAATCGACAAGACCTTTTGCTAAATGGGGGTAATCCAGACAAAAAAACTGTTAAATCGGGTAATATGTGTCAAAAATGTCAAAGGGGTAAAAATTGGAGCTGATTGCACCCAATTTTTTCAGTAGCGCACATGATGGACATAATTAGTAGCTTAAAGACAGTATCTCGTGTACATGTCAATGTGGTTCCATAATCCATATATATGTACGTACCGTCCCAGGAGTCCGTGCCGAGGTTGGAGGTGGACATGACGGAGAACAACTCGATGGCGTTGATGATCGGTGGCAGCGTCGAGTTAGTGGTGGCATGCAAAGAGATATTGTATTTGTCGTATCGGTAGGGCTTTACATTGGAGATGACAGCGGTGCCATGGTAGTAGATCTTAGCGGTCATGGTCAACTCCTCGCCGTTGATGCTGACGTAGAACTGGCGCACGGCGCTGCTGGGGAGGACCTGCAGCTCCGAGAAGTGCATGACGATGAAGTACCCCGGCGACGGGTTGCGAGGCTGAGGCGCGGGGTCCCAGGAGATCTCGAGGTTCCTGGAGGCGTTCAGCGGCGTGACTGCGGTCTGCATCACCGCCGACGGCACCTCGTAGTCGTCGTCGTCGCTCTGCACCTGCCTTGTCGTTGTTATCTCTGCCCACTCTTTCGGGTCGGCCCAAGGGATCCATACTCGGTCGTACGGGTCTACGGGGTACCTGATGCAGATCAATCGCGTTTTTTACTGTCCAGTACTCCAATTGGTGTACTTTGGATGACACAAAAGGAAATAAAACAACTCGAGATGTTTTGCAGGTTTTCTCACCTGATGATGTTGGTCTCGTCCACCGGGCCAAGGTTCAGCCTGTGTTCTAAGAGGAGACCCTGCGTCAAGTTCACCTCCGGGTAGAACTTCATCTTCAGTGGCCTCAGCTCCAGCGCCGAGACGAACGGCGTGCCGGCGCCGGTGTTCACTAGGCAGACCTGCACGAAGTCGTCCGGCACGACCACTATTGCCTCCGCCGTCACCTCCAAGCCCGGCGTCGAGACGTTGACGGTCTGCCAGTAGTTGACGCCGAGATGGAGGTCGAAGATAGGTGGCCTGCCGAGGCCGTCGTAGTCGCCATACAAGAATGCCGCGCGGACGAGGTACTTGCGGCCGGGCACCAAGGATCGGAGGGTGTAGCAGTTGCGTGCTCCGTCGGGGAAGCTGCGCACATTGTGGTAGCGCCGCGACAGCTGCGGCCGGATGTACTCGGCCGAGATGTTGTGGCTGGCATTGGCGGCATCATCGGTGAAGTCGGCGTCCGAGACGTACGACAGCTTTGTTCCGGCCTCCACGTAGTTCGCCGTGCCTGGTAGCCCACAGTCTATGCTTATAAATCCTGCAATGTCGGAAGGAACGTTTACATGATGAAGCCATTAATGGTGCGCCCGCGGCCATTGTAGTACCGAGATTAAGGCGCGATTCCATGAGGTTTTGAGCATACCTTTGCTCTCAAGCTGTGCGCGAACTTGGGGTATGCCGCCGGTAGCAACGGCGGCGAGGCAGAGGAGCAGCAGCCATGGACTTGCCGCCGTTGATTGCTCCATTGCACATGCAAGAGCAGTTGGTAACATGCATTTGACTTTACGCATTCAATGCTTCAGTGTGTATATATGCCCAGACTTAAACTATACCTAGGATTCCTAGATATAGACGACTAACAAAGCCAACTCTGCCCACTAGCGAGCGAGCTTAATCATCAGTTGATCACGTTAACACCACCATGATTAACCGCGTCAGCTGCGCATCTCTATGTCCAGCACACAACCTGCATGATTCCGTACGTCTGGGTTCTGACGAAGCAAGAGGAAGTTTGCAACGGTGGATCCTGCTCTAACCTTGGCTGAAAATATCCTGTCACCTACTGGGATCCAAATATGAAATGCTAGACCTACAGATTTCTTTACTGGATTTTTTTATAGAGACTGGCATGTGGGCCCCACATGTCATAATGCTCAACTTAATGGTCAATCTAACAGAGTTGACTATTGTGCCATGCCGGGCCAGTCCTGTCATAATCGCGACCAAATTCAGCTGAACCGGTAACTAGTGGAAAATGGAAACTGGTGGTGTTTTGCAACATAGTACCCTCAGTGGTAGTCATCAGGCAAACATAATGTGATAGTTTTTTGGGAAACCCTAACCCGAATTGTGGTGGTTTTTTGTACTCCAGTTACTTTCTGAAATTTCATTGTCTCGCCCTATTGTTGGGATCACGTGGGCTGAGTTGACTTGAATTCTGAATGGTCAATGTGGATTGGATAGTCGGTGCTTTGAGAAGTCAGACAAAATGAAATAGGAGAAGGTTTTTTTTAATGAAATGAAATAGGAGAAGAGTCAGAAAAACAAAAGATTGCACACCACGGCTTGCATAGGGTATCAAGTTCTTCGTTCTTTTTTGAGTGGGTGTTGACATCAGTTCACTTACCATACAGTGTAAGACATCGGCTCAAAGCTAGATTATAAATCTACCCATTCATGATGGGTGTGTAAGTAGTTTGCATCACAAGAACAAAACTACCCATCTACAT
>LR738716.1:61754434-61771843 GCA_902687465.1 Secale cereale
TTTTTTTTTTAAACTACATGTGTATTTCCATCATTGTGTTGCAGGCAAATAAAGAAAATTGCAAGATTTTTTCTCAAGATCGACGATACACAAACAAGGCATATGTAGAAGTGGTTACACACATATCTTCCACATACATAAATTGCCAAATATCTGACATGCACCAGGGGAAAAATATTTCAGTTATTTTTGGTTTTTAGTTACACAACACCGGTGAGTATGATTTTGCTCCCGAATATATAATATTAGGACCTTTTATGTAATAAAATGACGAATTTTTGAACATATATTTCCTAATACCGCAGATAACATTTAATATATGGTAGAACAAGAGTAAATAATTCACAAAATAATTAAGATTAATGCTTGGTCTTTTAGCATATTTTCGGTTATTGGTCCATGGGTTTTTCTCATACTTGGGTTTTTTTGTTTGAACTATGTGCAAATTCTAAGTTAGTTCTGCATGTGGATTGAACATCTTACATCCTTACATCATGTTCAAATTTTACCTTTTTGTGGTTATTAGAGTAATCCGCATCTGAGCACGGGCTCATCTGCACCCGCTCAGAAAAAATTCAAAAAACTCCCTTTGTAAAGAACTTTAGTGATCTATAAAAGATCTTATATTTCTTTACAGAGGAAGTAGTTTATAGATACAAAAGGTTCACAAAAGCCCTCTCAGTCCAGTGACGATGCATGAGCACACATGAGCAGAAGGTCGCACCACCCACATTGCACACCTTTGTTGACCAATATTTGAAAAAAAAATCATGTGTTCGCCAGGATCGGCTTAGAGTGAACGACTGTAGGGAATCTGCGTGGCAATGGCCTTGCGCCAAGATCCGTGCGACGGCTGGGACAGTGTTCTCCTGGCGAACGTTCGCCAAATAACATTTCTGATTTTTTTATTGAAAAATCAATCTATCGCTCGCAAGGAGCACACGGCGCTCGGTTGGAAAACAGATGCCCCTTCGCTTACCTCTGCAAACGCGACACAAGCCTGCCTGCCCCAACAGCGCCGCCGCCTGCGACAAACACGGCGGAGCGGCCAAGCACCGTCTCGCCGCCACCTTCCATCCGCTGCCACTTACTCCTGGTTCTCCGGTCGTTGGGGGTGTGGCCGGCATCCTTCCAACTTCCAAGGCGCAGGGGAGCAATCGACGGGAATCCTTGAGGTAACTGCTCGGATTCGAATTCCGGATCTTTTCCAGCCACTTCCTCCTTGGATCCGGACCCCTTCTTCCAATCGGATCGCAGGTGAGGTCGGAATTGGACAGGCTTATATCTATATAAGTGCAGCCAGGTCGATGTGCTCTTCTTCTCAGATTAGATACACAAGCCAAGTCCTCTTGGTTTTGCAATCGCTCCAATGGAGGCCTCCTGTAGCTTAGCCAGGGTAGTGAGCTTTGCACATTTTGGCCTGAGAATTTTGCCCAAGTTCCTGGCTCTTTCTCCCGATTCACTGGGGAAATTCAGAAAGGTCTCACCACCGATGGGAACTGAAACTCTGGTGACAAAGGTCTCACTGCCGATGGAAACTGAAACTGTGTTGAGAAAATTGCCAGAGCTGCCGCAGGATGTATTGATGGAAATATTTTCACTCCTGGAGATACCTGACCTCATGCGTGCGGCCTCTGTCAGCACCTCCTGGCGCTCTGCGTATACCAGCCTATGCAACGAGCTTGAGCTGTACAAACGGCCTCAGACGCCTTGCCTCCTCTACACTTCTGAATCTGCTGGTGAGAACGTAGCTTGTCTCTACAGCCTCGCGGAGAAGAGGGTCTACAATTTAACTCTCCCGGATCCACCCATCCGCAGTAGGTATCTGATTGGGTCCTCGCATGGTTGGCTAGTTACCGCAGATGACAAGTCTGAGCTCCACCTGATCAATCCGATCACTGGTCAACAGATTGCTCTACCGCCGGTGATCACCATCGATTATGTAGAGCCAATCTTTGACGATGCAGGTACAATTGTTAAGTATGGATTGCCCAAGCAAGTCTACTGTGCGGACTCAGGCTCCAAACTGGTTGATCCCAAAATATTACCCCATGCTCTAGACGAGCTTCGTGACCACCTCTATGTCAGGGCATTTATCTTTCTGGATCCGTCAGCGGGAAGCTACATTGTGGTTCTCATCCACGGTCCAGAAGGTGAGCTTTCGTTTGCAAGGATAGGGGATTGTAAGTGGACCTTGCTGCCCCCTGGTTGGGACTACAAACAATGCATCTACATGCATGATCTATTGTATGCATTCACGGGAACGGGAAGAATTGATGATTTTGATCTCAGCGGCCCTACCGTCACGAGGAACATAATTATAGATGAGATTGACAATTACATTAGCTGTGACATGTGGTATGTTGTTCAGACACCGTGTGACGGCCTGCTGCAAGTCCGCAGAAAGATTGAACTCATAGATGCGGCTTCTGAGGACCTCATAGCTATTAAAACTAGAAAAATCTTGTTATACAAAGTTGATATGGCAGCAGAAGAGCTTGTGGAAATAAATGGCTTGCAACATCACGTGTTGTTTCTTGGGCGTAACCAGGCACAGTACCTTGATGCTGAAGAATATCCGCAACTGAAGGCAAATTGTGTCTATTTCGCAGATGATGAGGAACATAATTGGAAGTATAAGCCGAATCCCCGGGATATAGGTGTTCTCAACTTGGACCATGGCAGTAGGGAAGAAATTATATCCCCCCTTTGGTCCAGCTGGCCCAGTCCCATATGGATTACACCCGATCTTACAGTGATGAACTTGTCATTGTACGAATAGGTAGTAACATGGCAAGTCTATTAACATATGTATTTGCGACCAAGGAGCTGATGAGTTTGACATTTGTCTGTGTGGGAAACACATTCGCATATGTCATTGCGTCTAAGGAGCTTGATAAGTTTGATATTTGTATATGTGGGAAACACATATTTTTTTTGTGTGTGGGAATAATGAAGTGTACTTGCACTGTTAGATATAAGGCAAACTTATAAAGAAAATAAAAGAGTTAGTTAATGGATCTATATTTGGTTCAGAATCAGTACTGCAAAACAAAAATTTGCTCCTCAGGTCACCTGCACTTTGATGCGGGTAGACCACCACCAAACTCAAAGAAACATTTTAGTTGTCATATTATAATTTGATTGGCTGAGCTATTTATTTTGATGTGCCACATTTTTGTTGCTGCCTTTGATTCTCAAGGAGCACCGCTTGCCAACATTTCCTTACATACTTCCATTTTAGGAACCACCACCCTTGTTTTTTTTTTTTGACAGAGAATAGACTTTATTTCTCATATGATTGTCATATTATTTACAAGAAGGTGAGAAATAAAGTCAGGGGTCTCAGTATCCCAAGTACTGGAGTTTCTAGAGCTAAAAGAGTGCCTAGCTATCTCATCAGCAACCTGATTAGCCTCCCGAAAGCAATGCATTAAGGAGATGTTCGCAGAGTCCATTGGCAGTTGCTTACACTCAGTAATAAGGGCTACGTCTGGTCCAAAATATGCATCCGTCAGCTAAACCGATTCCACTAAAAACATACAATTAGACTCTTATATCAGTGTTGTACCACCACCCTCGTTCACCCTTCCGCACACATCTGCATCCTCCCTTCCACTCCGAATTTTCAACCTAGAGTTGGCAGATTAGTGTAAGCCACCCTCCAGATGAAACAATCATTTTTAGTATAGCCATGCAGGATCAACATATTCTCCCAAAACAAATTATCATTATTTTTTTTGCGGGTGAAAACAGATCATCATTTTACCTTTTATTGCTTGTGCTCACCAAAACCTGAAAATCAAGTCTGATCATGCTACTAACAAACTATAACGCTGCGTTTAGTGAGCGGAATCTGGATGGAGCTGATCCCATACGGTTGGAGACCGACAAGGCGACGATGGTTATGTCTGGACCCGGCAGGCCACATGGCCGCTCCGGGGTTCTTCATGGCGTGATCCAGCCCACCGTTAGCTACGTACAACTCCAGACTTCCACCATTGGCGCGAGTGCGGCTAACCCATCCCGGGCATGTCATAGCCGGTCCAGAGAGGAAGAGGTAAGCATCTCTCCTTTTCACCCTCTTTCACACTTTTCTTTCCTGCATGGCTATGCTGATCGATATCAGATCCATTGTGTCAAATTGTAGGCCTACTTTAGGTATCTTAATGCTTATTGTCAAGAGGTAGTTGAACACGATGCCAAACGGACTTTGCTCGACGACTACCGTGCCTAACAAATGCAAGTTAGTTAGTTTTCACCACTTAGAGCCAAGCTAGCTAAAATTTGCGCTTTCACTATTTTTGACCTTCGTCTTCGCTTTGGCAACTAACGTGTAGAATATGTACAAGAACTCGTGCTCCACCGATGGGACCACCACCACCTAATCCTGGACCGGTCCAGTAATGCTGACGATCGAAGAAATTCTTGGCACGTGTGTGGCGACGGGACTCCGGTTAGTACATTGCCAACCTAGTCAAGAATTACCTGTCATTTTTTAGCAAATAGCTTCAGATTTGTCCTTAATGTCTCTTTCGAAAACTACGTAGGGATCCGACCACGAATCAAACATAGGTGCTGGTTCTTCTACTCTTGGTGATGGTAATCCTGCTTCACAAAGTCCTGCCTCCCAGTTCATAACCCATATGGCGATGCTGGTCGTGCTTCTACCTCGAGCCGTGGATCACTTCCTTTGGTAAGTCCCCTACTCACAAGATGCAATTTTTCATAGTTACATTTTCGAAGCCGCAAACTTAGAACTAGACAAAATGCCATGCTAAACGGTCGTGATTCTTCATTTTGTAGTGATGATACTATTTGGAGGTGGGCTTCGGGTTCCGGCGGTGGGCGGAGCTCGTCGGCCGACAACCTTCTTCATTATAGTTGGTTTCATGTTCTGTAGTTGCTTTAGTTGGAACTTATATGTGGATGATGTTATGTTCCTTCGGATGATGCTATGTTGCTTTGGATGATGTAATGTGTGATGATGATGCTTTAGATGTTATATATAGAGTAATCCCGTGGATGATGCTATAGCTGTAGGATTTGTAATTTGTAGGATGAAACAGGACTGCAACAATTTTTTTGACCAAAACTATGCCGACAGTTATATTGTCGGCATAGCCCTCGCGAATCTCCAGTTGCTCACACATGGCACCTTGACGTCTACTACTCAACTTGTTCTTGTAGACTCGTGTTGGGCCTCCAAGCGTTGAGTTTTGTAGACAGTAGCAAATATTCCTCAAGTGGATGACCTAAGGTTTATTAATCCGTGGGAGGTTTAGGATGAATATGGTCTCTCTCAAACAACCCTACAACCAAATAATAAAAAGTCTCTTGTGACCCAAACGCATCAAATACAATGGGAAATTGTATAGGTGCACTAGTTCAGCGAAGAGATGATGATACAAGTGTAATATGGATAGTAGATATTGATTTTTGTAATAGTAACAATAAAAAACAGCAAGGTAGCAAGTGATAAAACGGAGCACAAACGGTATTACAATGCTTGAAAATGAGGCCCAGGGTCCGTATTTTCGCTAGTGCAATCTCTCAACAATACTAATATAATTGGATCACATAACCACCCCTCAACATGCGATGAAGAATCATTCCAAAGTTCCAATCTAGCGGAGAACATAAGAATATATTGTTTGTAGCTATTCTTTTCGATCGATCTATCCAAGAGTTTGTACTAGAATAACACAAGTTATCCTTTCCGATCGATCTATCAAGAGTTTGTCCTAGAATAACACAAATTATTCTTTCCGATCGATCTATCAAGAATTCATACTAAAATAACACCAAAACAAATTCAGATTTATAATACTCAGTCCAACACAAAGAACCTCAAATAGTGCCCCAAGATTTCTACCAAAGAAACAAAGACAATAACGTGCATCAACCCCTATGCATAGATTACCCCAATGTCACCGCGGGAATCCGCAAGTTGAGTGCGAAAACAAAATCAAGTGAATCAATATGATACCCCATTGTCACCACGGGTATTCATAGCAAGACATGCATCAATTGTTCTCAAATCCATACAAAATATGCAGTCCAAAGAAATGTCAAAGTGAAAACTCAATTCATCACAACAAGATGGAAAGGGGAAAACACCATATGAACCGACTATATTAACGAAGCCCACGATACATCAAGATTGTGCATCTCAAGAACACGAGAGAGAGAGAGAGATTAAACACATAGCTACTAGTACAAACCCTCAGCCCCGAGGGTGGACTACTCCCTCATCATGCTGGCCGCCGGGATGATGAATATGGCCACCGGTGATGATTTACCCCTTCGGCGGAGTGCCGGAAAGGGCTCTAGATTGGATCTCGTGGATACAAAAGCCTGCAGCAGCTGGAACAAAATTTCGTCGACTCCCCTAGGGTTTTTGGAATATTTGTGCATTTTATATAGCAAAGAAGCCATGCTGGAGGCCACCGAGGTGCGCACAACCTACCTGGGCACGCCTGGGGGCCCAGGCACGCCCTGGTGGGTTGTGCCCCCCTCGGGGCACCCCTTAGGGGCTTCTCTGGCCCATATGGTGTCTTCTGGTCCATAAAAAAAACCGTAAAGTTTCGCTGCATGTGGACTCCGTTTGATATTGATTTTCTGCGATGTAAAAAACAAGCAGAAAACAATAACTAGCACTTGGCACTGTGCCAATAGGTTAGTCCCAAAAAATGATATAAAATGATTGTAAAACATCCAAGAATGATAATATAACAGCATGGAACAATAAAAAATTATAGAAACGTTGGAGACGTATCAACATCCCCAAGCTTAATTCCTGCTCGTCCTCGAGTAGGTGAATGATAAAAACAGAATTTTTGATGTGGCATGCTGCCTATCATGGTCATCACATATTCTTTTATTTATAGCATGGAAAATTGGACTTTTATATGATTCAAAGCAATATTCTAGTTTTGACATGAGGACTTTAATACTCAAGCATACCAACAAACAACCATTCCTTTCAAAATATCAAGTTATCCCTAGCCCATCATGCTCAATCATTGATCTATTCATGAAACACACTCGCATATTAGCTACAACCAATGCTCAAGTATGATCATAGTGCCCCTTAGTTGGTGCTTTATAAGAGAAGATGGAGACTCAAATAAAAATAAAATTACATAAAGTAAATAGAATGGCCCTTCGCAGTGGGAAGTAGGGATTTCTAGAGGTGCGAGATCTCACAACTTAAATTGAGAGATAATTTTTTTGGGGAGGCATACTTTTCCCGTCAATGAAAATGACTTAGAGTTTCCAATACTTTCCATGCTAGATATATCATAGGCGGTTCCCAAACAAAAATTAAAGTTTATTCCTTTTCCACCATTCTTTCACAATCCATGGCTAACCGTATCCACGAGTGCCTGATACGTCCAAAACGTATCTATAATTTCTGCTTGCTCCATGCCTCTTTTGGGTGATATTGCAATGTTATTTATACACTTCCATACACTTTTGATCATATTTGGACTAACCTATTAACTCAGTGCACCCCAGTGCCAGTTTCTGTTTTCTGCTGTTTTTGTATTTCAGGTTTTCCCGTCACAAAAACTGCCAGAAAAATCCCGGAAAAATTATATAAAAAATCAGCGTTCCGGAAGCTTCCACACGGCCGAAGTAGGGCCGGAGGGGGGCCACCAGGGCTCCAAGCGCCCTGGTGGCGCGGCCCCCCTCCTGGCCGCGCCGGGGGGGCGCCTGGGCCCCCCAGGCCTCTGCTGATGCCCCCCTTTGGCATATATTTAACACGCGTCCCGAAACCCTCGAGGACGGAACCCTTTTTCGCGATCTCATCTCTGTTCCGCCGCCGCCGCGCTTCCAAGATCGGGAGCACCAGGAGAACTCTTCCCGGCACCCTGCCGGAGGGGAGGATCACCACCGGGAGCCTCTCCACCATCATGGACGCCTCCCGGATGAGTTGTGAGTAGTCTCCCTTGGACCATGGGTCCATGACCAGTAGCTATATGATGTTCTCCTCCCCTTCTTGTGCTTCACTAATTAGACCTCGTGAGCTGCCCTACATGATCGAGGCACATATGTAATCCTTATGTTGTTGCTATGTTGAGTTTGCTGGGATCCGATGGATTGTGAGATTATGTTCAGATTGTGTTTGAGTAATATATTTGATTTACCTCTTTTATATTTATGTTCGTAAGTAATTCTTGTATGTTCTCTGTTGTTATTTATTGCTTTGGCCAAGTAGTAGGTAGTGACTCCAAGAGGGAACGTTATGCTTGATGGTGGGTTCATGCCCCTCGATGACTAGCTTGAGTGATAGAAACATGAGTCTAGGGGATGTGCTGTTGCCACAAGGGGGAAAACAACGGTGCTTGTGCCCGCGGGTGCAAGGATTGTTTACTTTACGCAAAGTTCTTTTAATGCAGTTGTTTGTTGCTTTGAGTTTACACTATGGGTGGGACTCGCAACTTAATACCAGCGAGATGTTCTGGATAGATATCTCAAGGTGGATGATTAGTAGTAGATGCAGATGAATTTCGGTCTACTTGCCTTGGCGTACCGCCCATGCTTTGAACCTCTACCTTTCTCGCAACATAGTTAGCATTGGTTTGCGCACATAATTCTGTCAATTGCCCAGTTGTAATTCGTTTACCTCACATAGCTGTTTTATCGTCTTTTGGGAGAGAGACATCACTAGTGAACATCATGGGATCCCGGTCCATATTACCATCACTGATCACATCCGCTATTTACTTTCTGCTTTTACATACTAGTTACAGTTTTACCTATCACTATTATCTCTTGCGTTTGATCCTTTGTAAACGACAAGGCCGGAGGGATTGACAACCTCTCTGTACTCGTTGGGAGCAAAGTTATTTGTATCTGTGTGCAGGTCCAAGTTGGTTGCTAATATCTGGCGCCGTTAGCAGTTGACACCTTCTTGTTGAAACTAGGAGTCTCAGGGGAAATCGATCCTTGGTATCTTTGCCAAGGGAAAACTACCGCTACACTGCATCTCAAACCTTCCACTTGGGGTAACCAACGAGGGGCGAGAAGCCATCAAGCAAAGTTTTCTGGCGCCGTTGCCGGGGACTCCACTCTTCAAGATAGGGGAGTTGCATGCTATCTTTTACCTTTGCTTTTAGTCTTGTTAGTTTACCTTTCAGTTTTGCTTTAGTATCTTTTATCGAAAATCACAAAAATAGTTATCTTGCTTGCTTGCTACTATGGGTTCCACCAAAAACACTAAATGGGAGGACTACACCCCTTCTTCCATCACGCCAATCACCACTGTCGGTATCTACAAAAGTAATAAACCTTGTGATTATGTTAGTCTTAACGGAGAGTTATGCCCATGGCATGGTCTTCCAGGAAAAGAGTATGAGCCTCAGTTTAAAGTTGCTCCTATGCTTCCCCAAACTTGGGAAGACGTTCAAACTCTTATAATAGAGAGCAATTCAAACAAAGAAGATGACACTACAATTCTGCTCAATAATGATAAAATTGATTTTGATAATTGTAGTATCTCGGAAGTTGTCACCTTTTTACAAAGAATGGCTAAAGATCCCCACACTAGCACGCTTAACCTTGCCTTCACAGAGCATATCACTAATGCTCTCATCAAAGCTAGGAAGGAGAAACTTAGAGTAGAAGCCTCCATACCTAGAAAGCTAGAAGATGGTTGGGATCCTATGATTAAAATTAAGTTGAATAACTTCTCTTGCTATGCTTTATGTGATGTTGTAGCCAGTACCTCTGTTATGCCCAAAAGAATATATGATATGCTTAAATTGAAACCTTTTGATTCTTGTTCTTTTGGTGTTCGTCTTGTTGATTCTTCCATAAAGAAACCTTTGGGGAGGATCGACGATGTTCTTATCATTGTCAATGACAACTACGTTCCCGTTGATTTTACTATTATGGATATTGAATGTGAACCTTCTTGTCCAATTATTTTGGGACGTCCTTTTCTACGCACCGTTGGTGCTATCATTGACATGAAAGAGGGGAATATAAAATTCCAATTTCCTCTCAAGAAAGGGATGGAACACTTCCCTAGAAAGAAGATTAAGTTACCTTTTGAGTCCGTTATACGGGCTAGCTATTCTTTTACTCTTGATAAAACTTGATCTCTTTGAATTATGCCTAGCTTAAAGGCATAAAAGAAAGCGCTTTTGGGAGGCAGCCCACAATGAATAAAATTTTTATTTTGCTTTTGTTGTGTCTTGATGTTGTTACTACAATAGCATCATCATTGTATCTTTACTTTTCAACTTTGTGGCAAGTGTAGCCTCTGATTGCAAGAGAGTTCAAAAGTTGTGACGTGCTGTCCAGGAAACAGATTCTGTCCTTGGATAGAAAAATTCGTATAAAATCACCAGATCATCTTTTTGGTCTGAATTTTTTCGACAGCGTGCTCTATACAATTGTCTTTCGTGCATCTGTTCTGAGTTTTTTTATTAGAGTTGCAGAAGTGCCCCGAAAAAATCATTTACTACCTGTTGTTCTGTTTTTCACAAATTCTGTCCTGTTTTGCATTTCCTTCATTTTGCAAACCTTGAGCTTGCTTTTTCTTTGCAAAAACCTTTTGGCAATCTTGAGAAACAGTAGACCTTCAAGAATATCTTTATTTCCAGCAAGGAACAATTATTTTATTATGGGTACTAACCTCGCTAATCAGATTATGATGAGTTATGTATGAAGGGAGTTTTCAAGTGTGCGAGGGAAGATGATAAAAAGATTCAGGAGTGTCAAGCGCTCAAGCTTGGGGATGCCCTCATGCACCCCCAAGAAATATTCAAGGAGACTCAAGCGTCTAAGCTTGGGGATGCCCCCGTGCATCCCCTTCTCCATCAACATTATCAGTTCGTCTTTCGTTCCACTATATTTTTATCACTTCATGTGTTATGTGCTATGCTTGGAGCGTCTTGCTTTTTTAGTTTTCTTTAGCTTTTCATAACGAGTCGGAACTCAGCTTTCTTTGTGTGCGAGAGAGGCACGCTCCACTTCAACCTAGAACACAACATAGAATTTCCATGTTTATCTTTGCTGTGTATGTTCTTGGTCTTTCAATAGCTACTATCATGTTCAGCTCTTAGTTTTCATGCTTATCTTTTTAAAGAGCTTTTGTTTAGTTGGTCGCTTGAACTCTCTTTAGTTATCATGCTTATCTTATTAAGAGAGTTTGCTTCTGTTGCATTGGTCGATATGTCTATGATAAAAATGCTACTTGCTGATACGTCCAAAACGTATCTATAATTTCTGCTTGCTCCATGCCACTTTTGGGTGATATTGCTATGATATTCATACACTTCCATACACTTTTGATCATATTTGGACTAACTTACTAATCCAGTGCACCCCAGTGCCAGTTTCTGTTTTCGGCTGTTTTTGTATTTCAGGTTTTCACGTTTCGAGAACTGCCCAGAAAAATCCAGAAAAATTATATAAAAAATCAGCGATACGGAAACAACACTGCGTCCGAAGGGCAGCCTGGTGTGGGCCACAGGGGCTCCAGGCGCCCTGTGGGCGCCCCCCCCCTGGGCCGCGCCGGGGGGGCGCCTGGGCCCCCCGAGGCTCCCCCGGTGCCCTACTTTGGCATATATTTAAAGGGTTCCCCGAAACCCTCAGAACAGGACTTCTTTTCGTGATCCCATCTCTGTTCCGCCGCCGCCGCCGCTTCCAAGATCGGGAGCACCAGGAGAACTCTTCCCGGCACCCTGCCGGAGGGGAGGATCACCACCGGGAGCTTCTCCACCACCATGGACGCCTCCCGGATGACTCGTGAGTAGTCTCCCTTGGACCATGAGTCCATGACCAGTAGCTATGTGATGTTCTCCTCCCGTTCTTGTGCTTCACTAATTAGTCCTCGTGAGCTGCCCTACATGATCGAGGCACCTATCTAATCCTTATGCTGTTGCTATGTTGAGTTTGCTGGGATCCGATGGATTATGAGATTATGTTCAGATTGATCTTGAGTAATATATTTGATTCACCTCTTTTATATTTTAGTTCATAAGTAATTCTTGCATGTTCTCCGTTGTTATTTATTGCTTTGGCCGAGTAATAGGTAGTGACTCCAAGAGGGAACGTTATGCTCGATTGTGGGTTCATGCCCCTCGATGACTAGCTTGAGTGACAGAAACATGAGTCTAGGGGATGTGCTGTTGCCACAAGGGGGAAAACAACGGTGCTTGTGCCCGCGGGTGCAAGGATTGTTTACTTTACGCAAAGTTCTTTTAATGCAGTTGTCTGTTGCATTGAGTTTACACTATGGGTGGGACTCGCAACTTAATACCAGCGAGATGTTCTGGATAGATATCTCAAGGTGGATGATTAGTAGTAGATATTGATGGATTTCGGTCTACTTACTGAAAGGATCGATATGGTTGACTAGAGGGGGGGGGGGTGAATAGGCAACTAACAATTTTTAGCTTTTCTTAACCAATTAAAATTAGGCGACAAAATAAGTTGTCTAGATAAACTACTATGAAGACAACTAAAGACAATAAGCCCAACAACTACACAAGCATGCTATAGGAATTAAACAAGTAAAGCATGCAAGAGTAAAGGTAAGAAATAACCACAAGTAGAACCGAGGGAGACGAGGATGTGTTTCCGAAGTTCCTTCCCTTTGAGGGGAAGTACGTCTCCGTTGGAGCGGTGTGGAGGCACAATGCTCCCCAAGAAGCCACTAGGGCCACCGTAATCTCCTCACGCCCTCACACGATGCAAGGTGCCGTGATTCCACTAGTGGTGCCCTTGAAGGCGGCAACCGAACCTTTACAAACAAGGTTGGGGCAATATCCACAACTTGGAGGCTCCCAACAAACCACGAAGCTTCACCACAATGGAATATGGCTTCGAGGTGACCTCAACCGTCTAGGGTGCTCAAACACCCAAGAGTAACAAGATCCGCAAGGGATTAGTGGGGAGAATCAAATATCTCTTGGTGGAAGTGTAGATCGATGCCTCCTCAAGCAATCCTGAGCAAATCAACAAGTTTGATTGGCTAGGGAGAGAGATCGGTCGGAAATGGAGCTTTTGGAGCAACAATGGAGTGGTGGGGGAAGAGGTAAGTCTCCTTGGAGAAGAAGACCCCCTATATATAGTGGGGGAGCAAATCCAACCGTTATTTGAGGTTTCAGCCCGCAGAGAGCGGTAGTACCGCAACTCATGAGCGGTACTACCGCTGGCTGAGCGGTACTACCGCTTGGCAAGCGGTACTACCGCCAAGGCAAAAACTCGAGACCTGATATAGCCACGGATGAAATAAATTACATCCGTGGCTACATCCGTAGGGGAAAACGAAAGTAGCAAAATGCGACACGGTACTACCGCATCAGCTAAGCGGTACTACCGCTTAGGCTAAGCGGTACTACCGCACGGTATGCGGAAGTAAAAAATTACTTCCGCATCCACTTCTCATACTTAGACTTCAGCGCCTGGCCCAGATACACGGTACTACCGCATGGGGACGCGGTACTACCGCGGGAGCGGTACTACCGTGTCGGCAAGCGGTACTACCGTGTACCTGTGCGGTACTACCGCTTGGCAGAGCGGTACTACTGCATGCTTGGCAGAAGATCAGTACAGAAGCCACAGAATTGCCATAACGAAAGAAAGACCGGTTGGACCTCCAGAGAAGCAAGGAAAGGAAATGGAGGAGAAGGATGTGTATGTGTTGATTCTACCCGAACCTTTCCGACGCGGACCCCCTCTTAATAGTACGGCTTTCCTATTACTCAATGCCACCTACAGGGAGCAAAAAGAAAACACCGTCCTTCATGGGATCCGAGGGGCAAACAATCGTCTTGTGCCATAAGAGAGATATACCTGTATGAGCTTACAGCACACGATTAGTCCGCAAGAGTATTGTCATCAATCACCAAAACCATTAGGGAGAAAAGTGCCCTTACAATCTCCCCCTTTTTGGTGTATTGATGACAACACGAGATTTGCACAGAGAAGAAAAAATAGAGACATCAAAATAAGCCCTAGAGTATAGGTGAGCTCCCCCTGTATGTATGCCTACATATGATTGTGCTTTGGACTGCACTGCACACATACAGGGTATGGCGTTCCCCTATAGTCTACACATGTGATACTCTATAATACATTTAACTGCATAGGATAAGCATAAGGACATGATAAAGAGTTTAACGATACGAGGGCATATGTCTTACACCATATGGATTGTCTCACAGAAACACGCACAATAAAACCAAGTTCAACGAAAAGAAACACACACACAAGACGACACAAGACGGCAAATGCGCAAATGCAAATCACTCTCCCCCTTTGTCATCGAGACACCACAAAGGGAAAGAGAGGAAACGAAGATGGGTGGCAGCCCGGGAGAAGCTCAGTCGTCATACTCGTCATCAAAGCCCTGCTGCTCCTCGTCCTGATAGTCCTCATCAGATCCCTGCTGCTCTGGCTGATACTCATCATCAGAATCTGTCCACTGGTATCCCTGACGAGCCATCCAGGTAGCCTCTGGAGTGATGTTGTCCTCTGAGCCATCTGAGATCGCTTCACCATACAAGGACAGAATCTTCTTGTCCCTCTGACGAGTCTTCTTGTCAGTCACATGGGCACGGTATTGCCCCTGAGCCTGCATGCAGAAGAGAGCCTTCATCTTCTGCTGGAGCTTCTTGGCCCATGACGGCTTTTCTACGGTAGAGGAGGAAGAAGGGGCAAATCTGCCTGAGCGGACATCGGCAGGCTCCTCCATAGGCACATCCTCAGTGCCCATCTGGGCAGCAGCAGCCTGAGCGCGAGTAGTGGTGTTGGCCCAGCGAGGCTTGACACGAAGCTTGATAGGATCATGGCGGTAGCAGTCGGCCACCAACTCCTCCTCTGGATACAATTTTGCCCAAGTCTTGGAGATGAGCAGATATATGAAAGGACCATAGATAGGTACCTTGCGAGAGTAGATAGCAAACCGAAGCTCATTCCACATGATGTGGGAAATGTCCAGAGGAGCAGCCTGAGCGGAGCGAGCCTCCTGACACATCAAAAGCATATCCACCAGATAAGCGTGAACCTTGTCCTTGTCGCCAACACGAGGAAACAACGTGTTGCGAAAGATCCGATACATAATGTCCAGGAAGGGATTCAGCACATAGGTTGTTTTGCCACTAGCAAGAGTCTTTGCTTCATAGAAAGGAAGAAGTCTGTCCTTGTTGGCTGCTTCAGGATTGGCGTGAGGCCGAAAACCAATAGGGTTGGAGAGACCCTCATCGGGAAGCTGAAGAAGATCCATGAACTCCTTCCAAGTGGAGGTCATCTTGTGACCCTGAGTCATCCACGTCATGGGACGGTCTTCCTTGGCCTGAAAGTTGACAGAGGCATAGAACTGTGCAACGAGCTCAGGATCAAAATCGTTCTGGAAAGTCATGATATGTTCCAGACCCAGCTGCTCAATCAGGTCAAGGGCTTCTGCAAAATACGCCCTGTTGGTATCCTTCCTCATGTGCTCCACATCGATCCAGTGAGCATCCACATACAGATTTGCCTTGGTCTTGAGCACCTCATGATAGATGCGATACTGTTGCTTGGTCCAGAAGACATCATCACCAGGGAAGAGCTCACGAGGTTCCCCATATGGGTTGATCTTCCGTCTAGCCATGAACTCACCAGCAGGCAGTTCCTCCATAGACATGGATGATTCCTTGCGCTTGTTGGCAGAGGTCTTGTACCGACGCTGAGGATTGGGGTTGGAGCCCTCTGGCACATCGCTCGGGGTACGCATGCGCTTGGACCCGGTGTCACGAACGGGGTTGGTACGACGACCCGCAAAGCCTGAGCCACCACCTAAAAATACAAACACAAAACCACAGCAAAACAAACGCGAGAAGAATCAATGCCAGAGCCTCGAAAGACACAGGAAACCAAAGGAAATCGAAAAGAGAACATGCCACGAAGCTAGTGTGAGCCAAACGGCAGTACAGCTGACCCAACGGAAGTAAAAAAAATAGTACCGGAGGGCAAGCGGTAGTACCGCGTGGCACATGCGGTAGTACCGCATGCCTTACGGTAGTAGGATTTTACTTCCGCCCAAAGGGGCGGAACTAAAATATTAGTGCTGCAAGCGGAGCGGTAGTACCGCGTAAGGATGCGGTAGTACCGCTCGGCATGCAGTACCAAAATTTTACTTCCGCCCGAGGGGGCGGAACTAAAATATTAGTGCTGCATGCGGGGCGGTAGTACCGCGTAAGGACGCGGTAGTACCGCTCAGCATGCAGTACTAAAATTTTAATTCCGCTCGAGCGGTAGTACCGCTAAGTACAGCGGTAGTACCGCTAAGGTCAGATCGGATCTGGTTTACACCGTGCGGTAGTACCGCGGTTCTCCAGCGGTAGTACCGCACGGAACAGATCTGGGAAGATAAACAATTCGAAACTACCAACACGATCTACACACGGTACTACGGCAGATCAGTAACTTCGTGGCAACAACTCTAAGCAAATTTCCGGATCACAAACACTCTCCCACAACCTAAGCATCCATGGATAAGATCACGAAGAACACAAGAACGCACTAAGCAACTCCCCTAACCCTAAAAACTTAGGCAAGGCAAAAAGGAAGAAGGGAAACGGGGAAAAACCTGCATCCATGGCAAGAGGACGTGGTGGGGAACGATCCCACCGGTCGGAAAGAGAAACGAGTGGGCGAGGAAGGAGATCCGGCGAGGTCCTCCGGCGGCGTTCTTGAGAGAGAGATACAGGGACGTCGTGGGGATTAGGAGTGAATGGGTATGGGGGAGATGGAACTCCCCCTGCCTGCTTATAACCCCCACGCGTTTTGATACGTGCGGTAGTACCGCGGTCATTGCGGTAGTACCGCTTGCGCGGTAGTACCGCTCGCCAAGCGGTAGTACCGCTTTACCAGCGGCAGTAAAAAATTACTGCCGTGCTGGTCGTGCGGTAGTACCGTAACCCCATCTGCGGTAGTACCGTAAGTTTGCACGGTAGTACCGCTCCTCCAAGAACAAACACGGCTGAAAAGAGGCTTTAAGCAAAGAAAAAGGAGAAATAAAAATGCACGCACACGCAAAGTGAACCAACACACTCCTCAGAGGAGAGCGGTGGCCGAGGCCACCTATGTTTGAGTATATAGATATGGCACCGCGAAGAATTATCCTTGGGCCCATGATCCAAAACTCGACTTGAAACATTTAAACCACAAATGTATGGCAAATGATAAAGACTTGGTTAGTTTATGCATAATGGGGGGAGGAACAGTTCATTGAGAGAACAATACTCCCCCTATGTCCATGCCTACATCTAGACAAGATAGCTATATTGAGTGTGAGGGGTGTGTGTGCACAGACTCAAACCACATTGCTCAAATCTATGATATTTAGCTCATGCCTTAACTCGCGAAATCTAGCTTCATCCAGT
This sequence comes from Secale cereale, assembly GCA_902687465.1. Lineage (NCBI taxonomy): Eukaryota > Viridiplantae > Streptophyta > Magnoliopsida > Poales > Poaceae > Secale > Secale cereale. The sequence continues at coordinate 61,771,822 of LR738716.1, forward strand.
GGCTTCGTGAAGATATCTGCAA
>LR738716.1:61771887-61841306 GCA_902687465.1 Secale cereale
GAGTTTAACGATACGAGGGCATATGTCTTACACCATATGGATTGTCTCACAGAAACACGCACAATAAAACCAAGTTCAACGAAAAGAAACACACACACAAGACGACACAAGACGGCAAATGCGCAAATGCAAATCACTCTCCCCCTTTGTCATCGAGACACCACAAAGGGAAAGAGAGGAAACGAAGATGGGTGGCAGCCCGGGAGAAGCTCAGTCGTCATACTCGTCATCAAAGCCCTGCTGCTCCTCGTCCTGATAGTCCTCATCAGATCCCTGCTGCTCTGGCTGATACTCATCATCAGAATCTGTCCACTGGTATCCCTGACGAGCCATCCAGGTAGCCTCTGGAGTGATGTTGTCCTCTGAGCCATCTGAGATCGCTTCACCATACAAGGACAGAATCTTCTTGTCCCTCTGACGAGTCTTCTTGTCAGTCACATGGGCACGGTATTGCCCCTGAGCCTGCATGCAGAAGAGAGCCTTCATCTTCTGCTGGAGCTTCTTGGCCCATGACGGCTTTTCTACGGTAGAGGAGGAAGAAGGGGCAAATCTGCCTGAGCGGACATCAGCAGGCTCCTCCATAGGCACATCCTCAGTGCCCATCTGGGCAGCAGCAGCCTGAGCGCGAGTAGTGGTGTTGGCCCAGCGAGGCTTGACACGAAGCTTGATAGGATCATGGCGGTAGCAGTCGGCCACCAACTCCTCCTCTGGATACAATTTCGCCCAAGTCTTGGAGATGAGCAGATATATGAAAGGACCATAGATAGGTACCTTGCGAGAGTAGATAGCAAACCGAAGCTCATTCCACATGATGTGGGAAATGTCCAGAGGAGCAGCCTGAGCGGAGCGAGCCTCCTGACACATCAAAAGCATATCCACCAGATAAGCGTGAACCTTGTCCTTGTCGCCAACACGAGGAAACAACGTGTTGCGAAAGATCCGATACATAATGTCCAGGAAGGGATTCAGCACATAGGTTGTTTTGCCACTAGCAAGAGTCTTTGCTTCATAGAAAGGAAGAAGTCTGTCCTTGTTGGCTGCTTCAGGATTGGCGTGAGGCCGAAAACCAATAGGGTTGGAGAGACCCTCATCGGGAAGCTGAAGAAGATCCATGAACTCCTTCCAAGTGGAGGTCATCTTGTGACCCTGAGTCATCCACGTCATGGGACGGTCTTCCTTGGCCTGAAAGTTGACAGAGGCATAGAACTGTGCAACGAGCTCAGGATCAAAATCGTTCTGGAAAGTCATGATATGTTCCAGACCCAGCTGCTCAATCAGGTCAAGGGCTTCTGCAAAATACGCCCTGTTGGTATCCTTCCTCATGTGCTCCACATCGATCCAGTGAGCATCCACATACAGATTTGCCTTGGTCTTGAGCACCTCATGATAGATGCGATACTGTTGCTTGGTCCAGAAGACATCATCACCAGGGAAGAGCTCACGAGGATCCCCATATGGGTTGATCTTCCGTCTAGCCATGAACTCACCAGCAGGCAGTTCCTCCATAGACATGGATGATTCCTTGCGCTTGTTGGCAGAGGTCTTGTACCGACGCTGAGGATTGGGGTTGGAGCCCTCTGGCACATCGCTCGGGGTACGCATGCGCTTGGACCCGGTGTCACGAACGGGGTTGGTACGACGACCCGCAAAGCCTGAACCACCACCTAAAAATACAAACACAAAACCACAGCAAAACAAACGCGAAAAGAATCAATGCCAGAGCCTCGAAAGACACAGGAAACCAAAGGAAATCGAAAAGAGAACATGCCACGAAGCTAGTGTGAGCCAAACGGTAGTACAGCTGACCCAACGGAAGTAAAAAAATAGTACCGGAGGGCAAGCGGTAGTACCGCGTGGCACATGCGGTAGTACCGCATGCCTTACGGTAGTAGGATTTTACTTCCGCCCAAAGGGGCGGAACTAAAATATTAGTGCTGCAAGCGGAGCGGTAGTACCGCGTAAGGACGCGGTAGTACCGCTCGGCATGCAGTACTAAAATTTTACTTCCGCCCGAGGGGGCGGAACTAAAATATTAGTGCTGCATGCGGAGCGGTAGTACCGCGTATGGACGCGGTAGTACCGCTCGGCATGCAGTACTAAAATTTTACTTCCGTCCGAGGGGGCGGAACTAAAATATTAGTGCTGCATGCGGAGCGGTAGTACCGCGTAAGGACGCGGTAGTACCGCTCGGCATGCAGTACTAAAATTTTACTTCCGCTCGAGCGGTAGTACCGCTAAGTACAGCGGTAGTACCGCTAAGGTCAGATCGGATCTGGTTTACACCGTGCGGTAGTACCGCGGTTCTCCAGCGGTAGTACCGCACGGAACAGATCTGGGAAGATACACAATTCGAAACTACCAACACGATCTACACACGGTACTACGGCTGATCAGTAACTTCGTGGCAACAACTCTAAGCATATTTCCGGATCACAAACACTCTCCCACAACCTAAGCATCCATGGATAAGATCACGAAGAACACAAGAACGCACTAAGCAACTCCCCTAACCCTAAAAACTTAGGCAAGGCAAAAAGAAGAAGGGAAACGGGGAAAAACCTGCATCCATGGCAAGAGGACGTGGTGGGGAACGATCCCACCGGTCGGAAAGAGAAACGAGTGGGCGAGGAAGGAGATCCGGCGAGGTCCTCCGGCGGCGTTCTTGAGAGAGAGAGATACAGGGACGACGTGGGGGTTAGGAGTGAATGGGTATGGGGGAGATGGAACTCCCCCTGCCTGCTTATAACCCCCACGCGTTTTGATACGTGCGGTAGTACCGCGGTCATCGCGGTAGTACCGCTTGCGCGGTAGTACCGCTCGCCAAGCGGTAGTACCGCTTTACCAGCGGCAGTAAAAAATTACTGCCGTGCTGGTCGAGCGGTAGTACCGTAACCCCATCTGCGGTAGTACCGTAAGTTTGCACGGTAGTACCGCTCCTCCAAGAACAAACACGGCTGATAAGAGGCTTTAAGCAAAGAAAAAGGAGAAACAAAAATGCACGCACACGCAAAGTGAACCAACACACTCCTCAGAGGAGGGCGGTGGCCGAGGCCACCTATGTTTGAGTATATAGATATGGCACCGCGAAGAATTATCCTTGGGCCCATGATCCAAAACTCGACTTGAAACATTTAAACCACAAATGTATGGCAAATGATAAAGACTTGGTTAGTTTATGCATAATGGGGGGAGGAACAGTTCATTGAGAGAACAATACTCCCCCTATGTCCATGCCTACATCTAGACAAGATAGCTATATTGAGTGTGAGGGGTGTGTGTGCACAGACTCAAACCACATTGCTCAAATCGATGATATTTAGCTCATGCCTTAACTCGCGAAATCTAGCTTCATCCAATGGCTTCGTGAAGATATCTGCAAGGTTATCATGAGTGTTGACGTAGTGGAGCTCGATCTCTCCTTGCCTTATGTGATCCCGGATGAAATGATACCGAATCTCAATATGCTTCGTCTTGAAGTGAAGCACCGGGTTGAAAGAAATCTTGATGGCACTCTCATTGTCACACCAAAGAGGCACTTTGTCACAAATGACACCGTAATCCTTCAAAGTTTGCCTCATCCATAAGAGTTGAGCACAGCAACTGCCAGCGGCCACATATTCTGCTTCAGTGGACGAGAGAGATACACAACTTTGCTTTTTGGAAGACCAACTAACAAGAGAGCAACCAAGAAATTGGCACCCTCCTGAGGTGGACTTCCTATCCACTTTGTCTCCCGCCCAGTCAGAATCAGAAAAACCAACAAGGTTGAAGTTCGCTCCTCTTGGGTACCATAAGCCAAAGTTTGGGGTATGAGCCAAATATCGAAAGATTCGCTTGACAGCCACAAAGTGACTTTCCTTAGGTGAGGCTTGAAACCGTGCACAAATTCCCACACTCAACATAATATCCGGTCTAGATGCACAAAGGTAAAGCAAGGATCCGATCATAGAGCGATATACCTTTTGATCCACCGCTTTACCATTGGGATCAATGTCAAGTTGGCATTTGGTTGGCATCGGAGTAGTAGCCGGCTTAACATCACTAAGGTTGAACCTCTTGAGCATGTCTTGAGTATACTTGGATTGTTTGATGAAGATGCCTTCTCTTCGTTGTTTGATCTCAAATCCAAGAAAGTACTTCAACTCTCCCATCATGGACATCTCAAAGTGAGTGGTCATGAGTGCGGCGAACTCATCATTGAAAGCTTTGTTAGGAGAACCAAAGATAATATCATCAACATATAGTTGGCATACAAACAACTCCCCTTTGACCTTCTTAGTAAAAAGAGTGGGGTCGATTTTCCCAATTTCAAACCCACGATCTTGTAACAACTCGGTAAGGTGCTCATACCACGCTCGTGGGGCTTGTTTAAGGCCATAGAGTGCCTTATCAAGTTGATAAACATGATTGGGGAACTTAGGATCCTCGAACCCCGGGGGTTGTTTAACATATACCAACTCGTTAATGGGACCATTAAGAAATGCACTTTTCACATCCATTTGTTGCAATTTAAAGTTATGATGGGAAGCATAGGCAAGCAATAAACGAATAGATTCAAGACGGGCAACAGGGGCAAAGGTTTCACCGTAGTCGATACCCTCGACTTGGGAGTAGCCTTGAGCCACCAGACGTGCCTTGTTGCGGATGACAATGCCATGGGCATCTTGCTTGTTCTTAAAGATCCACTTGGTTCCAATGACATTATGGTTCTCCGTTGGTCTTGGCACCAGACGCCACACTTTGTTGCGCTCGAAGTTATTGAGTTCTTCATGCATGGCATTGAGCCAGTCGGGGTCTTCGAGAGCCTCATAAACCTTCTTAGGTTCAACAAAGGAGACAAAAGCTTGATGAGCACAATAGTTTGCTAATTGTCTACGAGTGCTTACCCCCCTTTTGATGCTTCCTAGGATATTCTCCATGTGATGTTCTCTGGAAGCAAGCCTGGAGGCAACTTTTGCAGCACGACGCTCCAATTGCTCTTCAAGAGATAACTGAGGAGCACTGAGTTGGTCATCTTGAGCGACGTCAGGAGCTAGATCTTGATCTTGAGCTTCCTCTTGATCTTGATCTTGCTCGGAGGAGAGAACTTGGCCTTGTGCATCATTTGGTGGATCCCCACCATCTTGTGATTGATCTCGCACTTGGCCTTGTTCGTCTGGTTGAGGGCCTTCATTTTGTTCTTCGGAAGCGTGTGGGTCTTGGGTTGGTGATGGTTCCACTTGAGTGGAACATTGTCCTTCTCCTTCGGCCACAAGGGGTTCCTCAACGGGTAGGATGTATCCAATACCCATTCTTCTTATGGCTTGAGGAGGAATTTCATCACCTGTATCACAAGTACCACTTTGCTCCACTTGGGAGCCGTTATTTTCATCAAACTCTACGTTACTCGTCTCCTCAATGAGTCCGGTGGACTTATTGAGGACCCGGTAAGCATGAGAGTTTGTAGCATAACCAACAAATATGCCCTCATGAGCTCTAGATTCAAATTTAGACAACCGAACACCTTTCTTAAGAATGAAACACTTACACCCGAACACCCGGAAGTACTTGAGATTGGGCTTGTTACCGGTAAGAATCTCATACGGAGTTTTGTTCAAGCCTTTGCGAAGATAGAGACGATTTGATGCATGGCAAGCGGTGTTGATGGCTTCGGCCCAAAAGTTGTATGGAGAGTTGAATTCAGCCATCATGGTTCTTGCAGCATCTATTAAAGTTCGGTTCTTTCTCTCCGCAACACCATTTTGTTGAGGGGTATATGGGGCGGCATATTGATGTTTGATCCCCTCATCACCAAGAAACTCATCCAAGGTGTAGTTCTTGAACTCGGTGCCATTGTCACTTCTAATCATCAATATCTTTGCTTCATGTTGTCGTTGAGCTTCATTTGCAAAGTTGATGACGGTTTGTTGGGTCTCACTCTTCTTCTTGAAGAAGTATACCCAGGTATATCTTGAGTAATTATCGACAATCACCAAGCAATATTTTCTACCCCCAAGACTATCAAAAGTGGGAGGCCCAAAGAGATCCATGTGGAGGAGCTCTAGAGGTCTCTTTGAATAGATGATAGTCGTGGGAGGGTGAGCCTTCTCATGTAGTTTTCCTTCAATGCACGCCCTGCAAGCACGATCTTTGGCAAAGCTAACATTTGTTAGTCCTCGGACATGGTCCCCCTTGAGAAGACTTTGCAAAGATCTCATATTGACGTGGGCCAAACGGCGATGCCAAAGCCATCCCACATCAACTTTAGCCATTAGGCATGTCGCAACCTTAGTGGGTTGCTCCGAGAAGTTAACCACATAAAGGCCGTTCTCGACATGCCCAACGTAGGCTACTTTAAGAGTCTTGCTCCACAAGAGGGCCACAGAATCAATATCAAAGAATGTAGCAAAGCCCATGAGTGCAAGTTGGCGGACAGAAAGTAAATTGTATGCAAGGGACTCAACAAGCATGACTTTCTCGATCGTGAGATCATGAGAGACAACCACCTTGCCAAGTCCCAATACCTTAGAAGATGAAGCATCACCCCATTCGACATTGGTGGCCATAGATGAACCGAGATGCACGTCCACCACCAAGTCTTTGCTTCCGGTCATATGATTTGTGGCTCCGCTATCGAGCAACCATGATCCCCCACCGGAAGCAAACCCCTACAATAGATCAATGCTTGGATTTAGGTACCCATTTGGTAATGGGTCCTTTGAGGTTAGTGACAAGGGTCTTAGGAACCCAAATGGACCATTCAATGTACTCATAAGAAGAACCAACAAATTTAGCAAACACATGGCCATCACTAGCACGGCATAAAACGTATGACGGATTAAAATCGCCGGCCATGTTTGAGGGTGTGGTGGAGTTTTTCTTGACCACACCACTTTTCTTCTTGGTAGAGGTGCCCTCTCCTTCTTTCACAAAGGATTGTCGGAGAGGGGGTGGTTGCTTTGTCTTGTCATTCTTCTTCTTCTTGGGCTTGGGAGCAAACCCAATTCCTTCCTTTGCCACCACTTCCTTTTGATTGCTCAAAAGGGCGTTGAGGTTCTTCTCACCTTGTATGCAAGTCACAAGGCCTTTCTCAAGTTGCTTCTTCAACTCGGCATTCTCTTCAACAAGATGCACATGCTCACAACATGGGTTAGTAGCATTTGCATTATCAATTAAAACCATGCGAGGAAAGATAGCCTTTTCCTTGGTTAGCGAAACTTGGAGTTGATCATGAGACTCCTTGAGAGAAGCATGCATTCCTTTCAAGGCCTTGTGAGCCTTGTCAAGTATGTCAAACTCCTTTTTGAGTTTAGCATGATCAACCGCAAGTTTTGCCTTCTCAGAGTTAAGGACACGAGAGACAACTAGAGCATGATCAAGATCTTTCTTTAATTTAGCATGATCAACGTTGTGTGACTCCTCAAGAGTCAAACGAAGACCACGCTCCTCCTCTAGAGCGTTAGAGAGATCCGATATCTCATCGGCATAGTCTCGACTATGCCCTTCCATTTTAGTGATGGTTTCCTCGTGAGCCTCAATAATGTCATTTGCCTCACCGAGTTGTTCCAAGAGAGCAACCACATGCTTCTTGGATTTGCCCTTGAGATTCTTTATGAACACATCAAATTCATTTTCTCCCTCCTTACTACCCTCACCCTCATCAATACAATTAGTTAATGAGGGGTTAGAAGAGATAGTAGAGTTGATGATCGGAGTTACCTTGTTGGTGGCCTTGGCCATAAGACACTTGGCGGTGATGTTTTCGTTTGGTGAGTTGAATAGAGATGAGTGCGGAGTGGTAGCAATTGCAATTGTGGCCATAGTGGTCACCTCATCCTCTTCATCATTGTCATCATCCTCCACATATTCTTCTTGAGCCACCAACACTTTCGGAGGAGTCTTTTTGATGAAGTTGTTCTTGTTGGGATAGGACTTTGACTTGTCCTTCCGAATAAGCTTGCCTCCAAAGTCTTCTCTCTTCTCATATGGGCAGTCTGCAACGAAGTGGCTTACATTTCCACAGTTGAAGCATGTCCTTACTCGTTGCTTCCCTTTGTTCCCACTGGAGTTATTCCTATTGAAGTTGGACCTTGAATTCTTCTTGCCCCAGAATTGCCTAGAAGCAAGAGCCATGTGCTCGTGATAGGCATATTTGGTGTCCTCGGGGCAGCACTCATCATCATCTTCAACTTCCTCCTCTTCCACACAAGCCTTGGCCTTCAGGGCAAGATTAGGCTTCTTGGATCATTGAGCTCTTAGGACCGCATTGTCGGCGGTAACGTCAAGGATCCTCATGGCAACAAATTCATCCAACACTTCGTTTGAGGATAAAGTGTGGAAGTCCGGTCTCTGACGAATCACAGAGGACATGGCCTTGTGATAGGGCATCATGGCCTTGAGGAACTTGCGCTTGATCCAATTGTCATCCGTGTCCTTACTGCCATGGTCTCGAAGAGATACTGCAAGAATAGTTAATCTTCGATAAAGTTCACGAGGATCTTCATCCTCGATCATTGCAAACTCATCAGCTTCATCTTGCACTACTTCATAGTTGGAGCGTTGAATGCTTGTGCTTCCCTTGTACATTGTGCCAACATGTTCCCATGCTTCCTTGGCCACAGTGAATGGACGAAGATGAGCAATGTCTTCAGGAGGGATTGAGTCTTGAAGAATGCAAAGTGCGGACTCGTTGAACTGATGATCGGCAGTTTCTCTTGGAGTCATGTTGTCAGGATCATACGGATAAAAACCTTGCTCAATGATTCTCCAGAGGTTAGTGGAACAATGATTAATATGACGTTTGAAACGAAACACCCAAGTAGCAAAATCAGTATTTTTAACAAACTTCGGTGGAGGCCCGACGGAATTTAAATGCGGTGTGGGGACGGGTCCTCCATAGTGAGTAGGCGGAGGAGATTGGGCAAATTTCCCACTACCATGCTTAGTGACCGGGGCTTGCTCACTACTAGCTTCTCCCTTGTCGGGATTAGCCTCTGACACGTTGGTAGCGGGACGACCCACTTCCAACGGTGAGGTGGATAATTTAAGCCCCTCAAACATTTCTTTAAACATGCCCTTGACCTCGCTCGCTAGTGATTCTTTCAATGTGGTCAAGGCCACATTGAACTCCTCACGAGTGACGGAGGCTCCCCCATCTACCGTAGGCAAGGACGGATTTCCATCGGAATGGTCCTCCGTCTCGACTACGTTGTCAACCATACTCTTTGGACGGTAAAGTCCTTAAAAAGAGACGAGGCTCTGATACCAATTGAAAGGATCGATATGGTTGACTAGAGGGGGGGTGAATAGGCAACTAACAATTTTTAGCTTTTCTTAACCAATTAAAATTAGGCGATAAAATAAGTTGTCTAGATAAACTACTATGAAGACAACTAATGACAATAAGCCCAACAACTACACAAGCATGCTATAGGAATTAAACAAGTAAAGCATGCAAGAGTAAAGGTAAGAAATAACCACAAGTAGAACCGAAGGAGACGAGGATGTGTTTCCGAAGTTCCTTCCCTTTGAGGGGAAGTACATCTCCGTTGGAGCGGTGTGGAGGCACAATGCTCCCCAAGAAGCCACTAGGGCCACCGTAATCTCCTCACGCCCTCACACGATGCAAGGTGCCGTGATTCCACTAGTGGTGCCCTTGAAGGCGGCAACCGAACCTTTACAAACAAGGTTGGGGCAATCTCCACAACTTGGAGGCTCCCAACAAACCACGAAGCTTCACCACAATGGAATATGGCTTCGAGGTGACCTCAACCGTCTAGGGTGCTCAAACACCCAAGAGTAACAAGATCCGCAAGGGATTAGTGGGGAGAATCAAATATCTCTTGGTGGAAGTGTAGATCGATGCCTCCTCAAGCAATCCCGAGCAAATCAACAAGTTTGATTGGCTAGGGAGAGAGATCGGGCGGAAATGGAGCTTTTGGAGCAACAATGGAGTGGTGGGGGAAGAGGTAAGTCTCCTTGGAGAAGAAGACCCCCTATATATAGTGGGGGAGCAAATCCAACCGTTATTTGAGGTTTCAGCCCGCAGAGAGCGGTAGTACCGCAACTCATGAGCGGTACTACCGCTGGCTGAGCGGTACTACCGCTTGGCAAGCGGTACTACCGCCAAGGCAAAAACTCGAGACCTGATATAGCCACGGATGAAATAAATTACATCCGTGGCTACATCCGCAGGGGAAAACGGAAGTAGCAAAATGCGACACGGTACTACCGCATCAGCTAAGCGGTACTACCGCTTAGGCTAAGCGGTACTACCGCACGGTATGCGGAAGTAAAAAATTACTTCCGCATCCACTTCTCATACTTAGACTTCAGCGCCTGGCCCAGATACACGGTACTACCGCATGGGGACGCGGTACTACCGCGGGAGCGGTACTACCTTGTCGGCAAGCGGTACTACCGTGTACCTGTGCGGTACTACCGCTTGGCAGAGCGGTACTACTGCATGCTTGGCAGAAGATCAGTACAGAAGCCACAGAATTGCCATAACGAAAGAAAGACCGGTTGGACCTCCAGAGAAGCAAGGAAAGGAAATGGAGGAGAAGGATGTGTACGTGTTGATTCTACCCGAACCTTTCCGACGCGGACCCCCTCTTAATAGTACGGCTTTCCTATTACTCAATGCCACCTACAGGGAGCAAAAAGAAAACACCGTCCTTCATGGGATCCGAGGGGCAAACAATCGTCTTGTGCCATAAGAGAGATATAACTGTATGAGCTTACAGCACACGATTAGTCCGCAAGAGTATTGTCATCAATCACCAAAACCATTAGGGAGAAAAGTGCCCTTACACTTACTTTGGCGTACCGCCCATGCTTTGAACCTCAACCTTTCTTGCAGTGTAGTCAGCATTGGTTTGCGTTCGTGGTCCTGTCAATTGCCCAGCTGTAATTTGTTTACCTCACATAGCTGTTTTATCGTCTTTTGGGAGAGAGACATCACTAGTGAGCATCATGAGACTCCGGTCCATATTACCATCATTGATCACATCCACTATTTACTTTTCGCTATTTTATTTACTATTGCAAAAACTATCTATCACTACTATCATATTGCTTTTAACCCTTTGTGAACTACAAGGCCGGAGAGATTGACAACCTCTCTGTACTCGTTGGGAGCAAAGTTATTTGTATCTGTGTGCAGGTCCACGTTGATTGCTAATTGCGCCGTTAGCAGTTGACACCTACCTGTTGAACCTAGGAGTCTCTGGGGATTCGATCCTTGGCATCTTTGCTAGGGGAAAACACTTCTACTTACTGCATCTTACACCTTCCACTTGGGGTAACCAACGAGGGGTTCGAGGCCCATCAAGGAGTATTTTCTGGCGCCGTTGCCGGGGACTCCACTCTTCAGGATAGGGGAGTTGCATGCTATCTTTTACCTTTGCTTTTTAGTCTTGTTAGTTTACCTTTCATTTTAGCTTTAGTTCCTTTTATCGAAAATCACAAAAAAAATTATTTACCTTCCTGTTAGTAGTCCTATCTGTTTAGTTAAACATGTTAGGATTTGGTGCTTTGAGGGAATCCGAAGTTTTAGATTTCCATCAAAGGGATGGAGAAAATATGAAGAAGGCATGGGACAGAATTTCTGATGCACATAGGAGAATTATGCCTTGGATACCTATAAAAATTGTGCTTAGAAATTTTTACCATGATCTTTTTAAATGGTTTAAACACTCCCTTGACATTATAGCCGAGGGAGATTTCCTAGAATGTGATGAGGCTAGAGCTCTTGAAATTATACATGGTCTATCTAGTTACTTTGTTTATGATCATAATTTTGATACTGTCATAGATAGACTTGCTACTATTGAAAAGAGAATGGATGCTCTAGACTTAATGAAGGTAGAGAAACCTAAACCCAATAAAAGAGACATTTTGGAAATAGACGATGATTGGGAGCCTTTTGTTAGGATGAGCATCTCTAATCAAGATTTCCTTGCTTATTGTGATATTGGATCTATGGTTTCTACTATGCCAAAAATTGTTCATGATTCTTTAAAATTTAACATGGATAGATTACCATTATATCATGAACATACTAATGGAGATATTTCTGAAATCCAGGGAAAAATAAAAGATGTACCGGTTAAATTCCTTAAAGGGATTGCAATGATTGATTTCTTCATCATGGAGCCAAACCAAGGAAATATAGTGCTTGGAAGGGACTTCCTCCGAGCAGTTAAAGGCTTCATTGATATAGGTAAGGGACAAATCCGCTTACGCGGGAAGGCAAAAGGTGTGTACCCCTTTACTAGAAGGAACAAGAATGAACTTGTTGAGGAATCATTTGAACCAATTTATAACTCCGATTATTATGATGAATATTGATTCCTCTATGCATTATGCCTAGCTTAAAGGCATAAAAGAAAGTGCTTTTGGGAGGCAGCCCACATGAATAATTTTTTTGCTTTTGTTGCGTCTTGATGTTGTTTACTGCTGTAGCATCATCATTGTATCTTTGCTTTTCATATTTGTGCCAAGTATAGCCTCTGATTGCTAGAAAGTTCAAAAGTTGTGAGGTGCTGTCCAGGAAACAGATTCTGTCCTTGGATAGAAAAATTCGTATAAAATCACCAGATCATCTTTTTGGTCTGAATTTTTTCGACAGCGTTCTCTATATAATTGTCTTTAGTGCATCAGTTCTGATTTTTTTGATTTGAGTTGCAGAAGTATCCCGAACAGGTCAATTACTGCCTGCTGTTCTGTTTTTCACAGATTCTGTCCTGTTTTGCCTTACCTTCACTTTGCAAATTAAGAACTTGCTTTGCAAAAACCTTTTGGCAATCTTGAGAAACAGTAGAACTTCAAGAATATCCTTATTTCCAGCAAGGTATAATTATTTTATTAAGGGTACTAACCTCGCTAATCAGATTATGATGAGTTGTGTATGAAGGGAGTTTTCAAGTGTGCGAGGGAAGATGATAAAAAGATTCAGGAGTGTCAAGCGCTCAAGCTTGGGGATGCCCCCGTGCACCCCCAAGAAATATTCAAGGAGACTCAAGCGTCTAAGCTTGGGGATGCCCCCGTGCATCCCCTTCTCCATCAACATTATCAGTTCGTCTTTCGTTCCGCTATATTTTTATCACTTCATGTGTTATGTGCTATGCTTGGAGCGTCTTGCTTTTAGTTTTGTTTTTAGTTTTTCATAACGAGTCGGAACCCAGCATTCCTTTATGTGGGAGAGAAACACGCTCCACCTCTACCTAGAACATTACATAGAATTTTCATGTCTATCTATGCTGTGTGTGTTCTTTGTCTTTTTAATAGCTACTATCGTGCTCTGCTCTTAGTATTCATGCTTATCTTTTCAAGAGCTTTTATCTAGTTGGTTGCTTGAACTCTCTTTAATTACCATGCTCACCTTATTAAGAGAGTTTGCTTCCGTTGCATGGGTTAATGTGTCTATGATAAAGATGCTACTTTCATGATGGTGCTTAGTAGTTCAGGTTTTCTTATGGTTAATCTCAAATAGCTGGGGGGTTCCCAATGTGTTATTTGAGTACCAACTTGGTTTGTTTGCCTATGATGTGGTATGGTTTAGTAATATCTTCCTTCGAGAATTTATTTTGATTGACTTGGCGTATGCTCACGCATATTCAAGACTGTAAAGAAAGTCTGTCAAGCCTTGATGATCTTTTATTTCTAAGTAGCGATATAACTACCATGCCTGATTCAATATTGCGTTGTCGCTCTGCATGATTATGACCGTCATTGCTCTCTTAGTTGGTCGCTCCCAGTCTTTTGCTAACCTCCACCTGCACTAAGCAAATTAACCATGCAATACATAGCTCATGGGAAAGTAGCCTAAAAACTATTGTGGTAAAGAATATGTTGCTTATGTATCTTATTTCTTATGAGTTGCTTGCTGAGCGGTAATCATGTTTCTCGGGACGCCATCAACTGTCACACTTTTGTTGAATATCATGTGAGTTGCCATGCATGTTCGTCTTGTCTGAAGTAAGGGTGATTTACCGTGGGTTGAATAACTACGCATATTGTTAGAGAAGAACATTGGGCCACCAACCAAAGCCATGCATCATGGTGGAAGTTTTAGCTTGGACCTTAATCCTCAATCTCTCATGAGAATATGCTTATGCATTAAAGAGGAGTCCATCATCTATTTTCTATGTTGTCCCGGTATGGATGTCCTCAAGTTGAGATCTATCCAAAACGAGAAATCAAATGCGATCTATCTCCTTGGACCTTTGTACAGGTGGCATAGAGGTACCCCTTTGTGACACTTGGTTAAAACATATGCAATGCAATGATAACCCATGGGGATCCGAGCTAATTAGGACAAGGAGCGAGCACTATTGGTATTCGATGGATGAGGCTTGCAACTTATAAGATGTTTTATGCATGACACATATGAAGTACTACTACCGTTGACACAATTGCTTCCATGTTTCAAAATAAAAAGCTCTAGCACTTCAAGCACCAACTACTGAGAGCATGATTGTCATTCTGAGTGTAATGTGCATTGTTCCAAAGTAGCATTGTCTTTTGCATGATTGTGATATCGTTTATTCTGAAATGATTGTATCTAGTCATCACTTAAACCTTGAAGGTGCCCTTGCATTTATGTTTTGCATCACTAAAGGGGGCAAGCTAGATATCACTTGATCATATTTGCACATCATGTTCATTGCAAATCTTTTTGATGTTTCAGTTTCATGTTGTAAAACTTTCAGTCATTTGTGATTTTCTCTTGAGACAACTTAATTACTATAGAATCATTGTCTCAGTAAGCTTTTGTCATATGACTATGAGAAAGTCCTATATGGTTAATAGCATGTCACCACAGAAATTATTCTTGTTATCATTTACCTACTCGAGGACGAGCAGGAATTAAGCTTGGGGATGTTGATACGTCCAAAACGTATCTATAATTTCAGCTTGCTCCATGCCACTTTTGGGTGATATTGCTATGATATTCATACACTTCCATACACTTTTGATCATATTTGGACTAACTTACTAATCCAGTGCACCCCAGTGCCAGTTTCTGTTTTCGGCTGTTTTTGTATTTCAGGTTTTCACGTTTCGAGAACTGCCCAGAAAAATCCAGAAAAATTATATAAAAAATCAGCGATCCGGAAACAACACTGCGTCCGAAGGGCAGCCTGGGGGGGCCACAGGGGCTCCAGGCGCCCTGTTGGCGCCCCCCCTGGGCCGCGCCGGGGGGGCGCCTGGGCCCCCCGAAGCCCGTCCGGTGCCCCCCTTTGGCATATATTTAGAGGGACCTCCGAAACCCTCAGAACAGGAACTCTTTTCGCGATCCCATCTCTGTTCCGCCGCCGCCACCGCTTCCAAGATTGGGAGCACCAGGAGAACTCTTCCCGACACCCTGCCGGAGGGGAGGATCACCACCGGGAGCTTCTCCACCACCATGGACGCCTCCCGGATGACTCGTGAGTAGTCTCCCTTGGACCATGAGTCCATGACCAGTAGCTATGTGATGTTCTCCTCCCGTTCTTGTGCTTCACTAATTAGTCCTCGTGAGCTGCCCTACATGATCGAGGCACCTATGTAATCCTTATGCTGTTGCTATGTTGAGTTTGCTGGGATCCAATGGATTATGAGATTATGTTCAGATTGATCTTGAGTAATATATTTGATTCACCTCTTTTATATTTTAGTTCATAAGTAATTCTTGCATGTTCTCCATTGTTATTTATTGCTTTGGCCGAGTAATAGGTAGTGACTCCAAGAGGGAACGTTATGCTCGATTGTGGGTTCATGCCCCTCGATGACTAGCTTGAGTGACAGAAACATGAGTCTAGGGGATGTGCTGTTGCCACAAGGGGGAAAACAACGGTGCTTGTGCCCGCGGGTGCAAGGATTGTTTACTTTACGCAAAGTTCTTTTAATGCAGTTGTCTGTTGCATTGAGTTTACACTATGGGTGGGACTCGCAACTTAATACCAGCGAGATGTTCTGGATAGATATCTCAAGGTGGATGATTAGTAGTAGATATTGATGGATTTCGGTCTACTTACTTTGGTGTACCGCCCATGCTTTGAACCTCAACCTTTCTTGCAGTGTAGTCAGCATTGGTTTGCGTTCGTGGTCCTGTCAATTGCCCAGCTGTAATTTGTTTACCTCACATAGCTGTTTTATCGTCTTTTGGGAGAGAGACATCACTCGTGAACATCATGAGACTCCGGTCCATATTACCATCATTGATCACATCCACTATTTACTTTTCGCTATTTTATTTACTATTGCAAAAACTATCTATCACTACTATCATATTGCTTTTAACCCTTTGTGAACTACAAGGCCGGAGAGATTGACAACCTCTCTGTACTCGTTGGGAGCAAAGTTATTTGTATCTGTGTGCAGGTCCACGTTGATTGCTAATTGCGCCGTTAGCAGTTGACACCTACCTGTTGAACCTAGGAGTCTCTGGGGATTCGATCCTTGGCATCTTTGCCAGGGGAAAACACTTCTACTTACTGCATCTTACACCTTCCACTTGGGGTAACCAACGAGGGGTTCGAGGCCCATCACGTGCATAATGGTGCTTAGTAGTTCATGTTTTCTTATGGTTAGTCTCAAATAGCTGGGGGTTCCCAATGTGTTATTGGAGTACCAACATGATTTGTTTGCCTATGATGTGGTATGGTTTAGTAATATCATCCTGCAAGAATTTATTTTGATTGACTTGGCGTATGCTCACGCATATTTCAGACTGTAAAGAAAGTCTATCAAGCCTTGATGATCTTTTATTTCTGAGTAGCGGTATAACTACCATGCCTGATTCAGTGTTGCTTTGTCGCTCTGCATGATTATGACCGTCATTGCTCTCTTAGTTGGTCGCTCCCAGTCTTTTGCTAACCTCCACCTGTACTAAGCGGACTGACTGCTTGTGCATCCAAATTCTTTTAAACCAGTTATGCCATATGAGTCCACCATACCTTCCTATACATGGTATTTACCTTCCATTCCTAACGAAGACTTTCATGTACCATCTCGAAATTATTCAAAAAAAAGCATTTCTCTTTTGTGCCTCTGTTTTAGTTCATGAGGAAGTAGTAGTTAATTCATGATCTTTTTAAGTTGGACAAGCTTCACCCCGGGATTGCATGTCTAATGTGCAAACCCATAATACGAGAAGGAACTGGCAAAGAGTGCGCCCGGCTCAAAATTAATATAACAAACAAACCCTCCTTCACGCTTTGTTCATGAGAAATCAGAAAACTTTGGCAGTGATAAACAAAGGAGATTAAGAGGATGTGATCGTCCTCATTCGGGAGCCGTTCCTCAAAACTTGTCCATCTCAAGAAGTGATTGAGTTATCTGCTAGCATTTGTTGACGGAACATGCATAATCTAAAAAATAATTATTACCTCTGTTTTTAAAACCAAGAGCTCTGGTACATGCTTTGTCTTTGTTTCCGACCATGGGTTTTCAACCTTGCCAACAAAAGCCACGGTTCGAGAGTCTCCGCCTTCTTTAAGCACCAACTACTGAGAGCATGATTGTCATTCTGAGTGTAATGTGCATTGTCCCAAAGTAGCATTGTCTTTTGCATGATTATGATATCGTTTATTCTGAAATCATTGTATCTAGTCATCACTTAAACCTTGGAGGTGCCCCTGCATTTATGTTTTGCTTCACTAAAGGGGGCAAGCGAGATATCACTTTATCATATTTGCACACCATGCTCATTACAAATCTATTTGATGTTTCAGTATCATGTTGTAAAACTTTCAGTTCTTTGTGATTTTCTCATGAGGCAACTTAATTACTACAGATTCATTGTCTCAGTAAGCATTTGTCATATGACTATAAAAAGTCCTTATATGGTTAATAGCATGTCACCACAGAAATTATGCTTGTTATCATTTACCTACTCGAGGACGAGCAGGAATTAAGCTTGGGGATGTTGATACGTCCAAAACGTATCTATAATTTCTGCTTGCTCCATGCCTCTTTTGGGTGATATTGCTATGTTATTTATACACTTCCATACACTTTTGATCATATTTGGACTAACCTATTAACTCAATGCACCCCACTGCCAGTTTCTGTTTTCTGCTGTTTTTGTATTTCAGGTTTTCCCGTCACGAAAACTGCCAGAAAAATCCCGGAAAAATTATATACAAAATTAGCGTTCCGGAAGCTTCCACACGGCCGAAGTAGGGCCGGAGGGGGGCCACCAGGGCTCCAGGCGCCCTGGTGGCGCGGCCCCCTCCTGGCCGCGCCGGGGGGGCGCCTGGGCCCCCCAGGCCTCCACTGATGCCCCCCTTTGGCATATATTTAACATGCGTCCCGAAACCCTCGAGGACGGAACCCTTTTTCGCGATCTCATCTCTGTTCCGCCGCCGCCGCGCTTCCAAGATCGGGAGCACCAGGAGAACTCTTCCCGGCACCCTGCCGGAGGGGAGGATCACCACCGGGAGCCTCTCCACCACCATGGACGCCTCCCGGATGAGTTGTGAGTAGTCTCCCTTGGACCATGGGTCCATGACCAGTAGCTATGTGATGTTCTCCTCCCCTTCTTGTGCTTCACTAATTAGATCTCGTGAGCTGCCCTACATGATCGAGGCACATATGTAATCCTTATGCTATTGCTATGTTGAGTTTGCTAGGATCCGATGGATTGTGAGATTATGTTCAGATTGTGTTTGAGTAATATATTTGATTTACCTCTTTTATATTTATGTTCGTAAGTAATTCTTGCATGTTCTCCGTTGTTATTTATTGCTTTGGCCAAGTAGTAGGTAGTGACTCCAAGAGGGAACGTTATGCTTGATTGTGGGTTCATGCCCCTCGATGACTAGCTTGAGTGACAGAAACATGAGTCTAGGGGATGTGCTGTTGCCACAAGGGGGAAAACAACGGTGTTTGTGCCCGCGGGTGCAAGGATTGTTTACTTTACGCAAAGTTCTTTTAATGCAGTTGTCTGTTGCTTTGAGTTTACACTATGGGTGGGACTCACAACTTAATACCAGCGAGATGTTCTGGATAGATATCTCAAGGTGGATGATTAGTAGTAGATGCAGATGGATTTCGGTCTACTTGCCTTGGCGTACCGCACATGCTTTGAACCTCTACCTTTCATGCAACATAGTTAGCATTGGTTTGCGCACATAATTCTGTCAATTGCCCAGCTGTAATTCGTTTACCTCACATAGCTGTTTTATCGTCTTTTGGGAGAGAGACATCACTAGTGAACATCATGGGATCCCGGTCCATATTACCATCACTGATCACATCCGCTATTTACTTTCTGCTTTTACATACTAGTTACAGTTTTACCTATCACTATTATCTCTTGCGTTTGATCCTTTGTAAACGACAAGGCCGGAGGGATTGACAACCTCTCTGTACTCGTTGGGAGCAAAGTTATTTGTATCTGTGTGCAGGTCCAAGTTGATTGCTAATATCTGGCGCCGTTAGCAGTTGACACCTTCTTGTTGAAACTAGGAGTCTCAGGGGAAATCGATCCTTGGTATCTTTGCCAAGGGAAAACTACCGCTACACTGCATCTCAAACCTTCCACTTGGGGTAACCAACGAGGGGCGAGAAGCCATCAGTGCCCTCCATACCAACAGTTTCCAAGGAATTTATTATTTGACAATATAAAGTAAATTTATTTTTAATTTCGGGACTCGACATCCCTAATAGCTTTGCCGTACTCTCGTGCAATGACAAGTGAATAAACACTCATCTTGAGAATAACACATCTAGCATGGAAAAATATTGGCCACCCCTCACCGCCTCGTGCGCAGTACATGCACACAAAAGAGAAGTTTATTTTGAAAATTAGAGATGGCACATACAAATTTGCTTAGAACGGCAAGGGAATACCGCATATAGGTAGGTATAGTGGACTCATTTGGCATAACTTGGTGATGCCCAAGTAGTATTTTTTACTTAGTACAAGGTGGAGGCTAGCAAGGGATTGAGAAGCGACCAACCAAGAAACAAAAAATCACATAAGCGAGCATTGAGCATAACTAACACCGAATAATGCAACATAAGTAGGATGTAATTTCATTGCATAACTATTGACTTTCATGCTTGCATAGGGGATCACAAACCTTAACATCAATATTCTTACTAAAACAGAATTACTCATTAACATGGCTCACATATCACTATCATCATATCTCAAAACTATTACAAAGAATCAAGTTTATTCTGTCCAATGATCTTCATGAAAGTTTTTATTATATCCCTCTTGAATATCTATCACTTTGAGACTATTTTTATGCATTACTTTTGATATGCTCAAAAAAATATAAGTGAAGAAGATGAGCATAATATTTTCTTCTCTCAAATTAATCTAATTGAAGCATGAGAGATTTTCGTCAACAATAATAAATCACACCGTTCTCAAAAAGATATAAGTGAAGCCCTAGAGCAAATGACAAACTACTCCAAAAAGATATAAGGGAAGATCATGCGAGTAGTTAAGTAAATGGATAGCTATGTGATGAATCTCTCTTATTTGAAAACTTTCAGATCTAAATATTTTATTCTAACAACAAGAAAAACAAAATAAAATGACATTTCAAGAATAACACAACTCATGTGAAGAAGCAAAAACTTAGGATCAACCGATACTAACCGATAATTGTTGATGAAGAAAGGTGGGATGCCTACCGGGGCATCCCCAAGTTTAGATGCTTGAGACTTCTTCTTTCTCACCTGTAGCGATGCTTAAGTGATGGACATGGTGTGAATACATAGACAAAACAATATGTCCCTAGTGTGCCTCTACTAAGACTAGCTCATTGATCAAAGATGGTTATGTTTCCTAGCCATAGACATGAGTTGTCATTTGATCAACGGGATCACATCATTAGGAGAATGATGTGATGGACAAGACTCATCCGTTAGCTTAGCACTATGATCATTTAGTTTTACTGCTATTGCTTTCTTCATGACTTATACATGTTCCTATGACTATGAGATTATGCAACTCCCGTATACCGGAGGAACACCTTTTGTGCTATCAAACGTCACAACGTAACTGGGTGATTATAAAGATGCTCTACAGGTGTCTCCGAAGGTGTTCGTGGTGTTGGCATAGATCAAGAATAGGATTTGTCACTCCGAGTGTCGGAGAGGTATCTCTGGGCCCTCTCGGTAATACACATCATAATAAGCCTTGCAAGCAAATGACTAATGAGTTAGTCACGGGATGATGTATTACGGAACGAGTAAAGAGACTTGCCGGCAACGAGATTGAACTAGGTATTGAGATACCGACGATCGAATCTCGGGCAAGTAACATACCGATGGCAAAGAGAACATCGTATGTTGTTATGCGGTTTGACCGATAAAGATCTTCGTAGAATATGTAGGAGCCAATATGAGCATCCAGGTTCCGCTATTGGTTATTGACCGGAGATGTGTCTCGATCATGTCTACATAGTTCTCGAACCCGTAGGGTCTGCACGCTTAACGTTTGATGACGATCGGTATTATGAGTTTATGAGTTTTGATGTACCAAAGATAGTTCGGAGTCTCGGATGAGATCACGGAAATGACGAGGAGTCTCAAAATGTCCGAGACGTAAAGATTGATATATTGGACGACTATATTCGGACACCGGAAGTGTTCCGGAAAAATTTCGGATTTAACCGGAGTGCCGGGGGTTACCGGAACCCCCCCGGGGAAGTTATGGGCCCTAATGGGCTTTAGTGGAAAGAGAGAGGGCCGACCAGGGCTGGGCCGCGCGCCCCTCCCCCTTGGTCCGAATTGGACAAGGAAAAGAGGGGGGGCGGCGCCCCTTTCCTTCTCCCTCTCCCTCTCCTTCCTTTCCCCTCTCTCCATCTTGGTGATTCCTATTAGGAATAGGATTGCAATCCTATTCCTAGTAGGATTGCTCCTCTAGGCACGGCATAGGAGGGCCGACCGGCCTCCCCCTTGCTCCTTTATATACGGGGGCAGGGGGGCACCCAAAGACACACAAGTTGAATTGTTTTAGCCGTGTGCGGTGCCCCCCTCCACAGAAACACACCTCGGTCATATCGTTGCAGTGCTTAGGCGAAGCCCTGCGCCGGTAGCTTCATCATCTCCGTCACCACGCCGTCGTGCTGATGAAACTCTCCCGCGACGTTCTACTGTATCAAGAGCTCGTGGGACGTCATCAAGCTGAACGTGTGCTGAACGCGGAGGCTCCGTACGTTCGGTGCTTGATCGGTTGGATCGCGAAGAAAGTTCGAATACATCAACCGCGTCACTAGACGCTTCCGCTCCCGATCTATGAGGGTACGTAGACACACTCTCCTCTCTCGTTGCTATGCATCTAGTAGATAGATCTTGCGTGATCGTAGGAAATTTTTGAAATACTGCGTTCCCCAACATATTAATACAATTAATTAAGTGTTTCTTCGTGCATGTGGTCTCGCCAAAGATTCTTAGTTATTCCCCTATCAATTGCAAAGGCATGTAACTTGAGGCTTTGAATATTACCTAATTACCTCGACATTCTAACCTCTAAAACGGAAGTAATATGCTTCACGACAATAAGGAAATGATGAGAGCGAGGCCCCCTCTCAACATTTGCGAAGGCTACTAACTCGAACATGAACAATAGATTATTGATCGCACAAAGAGTTCATCCATATCCCCGAGAACTAGTACAACTACTCAAACATGTAGACTAGCAACATAAAATAGAGGGTCAAGTTACAATACGACATCGAGCCGGTGAAGGGAGAAGGCTTGGTGTTGGTGGTGATAGTGGAGATGGAGGCGCCAGTGATGGTGGTGTTGATCGATGATGGCATTGTTGGAGATATGCCCTCGAGGCAATCATGTATGATGATATTTCCTATGTGTTTATGAATAAAGATAGTCCTTGGATGTAATCAATGATACTTGTTGGCAAGTACGTGACTTGTTTGTGAGATCTTGTGTTGTATGATATATCCTAAATTGTCCCTAGTCACAAGTGATGTGTGGGAACACGTCGGACTAGACTAGCATATGACACGGTGGATGGCTCGGTCTCACTAGCCATGGAGCATTGGATGCTAACCGGATAATATGGACTTGGAAAGGTCTGGTCGGATTCGACGTAGTCGGATCCGAGTCGAGATAAGGTCCGAGTCGGACAGACCCAACTATGAGACGCAGCGATATGTCATCTATGAGTCTCTAGTACAACATACGTTCTATGTCCTAACACCTAAGCTGACCCATGTACTCGGGGTGGTGATATACTTGCTTTGGGCCGACCAAACGCTACTCCGTGACTGGGTAGTCACAAAGGTAGGTTTCGAGCTTGTCCAGAACCATGCTGCGAGACGTGGTCGAGCAAGATGGGATTTGTCCCTCCGATCAAGAGAGATATACTCTGGGCTCCTCGTGTGATCCGACCAGGATAAGCATGGCCATGCAACAAGGATTATGAGATAATTCGGTTTAGATCGGCATCACTGGAACGAGAAAGAGGTCGGGCTAGCACAAGGATGACAGACTCGCCTTGAGCCCGACAACATATATCGTGTGGCAAAGGGAATGGAAGTGTGACACGTCGCACAGGTTCGCCTAACCAGCTTCGTAGTCTGCTTGGTGGTCGGCACGCCTTGCTAGAGGCCGCTACCAACCGTACAGGTCGGAGGTTATCTGAACTGTGACCAAGCCGACTTGAACCTAAGGGGTCGCGCGCTTAAAGGAAGGAACCTGTGAGGTTGGATCCGACTCCATGAGTCAGACTTGGTCCTACTCGGACTCGAATACAGAACAAACAGACTTTGGGCTTTAGGGTCCGTGCGAGGCCCAAGTGTTGAGCCTGCGATGGATGCCTATATATAGTAGAGGTACGGCACACTCATTCGGTTGATCGCTTCGGTGCCGTCATTAGGGTTTGCATGTGTTGTGAATAGCCACCTCCACTCGCCGCCGGTTGTGTGATCAGACCTAGCAGTCCACCGCACGACGTTCCTCCTGCACGCGCGGATACCGTTAGAGGCGGTGCACCCGCTCCGCTCCAGCGAACCTGTTCGTGGGATCCGATCGACGAGGAGGAGACGACTCCGGAGATGCGCTGCCGGCCCCAACTCTACTTTCGATGCACGACACTACGTGTCTAGTGGTAACGATCTATGATCCATCTCCCTTAGCATGTTCCTGGATGTTCTTCGCGTAGGAAAATTTAAATTTGCAGTCGACACACCCTACGGTAGAACCCAACAGGTGCTAACGCGATGGTGATGGAGGGTGGCGCCGGTAGAGGTGCCTATGCGATGGAGATGGCACTGGCCCGAAGGATGGTGCGCGCGTGGTGCAGCCTCCTGTTCTTCTTCTTGATCTTGTCCTTCTATGGTAGTGGAGATGGAGCAGCAGAGATTGATCTTGGATGACAGTGGCCACTAGGGTTGGAGGGGTAATTATAATGCCTCTCCTCAAGCCTCCTCCATGGACGATGGTTGCCTTCTTTGATCCAATGGTTCAAGGTGAGCCAAATCCTCTCCCAAGCCCTTCCTTGTTATCCAAAGATCGCGTGGGAACAAATGGGAATGAAATCGGTGAAGAATCTCATCTGGAAGGGCAACTTTCAGGCTTGTCTCAAGTTGGTACGACCGCCGCCATCGAATGAGGTGGACTCCTTCGGTATTTTGGTCGCCATTTCGTCATACGGACACCGATTTTGACATTCTTTGGCTCGTTGGGATCGTTAGAGCCACGCCAACATGACTTTGGTATTAGATCTTGATTGGAGAACTTTATAAAAGAACCATTTTTTTCATTCTCTGAAACGCCTAAGTCAGGTACCGGAAGTCCTCCGTATTGAACTCATCTTTGACCCTTTCATCGTGCTTGCCTGCTTGGTCCTAGCTTGCTCCAAACCACCTGTAAACATGCCAAAAAAAAGCAAACTAACAAAAACTAAATAAAACACTAATTATGGAATGCTCACAATGAAAAGTTTTAAAACTGGTAATCATGCTTAATGGACACATATTGATTTAGTGGGACATGATCTGTGAAGAGAACATGTAACAAATGATCTCTAAAAATACGTAAAATATGATGCAGGCGAGTTCCAGAGAGAAAGCTTCGCGCTCTCTGGCACCGGCAGCAGCGGCACCCGTGGGTGTCGCTTGCTTCATGAAGATGTCATCGTAGGTCTCATCCCTGTGTCAGGGCTTAGGTGAAAATATTTGTCTGTTTGCTTGAACTCGGCAACGGCGACGCTTCGCGTCATCACCCTTTTGGGTGCGCTGTTGTGGAGCTTGGCGTCGTCAATTGGGCCGCAGCAAGGTGTTAGCCTCGTTCTAGGCTTCGTGTTATATATTTTGATTTGCTTTGTAAGAGGGCCCCTCACCAAATTGTATCGATCGGCTGTGTACTCTGTTGTGTTAATTTATATATAAAGCGGGGCGAAAGCCTGTTTCAAGGAAGAAGCCTTACCCCAAGAATTCTCCCTTGGTCACCATGCTCTCTTTGAATACTATGTTAGAACATCTCGAATAGATGATGTAGATGAAAAATAACAGATTTTTACGTCAACAAGCCAAAAAGATGCTGCTCCAACAAATGATGTTATATGCAATAAAAAAACTCGAGATTTGCTCTTGATGTAAAATAGGGCACCAAGTGATGCACAGCACTTGGGCTGCTCGAGCAAAATGCACACAGCCTCCACTGCCACGCGAAATTTTTCCACCATGCGCCTGTCGCCTGCCTATTGCCACCCGACCCCATAGACGCCTCCTCCGACTCCATGGCCACCAACACCGCTCCGGTGCACCTCCACGGTAATGTAAATTTTACATTATTTGTTGGAGTTGGAGGTTTTTTGTGATATAAAATTTAAACATCTCCTGGAGTTGGAGGTTTTTGGTGATGTACAAAACCTCACTTTTTGGTGATGTAAATTGTACTTGAAGCATAATTTGCTAATGTAATTTACATTATCTAACAGAGATGCTGACATGAGTGTAAATTATGTTTGCTGTTTGTAGCTCATAGTTTTACTCAAACTTTGTCATCCAGTAATATATAAACAATAGAACAGATACTTTGTATACAGTAATATGAACAGTAATTAAGTGCCAAGTGTGACACAAACTTAAGAAGGAGGTGCTAACTGCTAAGTTGGCCACTTTCGTTTCCATTCTGAATATGAAGGATCCAACAATAGGTGGAAACATCAGTGTTAAGTTGTGCCGTATAAACAGTTTTGGATTGAATCAACAGTAAGACAAAGAACACCAGAACCATTCCATTAGTTATGAAAGTCCACTCACGAGATTTTCCTACAAATTTTCCAAATAGCATACTAGCACAATTCTCCGGAGAGCAAACTACACGCATGGCTCTTGGGGAAAATACTAAAACAGAGTAACAGAAGTACACGCCAAAGTGGGCTCATATTTGTTCAGTCCATGGCATGACAGTAGCGCTGATGTAGCTGTATGTCCGTCATCTTGGCTATTACACCGCAGCCCTTCTTTCTGCACCTTCCGAATCGAACTCCCTTGGCCTTGTGCGACATGTTTACATGGTGATTAATCTGAAATGGAGATGAATGATATTTTTGCCTATCAATTGGCGATCAGTCACACAATTTGAAAATTAAGAGCACATATATAGCTACCTCGTTAGCATGGTTGCCAATTTCCGTGGGCCTTTTGACATTGGGGTCAAGGTAGCAGCCTAGGCATGGCTTCTTTTTCTTGTAGCGATTATCTCTCCAGTACCTCACATGAACATTCTCCGGATCCTACGAAATCAAACATGTGTTATTCAAAGGTGATTAAATCTTCAAGATCTGCACTTCTCTTAGCATGGTGCTAGGCAGTTGTTCTTCCTACGTACTCACATTAATACTTTAAATTTGAATCTATCTATATAAAGATGACCGAAGTAACGACGAATATTTTGATTATTTTTGCACCAAATATACATTTGTGGCAAAAAAAAGTCCTAAATAAGGTTCAAACCACGACCAACAGCATGTTAGGCTATGGACTAGCTGTCACGCTAGATATGTAATTGCGTTAATTTTGTGCTACCTGTTCTTTTTATCTATCTGTTTACATTAAAACTATTTGACTTTGAAACAAAAATCTCATTGATTTGTATGAAACAGATTTCGGAATTTTGAAAATTTGGACCATTTCGAGGGTGAGCAAAATTTTTGCCACTTGGAAATCGTAAACCTTGTTTTACATTATATCTAATGGAGATGCTGACATGAGTGTGAATTAAGTTTGCTGTTTGTATGTAGAAACCTTGAACTAGACAACAACAGATGACAATGGTGATGATCCTTGTATGTTTTTTCAAGCAGAGAAGCAGAGAAGCTGCATGAAACAGGGGAGGGGATCGATTGTAGGTACCTCGTCGGTAGGAGCAGAACGCCGTGCAGGCGGGGCACCAGTGGAGGCCTCGGCCTTGGCCTCCTCCCTCATCTTGATGTCCTCCTCCCTCTTCTTGATGGCCTCCTCCGTCCTCCTCCTGGCATCCTCCTTCCTTTTCTTCTCCACCTCCTCCTTGGCCGCGAGCATGGCTTCCTTCTCCTTCTGCATCTTCATGGCCTGGAGCGCCTCCTTCCTGGCTTGGAGCGCCTCTCGTTCCTTAATCTTTTCCTCCTCCTCCTCGTCCTTCTCATGTGGTCTTACAACCGGGTGAGGGTGAACTTTACCTAAAAGCTCATGTGGCAATCGAAGTATCATTGTGTAGTACTTCAAAGAAAGCTGCATATAATCCATCGCCAAAAAATGTTCACCAACCTCAATACCTTTGTCGGAACGCTAGTATTCTTCGTCTACCCTTCCACTTCCATGGTTGTATTCTATCACGGCAACTTCGATTTCTGTTGACATCTCAAAACAAGACATTTTTTTTGGTATTTTGGGTTAAGGAGAAACATTAAGGTAAATAACAAAAAAAACAAAAAAAAAAGTAAGTGCAAGAAGGTAAGTAATGACCATGCGCCATGATCCCCGGCAACGGCGCCAGAGAATGATTGATTTCCTACAAGTGCACATGGTCGTTGTAGCACTTTCATGATATAATTGTCGAACCCACATGGAGCGGAAAGGAATGCACTACAAACCCTGCAATTGCGCTATCACTTCCGTAGTTCCGTACGCACCCAAACCGGAGTTTGTAAATAGTCTACTCTAATGGTTGCTACGGAAACAAAATTAAAAGGAGTATTACTAAATTATGAACGAGAAGGAAAAAAACTGGAATTAAAATACACGAAGTTGGTAAGAATGATGCTTGAGTAGTAAAGCATTCTTGAGGGTTCCAAAATCATCACGACTAATATGCACTTTATATTTCCAAGCCACTCTTGATGTGCATAAGTGGACGGATCAAGATACAAAACATGTTCTACTCTCACGTAGACTTCATGCCACATAGGCCACCAACCGTAATTCCCCACGACGGTTATCAATACAATTAATTAAGGGTTTCTTCGTGCATGTGGTCTCACCAAAGATTCTCCTTTATTCCCCTATCAGTTGCAAAGGCATGGAACTGAGGCTTTGAATGTTACCTCTAATTACCTTGACATTCTAACCTCTAAAACGGACATAATATGCTTCACGACAATAAGGAAATGATGTGAGTGAGGCCCCCTCTCAACATTCGCGAAGGCTACTAACTCGAATATGAGCAATAGATTATTGATCGCACAAAGAGTTCATCCATATCCCTGAGAACTAGTACAACTACTCAAACATGTAGACTGGCAACAAAAAAGAGAGGGTCAAGTTATGAAAGTCCACTCATGAGAATTTCCTATAAATTTTCCAAAGAGCATACTATCACACTTCTCTGGAGAGTACACTACACGCACGGCTCATGGGAAAAACACTAAAACAGAGTAGCACTCAATACAGAAGCACATGCCAAATTGGCCTCATTTTTCCTCAATCCATGCCGTGACAGTAGCGCTGATGGAGCTCGATATCGGTCATCTTGCCTATGACACCGCAGCCCTTCTTGCTGCACTTTCCAAATCGAACTCCCTTGGCCTTGTGAAACCTCTTGACATGGCGCTGAATCTGGAAGGAAAAATGATGATGTTCAGATCAACATGGCGATCAACCACATAAGTTGAAAAATGACAGAACATATATATCTACCTGGCGATCATCGTTGCCGATTTCTGGGGGGCTTCCGACTTTGGGGTCAAGGTAACAGCTTAGGCAGGGCTTCTTGCTATTGTGGCCATATTCTCTCCAGTAGCTCGCGTGAACATCCTACAAAATAACACTTATGAAAAGTTGGCAGAATCCTTCTAAATAACACCCCTTCTCTTAGCATGGTGGTAGGCAGTTGTTCTTCCTACGTACTCACATTAATACTTTAAATTCGAATCTATCTATATAAAAATGACCGAAGTAGCAATGAACATTTTGATTATTTTTGCCCCAAATATACATTTGTGGTACAAAAAAGTACTAAATGACATTCGAACCACGACCAACGGCATGTTAGGCTATGGACTAATTGTCACGCTAGATATGTAATTGCGTTAATTCTGTGCTACCTGTTCTTTTATCTATCTGTTTACATTAAAACTATTTGACTTTGAAACAAAAAATCTCATTGATTTGTATGAAACAGATTTCGGAATTTTGAAAATTTGGACCATTTCGAGGGTGAGCAAAATTTTTGCCACTTGGAAATCGTAAACCTTGTTTTACATTATATCTAATGGAGATGCTGACATGAGTGTGAATTAAGTTTGCTGTTTGTATGTAGAAACCTTGAACTAGACAACAACAGATGACAATGGTGATGATCCTTGTATGTTTTTTCAAGCAGAGAAGCAGAGAAGCTGCATGAAACAGGGGAGGGGATCGATTGTAGGTACCTCGTCGGTAGGAGCAGAACGCCGTGCAGGCGGGGCACCAGTGGAGGCCTCGGCCTTGGCCTCCTCCCTCATCTTGATGTCCTCCTCCCTCTTCTTGATGGCCTCCTCCGTCCTCCTCCTAGCATCCTCCTTCCTTTTCTTCTCCACCTCCTCCTTGGCCGCGAGCATGGCTTCCTTCTCCTTCTGCATCTTCATGGCCTGGAGCGCCTCTCGTTCCTTAATCTTTTCCTCCTCCTCCTCGTCCTCCTCCTCCTCCTCCTCCTCCTCCTCCTCGAGCGCATCCTCTTCCTCCTCCTCCTCCTCGAGCGCATCCTCTTCCTCCTCCTCCTCCTCCTCGAGCGTATCCTCCTCCTCCTCGGGTGCATCTTCCTCCTCCACTTCCTCCCTGTTCTTGTCTTCCTCCGCCTCCGGCTTCTTCTTCCCTCCCTTCTTCTTGTTCTTCTTCCGGCCCTTCTTCTTGTTCTTCTTCCGACCCTTCTTCTTGGTGCCCGTCATCTTGTCAGAGTTCTTGGAGGTGGTCGCCTCATGGTGTTCGCCGCTCGCCACACCAGAAGCTCGGCACAACCGCATCACAAAGCACCGAAGGGACATCCCCATGGAATTGGCTACGGCGCGCAAGAAGTCGAGCCAGGTGCCTTGCGGCGGTGGAGCGCGTGGCACCCGCACCCGCACCGGTGGCGGTGGCGGTAGCTCCTCGCCAACGTGCTCCATCCGGGGAGGGGGAGGGGGAGGGGGGGAGGAGGAGGAGGGGAGGGAGGTGGTGGGGTGGGCGATTTCTGGTGGAGGGGGCGGTGGTTTGTGGTTTCCGGCGGGGGATGAAGGGGCCCGGGGATGAATGGGGGAGGGTGCCGCGGTGTTGGTGTTGGGACGGGGAGGAAGGCTTGGGCGGGAGTTTAACGACTCTCTCTTTCAAGCAGGCGACGAGGGAGGGGCCTATTGGGCCGGATGAGTTTGAGCCCAAATTGGCTTTTCTTTTTCTCTATTATATCCTATATAAATCGGGTCGCCTCTCCGAGCTCCGGCGGCCGGCCGGCGAACGTGGCCGCTCCCAGACGTCGGCTGCTACTAGGCAACCGACCGACACGTTTGAGTTCCGACTGAACCGAACCAAACCGACCGAGCCGTAACTCTTACTAGGTTGCTCCAGTCAGTCCCAAACCAGACCCACCCACCTTCCGCCGCCGGCGACCAGCTGCAGTGGAGCAGCTCACCTGCGTCTCCCTCCCATCTCCGTCCATCAACCATCCCTCTCCGCGCGCCTTCCCGGCCGTCGAGGATACCGCGCGCGCCTCCCCTGGCGCGAGGTCCAGCTCGCCGGCCTCCTCACTGGCTCATCGTCATCGCAGCGCAGGCGCAGCCGGGGCTCTCAACCACCTGGTCTCCGGCGCGTATCCTCAAAGGGCGCCGGATCATCTCGGTCTCCTTGCTGCTATGCCAGGGACGTCCACGACCTCCTCTCCTCCCCGCCCCTCCAGCTCCAATGGCAGCATGCCCGCCACCTGCTCGACGAAATGTCTGTGCCCAGTCTACTCCAGGGTACGTCCCATCTTCTCCATTCCTCAATTGGCAATCATGTGTCATCTTTTTTTCTGCTGAATTGAGTGCGTTCTAGGCAGGCAATGGAGCCGAGCCCAAGCAAAGCATGTTGCTCACACATCCATCGAAATTCTTAGTTCGCGTGTGTGTTTTGCAGCTCACAAAGACATCAACCTTCCTGAGGTGCTTTCCTGATGTTGAGTCGCTGCGTGTCACGGTACTTTCTAGCATTGCATTTTACTACTGTTGCCTGCTGTCACCAGATGATGCATCACTTGCTGAGATGGTCACTGAGTTGTATAATTTGCAGCCTGCAGAATGTGATCTGGCAAGTTCTAGGAAGATCAGGATGTTCCCACCGTAAAGGTGCTGTTGCGCATCTGGGCGATGCCGTTCTGCGAGTTCCGGTACAAGCTTTCCTTCCTTCGCTACTTCTTCAGGAGTGCATGTGTTTTTAATTATGCAGCCATTTGGATGGCCAATCCTAGGTTCACTTCAACGTCCGTGGATGAGATGCTATCCAGTGTTGGAGAATATGAGTAATGAAAAATGCGCTAGTGAATGTAAGGTGCTTGTCTATGAGAGTACTGGTCCTGAGGGAGGTAGACGCTGGACCTTTTGGCGAGGAGCAAAGTTTTCTGATGTTTAACCCTTTTGCACCAGTTAAAATCCTCTAATATAGATGGTTTATTATCATTTTCCAGTATCTACACGTACCGCACTGCTTTACAATTGTTTTGCATATGCTATCTGAACATTGGCTAGTTCTCAGCAGATTCTACTAGAATAGTTATCGGAACATTGGGTTATCTGAACATATGATGGACCATCTAGCACTAGCAGTATATTGGTCTTTCAGAGCTCTTTGATTATGAAATGTGAAACTTTATGTGCAGCTATGGAAACTAGGTTGATTGATTTAGCATGTATGCATCCACCAGAACCAGAATAATGGATGCTTTTACATCTTAGCTGCAAGGCATGCTCCCGGGGCACCGTTTTATCTTGGCACCCTGATTACTGTAATATTTTACTATATGATGATAATGCTACTTTTATGATTGGCCATCCAGGTTTTTAGAAACAGAGTTCAAGGTCACATCTTTCTGGGAGCTCTGCCAGAAGGTCTGGATGATGCGGGAAAATGTATTGCGCTGGATCCTACTTATCTGATGGGTTATGCGTGTAAATCGAAGGTTCAAGACCTGATGCAGAATTATGAAAGTGCTGTGGCAACATACATAGAAGTGTGATCCAAACAGTACCATTGTAATTGATGGCTTTAAGAGGTAGCATCCCAGTTCTTCTGTTTGCCTTCTTGACGTTATAATGAACTAATATTTGTTTTCATTGGGCTAGATGTGTGACATGCATTGAGAGGTCTAAAGGCGGTGACGTTGGGCCTGAGGATTTAGAAGACAGTTTGGTTAGTCTGGTTTATTTCTATGCGATAAGGCTTCGATCATTATTTGTTTCTGTTCAATTTTTCCACACACATTTCTTGCATGCGTGGTTTACTGTGACTCTGTAGTCCTTGTGCAGCAGGGAACAAAGAAACTGTACCTTGACTGGCAATGAAAACCTTCTAATTAGTAGTTAAACTTTACCCCTTCAAAACAATCTGATTGAGTTTTATTATCCTCATTGACTAATTATTTGCTCTCAATGATCCTAACAGAGAGATTGACATTCGGACTTTGATTTGTGTAAGGAAGCTTCTGATGAGCCCTCGAGGCAGATTGAATCTGAACGAGTGGTAAGTCCATATCATGGTGTCCTAAAGAATTATCGTGATAAGCATATATTTTTGA
The DNA here is from genome assembly GCA_902687465.1 of Secale cereale. Lineage (NCBI taxonomy): Eukaryota > Viridiplantae > Streptophyta > Magnoliopsida > Poales > Poaceae > Secale > Secale cereale. Next base: position 61,805,047 of record LR738716.1, read on the forward strand.
ACAAGCTATCTTATCTAGACCGGAGGGTCGCACAATAGCCTATTGGATGCCTATTGGATATGCATGCATCTATGCCCAATCTACTCCAGGGTACGTACTTTCTTAGGTCCCATCTTTTCCATTCCTCAATTGGCAATCATGTGTCACCAAGTGTGTGATCTTTTTTCTGCCGAATTCAGTGCGTTCCAGGCAGTCAATGGAGCCGAGCCCAAGCAAAGCATGATGCTCACACAACCTTCGAAACTCTGAGTTTGCACGTGTGTTTTGCAGCTCACAAAGACATCAACATATATGATGCCAGCCTTCCTGGGATGCGCTGCATATCACGGTACTTTCTGGCGTTGCATTTTAGTACCGTTGCTTTCTGCCACTAAATGATTCATCACTTGCTGAGATGTTCAGTTGAATAATGTGCAGTCTGCAGAATGTGATCAGGCTCAACCTCAGGTTCTAGGAAGATTGGGCTGTTCCCAATGTAAATGCGCTGTTGCGCATCGGGGCGATGCCGTTCGGTAAGTTCCAGGGAGGGGGAGCAATTCGAGCTTTCCTTCCTTCGCTACTTCTTCAGAAGTGCATGTGTTTTAAATTATGCAGCCGTTTGGATGGCCAGTGTAGAGAATATGAATAATGCAAAATGTGCTAATAAATATAAGGTACTCCCTCCGTAAACTAATATAAGAGCTTTTAGATCACTACTTTAGTGATCTAAACACTCTTATACTCCCTCCGTCTGGACAAAAGTTGTCCCCAGCGTAGTGTAATGCCATTTTTTCAAAAACACCCTCATAACTTCAAATTTATTACAAACAGGTCACCATACAGGTCGCGTCTCCTTCCTTCTTCCTCCTCCCGTCGCCGGCGCGCGTCGCCAGGGCCAGTCGTCAGCCCAGGACTTGCGCCGCATTGGACGTGCTCCTCCGCCGCCCAGGACCTGTGCCGCCCTGGTTGCTCCGTCGCTGCACAGGACCTGCTCCTCCGCCGCCCAGCACCTGCGCCGCCCTGCTTGCTCCGTCGCCGCACATGACCTGCTCCTCCGCCGCCCTCCTTGCTCCGTCGCAGCACAGGACCTGCTCCTCCTCCACCCAGCACCTGCGCCGACGATATCCCCTCCTTCCTCCCAGGGCCTGGGCCGCCGCCGCCCGGGACCCACGCGCGCCTGGGTCTCGAGCGCCTGGACCACGAGCTCCCGCCACGCCTGGACCACGAGCTTGCCTCAAGCTCTCTCGTGGTTTGGACCTCAAGCTGGAGCCCCTTTTGCTGCTTCTCTTCAACTTGCTGCTCCTCCCCTGCTCGTGCTGTCGCCCGGAGCTCCCCTTCTCGTGTGCTGCCCACGGAGCTCCCCTGCTCATGCTGCTGCTGGTGAGAAGACGTACATGGCTCTATAATTTGTTCATCTCCAGTGCCTTGCTTGCTTACTTGCTCTATAATTTGAAACACAACTGATTTGTGTACATTGTTTGCTTCTTGCTCTGTAATTTGAAAAAATTCAGTTAACATTGGTGTTGATTTCTGATGGAACAATCTTTAGTACTGCCAGAAAATGTTACAGACGGGCAGAATCATTCATGGCAATAAAAAATAAGTCATGGGCAGAATCATGAGATGATGAGAAAGGTTATAGAGGGGCAGAATCATTGACAAAAGAAGGAAAAAAATCAACGGCTATAGAGGGGCAGTTCTGCACACATAGTCAATGGAAACAAATTCAATACACCATTTGAAGATCAATACTCCTTACTGTAACCAAATGTTCTGAAGCATTCTGAACCAAATTCAGTGAACGCACATGGAGTAGTTTAAGTATTGAACCAAGGTAATTAGCTCCACTACATTGTCAGGTTTTCTGTTATTTTTGTGAAACATCAGGGCATCAATGTGAGTGCATCATGTAAACATTATGAGAATGATTAAGGATTCAGCAATCAAATTATAATTATAACCAGAACAGAGGAACAAATACCATGGTTAGTGTAATGTAAAAAATAGAAAATGGAGCTACCCACTTGAAGTTATTGTAGTTACTCACTTGAAGTTACTGTAGTAGTGGCCAAAATTCAGAAAAGTGGCCAAAATCAAAGCTTATGAAGAAGGTACTCCAACAGTTAAGAGTGCCAATAAGTTCAGTTTTCATGTACTCCCAAACTGCTAACTAAATTACAGTAACAATAAGTTCAGTTTTCATGTACTAAATTACAGCAAATTCAGGCCAGATTTAGCCAATTGGAAACATTATTTCTGCCACTATGCATAACTGAAAATTATTTCCGAATAATTGGAAACAATTCAATTTGCTACAGGAACAACCATTACAAAGAAGGAAGAATAAAGTGCATCCAAAATCATTTCAAATTTGTTACAGATCATTTCCGATTTGGAAAGAAGCATCCATTTGAAAAATGCTACTCCAATCTTTTGTACGCTAACAATTCATCTTTTGTACTCTTGTTATGAGTACAGGTTGGAGCACACAACTATGGATTTGAAATTGATCCCGGAAGAGGACGATGAAGCTCAAGAAGAAGAACAAGCTCAACAGGGTGACACTATTAATTTGAACTTGATGCCGGAAGATGAGGACGAAGCTCAAGAAGAAGAACAAGCTCAACATGGTGACGCTATGGATTTGAACTTGATGCTGGAAGATGAGGATGAAGACATTGAATTGAATTGGTTTCCTGAAGAGGAAGAAGCTCAAGAGGCACAAGAAGATGCATAATTGGAAGAAGCTCAAGAAGATGCATAATTGGAAGAAGCTCAAGAGGCACAAGGAGATGCAGAATTGGAAGAAGCTCAAGAGGCACAAGGAGATGCAGAACTGGAAGAAGCTCAACAAGCTGATGCACAAGGCAATCCAAGAGGGAAGGACCTGACAGACAAGGAGAGATTTGGTGTTTACTTTGCTCTGTGAGTAATCGAGCTTAGAGATGGACATGTTCACCTATATGACAGGGTGCTCATTGCGACTATGTTGAATCCTGAATGTTCATGTGCGAAGAAGAAGAAGAAGAATCTTATTTCCAAATAATTTCAGTCTACAATCTATCAATTTGTAAGAAGAAGAAGAATCTAAGTATTACAATTCTTCTTCTTCTTGCAGCATTTCAGTATTTGGATTCAGTACTTGAAGCATTTCAAAATGACAGCAGTGACAAAATAACAATACTCCAGCAAGGAGTAATTCAGTACTTGGATTAGCTTGGAGCATTTAAAAAAATAATTTACTGCATACTCAGTTTAAATTTCAGTTTCAAGCATAGTTAGATTTACCTTAAAAATACAAGCTTCTGAAATTTGTTACAGAAATTTTCCGACTAAAAAGGTAACTGAATTTTGTGTACTGGAAGTTTACAGTGCCTAGTGTAGGAAAGTTTCTGAATTTAGCTACTCGTACCTCTATCTACACATACATGAGTGGCTAATCTGCTAACTACACGCAAAAACATCATGAATCCAAAATCTAGGAGACAAACTTTGTGTAAAACATTCTGAATTTTTACAATGAACATTTCTGAATTACTAATTCAGTCTGAACATGTCACAACATTTCTGAATCAACATTTCTACACTAAACCAGAGCAAGGATTCTACTCCATGAAGGTGTTGCCTCTGTCTTCTAAATCTACTGAACATTTCTGAATACAGTAACGTAGAGAGCATCAAGCAGTAATAGAGAGCAGAGAATGGAAACCTATGACATGGTAAATAATTCGATGAGTAAAATGAACTTCAATCCATGAAAGTGCAGAGCTTAAGCTCTATTCAGCAGATGAAAAAAGCAGTACCTCTCTTGACATTCGACCTCTATTGACGAACTTAGGGGCGGGCTCGACGGTCTCGACAGTGGTGGGCAGGAGAGCGAACCTCTGCCGCGCTACGGCGTAGCGCACCTCCTCGAGGACCTCGGGCACATTGACCAGCTGGCCCGCGGTGGAGGCGAGCGCGGTGCCGCCCGAGATGACGGCGTTGGCATCGACGGCGGCCACGGCCAAGCCGCTCGAGTTGGTGCAGCTGGACACGATCCGGCTCACCCCCTGCGCAGATGACTCCTTGGCCACCGTCTCCCGCCGCGCCGTCGCGGCCGCGCCCCATGCCATGGGGGTCGGAGCGGCGGTAGCGGGGGGAGACCGGGGCGGGAAGGCCGCGTCGCCGGCCGCCAGGCCGAGGGATGGCCACGCTTCTTCCATCAACGCTAGGAGGGAGAGGGTGGGCGCGAGCAAGAGACACAGCGGGAGAAAGAAGAAGGAATTTTTGGGGTGAAAGCTGGGAGATTCGGGAGGCAGGCAAGGGAGGCAGAGGAGCCGTGCTAGGCAAAAGGGAGCGGCCGAGGAGGCAGCTGCGGCGGCGGTGGAGGACGCGCGGAAGAGCAGGGGAGCAGCGCGGCGCAGGGGAGCTCCGGCGTCCATGCGCCTGTGTTGGAGCGGCGGAGCATCGACTGGAGAAGACGAGGAGTGCGGGTTGTGTCAGGAGTTTGGGGAGTGGTTTTTTATAAAATCACCATGGGGACAACTTTTCCCGGACGGAGGGAGTAGTCCCTATTCGAGGAACTATTATATATTCCCCCTGAAAAGAACCATTATATTCGCCAGATAAGAATGGAGGAGGTTAGTCGATGCAACCCCTTTTCAGTTCTGTCAAATGTACGTCTTCATAATTTCACCCAGTCACCTTAGATAACCCTTTTGTTCTCCATATAAGGCTATCTCTTCCAGTGTGTTCAACTAAAAATAGCCAATTGACTTTTTTTGTCTTCATGTAGGTCTCTCTGTTCCAGCATGTTTTAACTAAAAATTGTCATATGAATCATCATTCATTGGTTCAATCTTCATTGATAATCTGACAAAAAGTTCACTACTTCGATACTATAAAAACTTTATGAAACCAACAAGCTAACCTTATTTATCAATGAAAATTTTGAAGCCTTTCATAACTTTTTTAAGGATTTTTTTCATGGCTATTGTTTACTCACTTAATAAAATCCTTCTCCTATACGATGCTACAAATTCCCGCAGCAACGTGCGGGGTATCATCTTGTAATGCCCCGGATGTAATACTTTCCCTTTTGGGTATATATTATATCTCCGGCTTCATCTATTTCCATTTCGGGTTCTTTGTCTTTCGGGCTTTCGTCGTTTTGTTGTGTGAGTGTGTGGCATTCATTCATATCATGTAGTCATGTGCATTGCATTGCATTGCATTTGTGTTGTGGGTTGCATCCGGTTCGTGGCGTTCCTTCCCGTTGTCCGTTTCGTGTTCCGGAGCTCCCTCACGTGTCCGTGACGTCTCGTAGGCCTACTTTGTTGTTCGGGCGTTTTATGTTACCGGTGTGCCGCGAGGTTGTGTTGCGTGTTGTTGTTTTGTTGTGTGCAACCCGCCTCTCAAATCTCGTCTCGTTTGGGCTCCGTTGACTTTTCCCTCCATTGTCCGTGTGAGTCCGAAGTGCCTTCGCTTCGTGTCCCGGAAACATCCCTGCTGCAGTCTTTTATCTCCTTCTAGTCCCTTCTAAACCGTCCCCGCGATCGACTCCGTCGGATCGCGATCGGAGGGCTCCTAGCGCCCTAAATCTCCTCCTAACCCTAAAAAAAACTGCTACATATAGACCCCCCTAGTCTATTTTGGCATCCCCTTCTTCTTCCTCCTCTCTCCCTTCTTTTTTTTTTCCTTTCTTCTCAGATCCACAGTTCCTCCCGGATCCCGAGGGAATCCACTGTAGGTTCCAGCCGCAGTGGCAGCTCGAGGCTGCCACGATCCAGATCCGAATCGGCGCCCGGAGTCAACGCGCCTGGTCGCTCGGGCGTTCCCTCCGCTCGGTCCGCGCCTGGCCGCATCGGGCGACCGAGCCAGGCCGATCGCCAGCTCGCCTCGTCACGGGCCGGTCCAGGGGACCACATCGCCGGCCCGTACCGCTCCACTCCATCGCCCACCGAGCCGGGCCACCTCCAGCCGAGCGGGCCGCCGCTCCTTTGCTGCGCGCCGGCCGGGCCCTCCCCTCCTCCGCGCCAGCTCCCCGCGCCGGCTCGGGCCGGGGCCCAGTAGCCGCTTCGCCCGCCGGGCCGCAGTCCTCCGCCGCCGCCTTCGCCAGATCGCCGGGCCCGTACCAGATCCGCCTCTTCCCGGGCCGAATCCGCGCCGCCGGCCCGTACTGTTCATCAGATCTGTTTTTTTTCTGTTGAGGTTGACTTCTTCCCCACTAAGTCCCTGTTAACTAATCTGTTATGCAAACTTTGACCTGCTGTAACTTTGTGCATGTTGCTCCGTTTTGCGCGTGTAGTATGTCCAGACGTTCGTGGAGATGTCCTCTACGTTTTACCTGTTGTTGTCATGCATGTTAGATGCCATCTAGACACTTGTTTTGCTGTTGCAAGAGTGCATCATGATATAAACTGCTGTTATGTGTTATTTTTGTGCCACCTTTGACATGTGATATCTTTTAGCTCGTTTGTCCAAACGATGCAAATGACATGTCCACGTGTTCGTCTCGTCACGAACTACGTGTTGCTTGTTATAGGTTGCATGGTAGATTTATTGTTGCCTTGTTATCATCGTTGCAAAGTGCCATGTTCATATGTTGTGTATTCACTTGTTATGAAATGCCATCTTGTTGAGCTCGTTGCAATCGTTGTGTTCACCTCTATGATGCATGCTTGTGTGTTTCGGGATCACCGTCATATGTATTTTGATGAGGTGCTTACCCTTTGCCATGTTTAGTTTCAAGGTGACTTAAACATGCTCTTTTAGTTGCTATGATGTTATTTCTGTTTTAGGACTTAGTGAAATTTCACTAAGTCTGAAATCTGTAACGTTCCGATGCCATGTTCGTGTGATGTTCTAGGACAAAGCATGTTAGTTTTGGGGTGGATTTTGATTGTTCCTTGTAGTATATATTGTTGTCTTTCCATCCATGTCCTCACATGACCATTTGAGTGGCTGTAGCATGTTTATCTTTTGCTCTAAAGTTTCAATAAAATTCTGCTGCCAGAATTTTATTGCAAAGTTTAATATGTCCAAGATCATTGCTATTGATCCGTGACTCCGTTGGGGGTGCACTTTGGACCTAGTTGTTGTACTATATATCTAGTTTGTGTTCAAGTCCTTTGCCATGCTTTTTGGGTGCTGTAGCTTAATTATTTTGAGCTCCAAAGATGCTATGTTGCTGTAATTTTCAGCTTTCGCTCAAATCTTGTTTCGGGCATAACTTTTAGCCCGTAACTCCGATTTCAGCGAATCTTATATCAAACTTGGGTGTTTTTCTGTGTAGATTAATATTATCAGATTGTTATCTTGTTTTGAGGTGTTTTGCTTGAGTGATGTTTTACGTGCTCCATGTGCATCCTTAGTGCATCCATCATGCATTCATGTTTTTCGAGTGCGCATTGCATCTTGTTGATTGGTGCTTGGTGTGATTGTCTTGTTTAGAGCCGGAAGCTGAGAACGAGTACGAGGTTGAGCACGAGGTTTCCAACGAGGTTGAGCACGAGGACCCTTCTTACGATCCGAACGACTTCTCTTCAGGCAAGATGACCGAACCCCGATAACATTACTATCTTTGCCTATTGCTAGTAGTCTCGATCTATAGTTTTGCCTCGATGCCCATGTTCTTCTTGTCAGCCTCCTACTTGTAACCAATTGCCATGTTTAACCACCCTACCTATGCAAACCGTTGCTTGGCTAAGTACGCTTCGCTCAGCCCTTCTTATAGCGTTGTTAGTTGCAGGTGAAGTGAAGATGCTTGCTCCATGTTGAAGTTTGGTTGGGTTATATCACACTATATTAATGCTTAAAAATGAAATCATCTATATATTGGCAAGGGTGGAAGGCTAAGCCTTTTGCTTGGTGATTTGTTCCACTCATGCCGTTAGGATCCGTATAAGCCGGTATTATGTTCCTTGATTATGCGTTCCTAACACGGTTGGGGTGTATGGGACCCCCTCGATAAACCGCTAAGTGCTAAATCTTTTCCAGCAAGTCCCAACTTTTGGTACTATTTGCCTCATAATAACAACTTAAATAATTAATTAAAATTGCATAGGGGGTCATGTCCCCGAGGATTCTTAATTCAACATAGCAGGGGGGGCCAGTGCCGATGGTGTTGGTCCCAAACGGGGAGTCTGCGGGAACCACCACGGGGAAACTCGAGGATTGGGTCCTGTAGAATCGCCCATCCGGTCGTGGCCTGAGACTAGATACGCGCGGCTACTATCAGGGTGTCGGCACGCCGGGAGGATTTGCTGGATTAGCCTTACCTTAGCTCGGTATATCTTGAGCACGGGATTCCGAGGATACTCGGGTCTTCCCACTTTGGAGTTGCGACTCCGCGGATCGTGGGCTTGTAATGGGTCAAGTTGGAACACTCCTGCAGGGTTTGAACTTTCGAAAGCCGTGCCCGCGGTTATGTGGCAGATGGGAGCTTGTTAATTCCGGTTGTAGAAAACTTGACACAATGTTACTAATACACTACCAGCGTGTGTTCCGTGACTGTCAATTTCCGAATAGGGATTCGGGAGTTGAACATGGAGGGGTTATGATTGTGAGCTTGTAGCTAGGATCACTTCGTGATCACTTCTCGCCGATGCCTTCTCTTCTCGCTCTCACTTGCGTAAGCTAGATGCTAGTTGCTGCTGCAGACTTGTTCTTTCTTCAGCCTTTTCCCTCACCTAAAGGCTTAAATAGTTATGTTACCCGGGAACGGGATTGCTGAGTCCTCTGTGGCTCACAGTTACTTCACACACCAGATGCAGGTCCAGCTGTGAGCTATCCGGGTGATGGCACCGAGCTGGATTGGGAGTACGACGAGGAGCGTAGTCGGTACTACGTGCGCTACCCGGACGATCAGTAGTGGAGTCTCTTACTAGGATTCGATCCGCCTGTGGTTTATTTATCTGAGTTTGGTACTTTGACATTTGGCGTTTGCCCTTAGATGGTTGTAGTGTTCTTAATGTATGATGTTTGAGACTTGTACTGTAATTCTGTGACGTGGCGATTGTAAGCCAACTATTTTCAGTTTACTATCCCTCTTTTACATGAGTTGTGCAAAGATTACCAAACTTGAGATCATTCTAGGATGGACTTATGCCTTTAAGTCGTGCCTCGACACGTAGGAGGTATAACTCCATCCTGGGCATTACAGGTTGGTATCAGAGCCTTCTCCGACCTAGGAGCCCCCACTGTTTGATCGAACCGTTGACGGTTGAGTCTAGGCACACACTGAAAACTTTTTGAGTCCTATATTATATCGGAGAGTAGGATTTCTTTGCTTCTCATCCTCTTTCTCTCTGGTGAGGACTCCTGACGTCTACTCTTGTCTCTCCTATCTTCAAAATTTGCACAAAATTTTTTTTTAGGAATCCCGCGAGTATTCTGGGATTGTTTCGATGTTCTTGTGACAAGGATATTGTTCTCGATGCCTCCTGTTACCGAGGAGTTGAGCTTCGGGGTATCATTGTAACAAGCATATCGCGGCAGTACTAAATACTTAAGACGGCCGACATCGAAAATCTCCCCTATACGGCCAGTGGCAAGATAACCCCGACATCACCCAGTACTGGGGAGGTAGTTCGGGAGTATTGCCATAGCTTGTTATAGTGGATGCTTTTCGAAGGTCCGAGGTACACAGTTTCCGAGAAAGACTGGTTATGTGTTGAAGGATGGATACACCTGGATGTAGGTTAGAGTTGATTGCGCGGTGCTTCCCGTGTATCCCCAACACCTGATTGCATAACTGGAATCTTTCGGAAATCTATAGGTGGGTTTTATCCAGTAGATCGTAGGCATTCTTCCAACGAATGCAGGTTAGTGAGTTCGGGGTTCGACATTGAGTGAAGGAGTTATATGACCGAGGTTACTATCAGGAGTTGCATCTTAAAGGGTCCTTGGCTATGCTGATCCAGGGATTGCAAAACCTTTTCGTAACGCGTTCATATGCTTTCAGCACAAAGATGTTAGAACGAAACTCCTCTCTTGTGTTTGTTCCTTTCCGTACCTTGTTGTTTTTCTTATTTCATTTTGATCCCCATGTGGCTTCTCGTGAAGACTGATGTTATCATTTAACTAAGAATATTCATTCGTTCCTCTTGTTCGGATGATTTCATTCGTTCTTATTGTTCGAATGATTATTGTGAAGACTTGTTGCAATTCATTCCTTTGATTCAGCTTATTCCTTTTGTCAATCAATTGCTGATTCGTGGTCATCTCTTACAGGATGGCTCCGAAAAGGGCTCCTAATGCTAACCCAGAGGTGGAAGAGGTCCCAGAGCATCCTCCTTCACCTCCTCCTCCGCCTGAGGCTTGGAGAGCAATTATGCAGACTACAGCTCAGAACACTCAGTTGATGATGCAGATGATGCAGATGATGCAACAAATGCAAGCTATGCAAGCTAATCAAGCTAATCAGGGTGTTCCAATCAACCAAGGCAACTTCTTCCAGCAGCACCATGCTACTCTCAACCAGTTCCTGGCTAACAATCCTAAAGCTTTCAGTTACTGTGTCGACCCTCTTGATGCTGAGGATTGGTTGACCGACATAAAGAAGCATTTTGAGTGCAGTAACGTGAAAGAAGATGACTATGTCAAGTTTGCAGCCTTCCAACTGAAAGATCAAGCAGCTGACTGGTGGCAGCAGTACAAAGACTCAAGGCCGGGTCAAGTGATCTCTTGGGAGAATTTCTGCAAGGATTTCCGCTCGCATCACATTCCTACAAGTGTCATCGAGGGTATGCGTGAGCAATTCCGCAACCTCAAGCAGGGCTCCATGACAGTCTATCAGTATAATGTCAAGTTCCAAAACCTCGCTCGCTATGCAAAGCAAGACATTCCTGATGCAAAGAGTAAAATCTATCAGTTCCGTGGAGGTCTCAAAGATGAACTTCAGCTTGCTCTCACTTTGTTCGAGCCAGACGAATTCGATAAGTTCTATAATATGGCTTTGAAACAAGAAGCAGCTCAGCTCAAGATGGAGGCTTCTAAGAAGAGAATTCGAGATGCTGTTCACTCTTCCTCATCGTCTCAGTTGGCTGTGAAACAACAGAAATTCTGGCTTCCTCCTCCTCCAGTGATTCGAGCTCCATACAACAACTCCAACAACTTCAACAACTCCAACAACAAGAACTCTAGTGGTCGTGGCTTCTCCCACCCACCCAACCCAAGCAACCAGTCGAAGAAGCAGTTTCAGTCTCAAGGCTCCAAGTCCAGTGGCTCTCATTTCCGTCCTCTCTCTGAAGTGGTGTGCTACAAGTGTGGCCAGAAGGGTCATTATTCCAACAAGTGCAACAACCCAAGGCGCCTTCCGCCTCCTCCTCCTGTCGGTACCGCTATGGTCAAGCATGATCCAAAGGCAGCAAGGGTTAATCTGATGAATGCAGCACAAGCGGAGGCTTCTTCTGATGTCATTTTGGGTAACCTTCCAGTGAACTCTTTTCCAGCTAAAGTGTTATTTGATTCGGGTGCTTCATGCTCTTTCATGTCTCAACCATTTGCATCCAAGCACGATATCGCCACTTCAAATTTGCCTCAGAAGTTGCAAGTTGTTTCTCCGGGCAAGATTATGACTTCTAGTGTTTATGCTCCGGATGTTTCTATTCGCATGGGAGATTATCGTTTTCTGGCTAAACCGGTGATTCTTGGTCATTCTGACATCGACCTCATTCTCGGAATGGATTGGCTTTCTCAGCATGATGCTCACATTGATTGTGCTCAAAAGGAAGTCAAGTTGACTCATTCTGATGAAGATGTGATTATCTTTGCCTCCAGGGATAATACTATTCGGCTTTTCTCTCTTAATGATAAGGGTGAAATTAATGCCATAGAGCAAATTCCAGTGGTGAACGAATATCAAGACGTCTTTCCAGAAGATCTTCCAGGCATGCCTCCACACCGTCAGGTGGAGTTTGTCATTGAACTCGAGCCGGGCACCGAACCTGCTTGCCGGCGTCCTTACAAGCTCTCTCCGGATGAATTGAAGGAATTGAAGAAGCAGCTTGATAAGCAGGAGAGTATGGGTCTCATCAGACCGAGTACATCTCCGTGGGGCTGTGGTGTCTTATTTGTCAAGAAGAAAGATGGCACGGAGCGTATCTCTGTTGACTACCGGCCATTGAACAAGAAGACGATTAAGAACAAGTATCCGCTCCCCAACATCAACGAACTCTTTGAGCAGCTCAAAGGAGCTAAAGTGTTCTCTAAGCTTGACCTCCGAATGGGCTACCATCAAATTCGCATTCGCGAGGAAGACATTCCCAAGACGGCCTTCAGAACGAGCTACGGTTCATATGAGTATACCGTCATGTCCTTCGGTCTCGCCAATGCTCCTCCTACCTTTTCAAGGATGATGCATTACATCTTCAACCCCTATACTGGAGAGTTTGTGCTCGTGTATCTGGATGATATTCTGGTGTTTTCCAAGAATGAAGAAGATCACGAAAAGCACTTACGACTGGTTCTTGATCGACTCCGAGAGCATAAATTCTATGCCAAGTTCTCAAAGTGCGAGTTTTGGCTCGATAAGGTTTTGTACCTGGGCCACATCATCTCAGCTGACGGTATTGCGGTTAATCCCGAGAAAGTTGAAGCAATTGTCAACTGGGAAGCTCCTCAGAACGTCAAGCAGCTCCGCAGTTTTCTGGGTCTTGCCAGCTATTGCAGAAGGTTTGTGGAGAACTTCTCCAAGATTACCAAGCCTCTTTCCAACCTCCTTCAGAAGAATGTCAAATACTTTTGGTCTCCTGAGTGTGAAGTGGCTTTCAAAACCCTCAAAGAGAAGCTTGTCTCTGCTCCAGTTCTGACTCCTCCGGATGAAACCAAGCCCTATGAAGTGTTCTGTGACGCTTCTCTTCAAGGTCTTGGTGGTGTGCTTATGCAAGATAAGAAAATTGTGGCATATACTTCTCGGCAGCTCAAGCCCAGTGAGAAGAACTATCCCACACATGATCTCGAGCTAGCAGCTGTGGTACATGCTCTGATTACGTGGAGACATCTGTTGTTGGGCAGAAAGGTCGACATCTTCACTGATCACAAGAGTTTGAAGTACATCTTCACACAGCCGCATCTGAACCTCCGCCAGACTCGTTGGGTCGAGATGATCCAAGAGTACAACCCCAGCATTGAATACACTCCAGGCAAGGCGAATGTGATTGCAGATGCTTTGAGCAGAAAGGCATATTGCAACAGCCTTCTTATCAAGTCGTACCAGCCTGAGCTTTGTGAAGCATTCAGGAAGCTCAACCTTCAAGTTGTTCCGCAGGGTTTTCTTGCAAATCTCCAGATTGCTCCTACCTTGGAAGATCAAGTCCGTGAGGCCCAGCTCAGTGATACCATGGTGAAGAAGGTGAAACATGGGATTGCAAAGGGCACTCCAAAATACAAGTGCTTCCGTGTTGATGAGAGAGATACCGTGTTCTTCGAGGACAGACTCGTTGTTCCCAAAGGTGATCTCAGGAAGCTCATAATGGAAGAAGCTCATGATTCTCTCCTTTCCATTCATCCTGGCAGTTCCAAGATGTATCAAGACCTCAAGCAATCTTACTGGTGGACACGCATGAAAAGGGAAATTGCCCAATTCGTGAATGAATGTGATGTATGCAGAAGAGTGAAAGCAGAACATCAACGTCCAGCCGGTCTTCTCCAACCTCTTCCTATCCCCGAGTGGAAGTTCGACCACATTGAAATGGACTTCGTCACTGGCTTTCCAAAATCCAAGCGAGGCAATGATGCTATCTTTGTGGTGATTGACAAGCTTACCAAAGTTGCTCACTTTCTTCCAGTCAAAGAATCAATCAATGCAGCTCAACTTGCAGAGCTATACACTTCCAGAATTGTGTCCCTACATGGCATTCCTCAAGTGATATCCTCAGACCGTGGCAGCTTGTTCACATCAAGGTTCTGGGACTCCTTTCAGTCCGCCATGGGCACGAAGATCAGGTTCAGCACTGCCTTTCACCCTCAGACTAGTGGTCAAGTAGAACGTGTGAATCAGATCCTAGAAGATATGCTAAGAGCCTGTGTCATCTCCTTCGGCATGAAATGGGAAGACTGCCTTCCATTTGCCGAGTTCTCTTACAACAACAGCTTTCAAGCAAGTGCAGGCAAAGCACCGTTTGAAATTCTCTATGGCAGAAAGTGCCGTACCCCTCTCAACTGGTCTGAAACAGGCGAACGCCAACTCCTTGGCAATGACTTGATCTCAGAAGCCGAAGAAATGTGCAAAGTCATACGAGAGAATCTCAAGGCTGCTCAGTCGCGTCAGAAGAGCTACTATGACGGAAAGCATCGTGATTTGGCTTTCGACATCGATGATCATGTCTATCTCCGAGTGTCTCCGATGAAAGGAACCCAAAGATTCGGTATCAAAGGAAAACTTGCTCCTAGATACGTCGGGCCTTTCAAGATTCTTGGCAAAAGAGGCGATCTAGCCTATCAGCTCGAGCTCCCTTCCAACTTTGCAAATGTTCATGATGTCTTCCATGTGTCTCAGCTACGCAAATGCTTCAAGGCACCTGAGCGCATGATTCCGTTTGAGGAGATTGATCTTCAACAAGACCTTTCCTACCGAGAGCATCCAGTTGCAATTCTCGAAGAAACTGAACGCAAGACTCGCAACAAGTCCATCAAGTTTCTGAAAGTCAAGTGGTCACATCACACAGACTGAGAAGCTACCTGGGAACGAGAAGATCATCTTCGTTCCGAGTACCCTTCCTTTTTCCAGTCCTAGATCTCGGGACGAGATCTTTTTGTAGTAGAGGAGAGTTTGTAATGCCCCAGATGTAATACTTTCCCTTTTGGGTATATATTATATCTCCGGCTTCATCTATTTCCATTTCGGGTTCTTTGTCTTTCGGGCTTTCGTCGTTTTGTTGTGTGAGTGTGTGGCATTCATTCATATCATGTAGTCATGTGCATTGCATTGCATTTGTGTTGTGGGTTGCATCCGGTTCGTGGCGTTCCTTCCCGTTGTCCGTTTCGTGTTCCGGAGCTCCCTCACGTGTCCGTGACGTCTCGTAGGCCTACTTTGTTGTTCGGGCATTTTACGTTACCGGTGTGCCGCGAGGTTGTGTTGCGTGTTGTTGTTTTGTTGTGTGCAACCCGCCTCTCAAATCTCGTCTCGTTTGGGCTCCGTTGACTTTTCCCTCCGTTGTCCGTGTGGGTCCGAAGTGCCTTCTCTTCGTGTCCCGGAAACATCCCTGCTGCAGTCTTTTATCTCCTTCTAGTCCCTTCTAAACCGTCCCCGCGATCGACTCCGTCGGATCGCGATTGGAGGGCTCCTAGCGCCCTAAATCTCCTCCTAACCCTAAAAAAACTGCTACATATAGACCCCCCTAGTCTATTTTGGCATCCCCTTCTTCTTCCTCCTCTCTCCCTTTTTTTTCCTTTCTTCTCAGATCCACAGTTCCTCCCGGATCCCGAGGGAATCCACCGTAGGTTCCAGCCGCAGTGGCAGCTCGAGGCTGCCACGATCCAGATCCGAATCGGCGCCCGGAGTCAACGCGCCTGGTCGCTCGGGCGTTCCCTCCGCTCGGTCCGCGCCTGGCCGCATCGGGCGACCGAGCCAGGCCGATCGCCAGCTCGCCTCGTCACGGGCCGGTCCAGGGGACCACATCGCCGGCCCGTACCGCTCCACTCCATCGCCCACCGAGCCGGGCCACCTCCAGCCGAGCGGGCCGCCGCTCCTTCGCTGCGCGCCGGCCGGGCCCTCCCCTCCTCCGCGCCAGCTCCCCGCGCCGGCTCGGGCCGGGGCCCAATAGCCGCTTCGCCCGCTGGGCCGCAGTCCTCCGCCGCCGCCTTCGCCAGATCGCCGGGCCCGTACCAGATCCGCCTCTTCCCGGGCCGAATCCGCGCCGCCGGCCCGTACTGTTCATCAGATCTGTTTTTTTCTGTTGAGGTTGACTTCTTCCCCACTAAGTCCCTGTTAACTAATCTGTTATGCAAACTTTGACCTGCTGTAACTTTGTGCCTGTTGCTCCGTTTTGCGCGTGTAGTATGTCCAGACGTTCGTGGAGATGTCCTCTACGTTTTACCTGTTGTTGTCATGCATGTTAGATGTCATCTAGACACTTGTTTTGCTGTTGCAAGAGTGCATCATGATATAAACTGCTGTTATGTGTTATTTTTGTGCCACATTTGACATGTGATATCTTTTAGCTCGTTTGTCCAAACGATGCAAATGACATGTCCACGTGTTCGTCTCGTCACGAACTACGTGTTGCTTGTGATAGGTTGCATGGTAGATTTATTGTTGCCTTGTTATCATCGTTGCAAAGTGCCATGTTCATATGTTGTGTATTCACTTGTTATGAAATGCCATCATGTTGAGCTCGTTGCAATCGTTGTGTTCACCTCTATGATGCATGCTTGTGTGTTTCGGGATCACCGTCATATGTATTTTGATGAGGTGCTTACCCTTTGCCATGTTTAGTTTCAAGGTGACTTAAACATGCTCTTTTAGTTGCTATGATGTTATTGCTGTTTTAGGACTTAGTGAAATTTCACTAAGTCTGAAATCAGTAACGTTCCGATGCCATGTTCGTGTGATGTTCTAGGACAAAGCATGTTAGTTTTGGGGTGGATTTTGATTGTTCCTTGTAGTATATATTGTTGTCTTTCCATCCATGTCCTCACATGACCATTTGAGTGGCTGTAGCATTTTATCTTTTGCTCTAAAGTTTCAATAAAATTCTGCTGCCAGAATTTTATTGCAAAGTTCAATATGTCCAAGATCATTGCTATTGATCCGTGACTCCGTTGGGGGTGCACTTTGGACCTAGTTGCTGTACTATATATCTAGTTTGTGTTCAAGTCCTTTGCCATGCTTTTTGGGTGCTGTAGCTTAATTATTTTGAGCTCCAAAGATGCTATGTTGCTGTAATTTTCAGCTTTCGCTCAAATCTTGTTTCGGGCATAACTTTTAGCCCGTAACTCCGATTTCAGCGAATCTTATATCAAACTTGGGTGTTTTTCTGTGTAGATTAATATTATAAGATTGTTATCTTGTTTTGAGGTGTTTTGCTTGAGTGATGTTTTACGTGCTCCATGTGCATCCTTAGTGCATCCATCATGCATTCATGTTTTTCGAGTGCGCATTGCATCTTGTTGATTGGTGCTTGGTGTGATTGTCTTGTTTAGAGCCGGAAGCTGAGAACGAGTACGAGGTTGAGCACGAGGTTTCCAACGAGGTTGAGCACGAGGACCCTTCTTACGATCCGAACGACTTCTCTTCAGGCAAGATGACCGAACCCCGATAACATTACTATCTTTGCCTATTGCTAGTAGTCTCGATCTATAGTTTTGCCTCGATGCCCATGTTCTTCTTGTCAGCCTCCTACTTGTAACCAATTGCCATGTTTAACCATCCTACCTATGCAAACCGTTGCTTGGCTAAGTACGCTTCGCTCAGCCCTTCTTATAGCGTTGTTAGTTGCAGGTGAAGTGAAGATGTTTGCTCCATGTTGAAGTTTGGTTGGGTTATATCACACTATATTAATGCTTAAAATGAAATCATCTATATATTGGCAAGGGTGGAAGGCTAAGCCTTTTGCTTGGTGATTTGTTCCACTCATGCCGTTAGGATCCGTATAAGCCGGTATTATGTTCCTTGATTATGCGTTCCTAACACGGTTGGGGTGTATGGGACCCCCTCGATAAACCGCTAAGTGCTAAGTCTTTTCCAGCAAGTCCCAACTTTTGGTACTATTTGCCTCATAATAACAACTTAAATAATTAATTAAAATTGCATAGGGGGTCATGTCCCCGAGGATTCTTAATTCAACATAGCAGGGGGGGCCAGTGCCGATGGTGTTGGTCCCAAACGGGGAGTCTGCGGGAACCACCACGGGGAAACTCGAGGATTGGGTCCTGTAGAATCGCCCATCCGGTCGTGGCCTGAGACTAGATACGCGCGGCTACTATCAGGGTGTCGGCACGCCGGGAGGATTTGCTGGATTAGCCTTACCTTAGCTCGGTATATCTTGAGCACGGGATTCCGAGGATACTCGGGTCTTCCCACTTTGGAGTTGCGACTCCGCGGATCGTGGGCTTGTAATGGGTCAAGTTGGAACACCCCTGCAGGGTTTGAACTTTCGAAAGCCGTGCCCGCGGTTATGTGGCAGATGGGAGCTTGTTAATTCCGGTTGTAGAAAACTTGACACAATGTTACTAATACACTACCAGCGTGTGTTCCGTGACTGTCAATTTCCGAATAGGGATTCGGGAGTTGAACACGGAGGGGTTATGATTGTGAGCTTGTAGCTAGGATCACTTCGTGATCACTTCTCGCCGATGCCTTCTCTTCTCGCTCTCACTTGCGTAAGCTAGATGCTAGTTGCTGCTGCAGACTTGTTCTTTCTTCAGCCTTTTCCCTCACCTAAAGGCTTAAATAGTTCTGTTACCCGAGAACGGGATTGCTGAGTCCTCTGTGGCTCACAGTTACTTCACACACCAGATGCAGGTCCAGCTGTGAGCTATCCGGGTGATGGCACCGAGCTGGATTGGGAGTACGACGAGGAGCGTAGTCGGTACTACGTGCATTACCCGGACGATCAGTAGTGGAGTCTCTTACTAGGATTCGATCCGCCTGTGGTTTATTTATCTGAGTTTGGTACTTTGACATTTGGCTTTTGCCCTTAGAGGGTTGTAGTGTTCTTAATGTATGATGTTTGAGACTTGTACTGTAATTCTGTGACGTGGCGATTGTAAGCCAACTATTTTCAGTTTACTATCCCTCTTTTACATGAGTTGTGCAAAGATTACCAAACTTGAGATCATTCTAGGATGGACTTATGCCTTTAAGTCGTGCCTCGACACGTAGGAGGTATAACTCCATCCTGGGCATTACACATCTAGTATAATTTATTTGATCCCTCCCGCTTCCATGTGATGACAACTTGGGTATAGGGGGATCACACGATTTGTTGATGTGGCGTTTCTTATTTGCTAGAACACGAAGCTTTTTACGTCCTTGGTTGTTTGCTGCAAACACTGTTATTGATTGGTTTAGTTATGGGTTCATTCCTGCAGGTCGGCAGAAACTATGACCGATGCTTGTGTTCACGGACAATAGGATCCAGTCGCTGAGAAATCCACATATAACCACGTAAAAAGCTTCGTGTTCTAGCAAAGAAGAAACGCCACTACGGAATCTTAGCGACGGCGGCAATAGAGCCATTGGAGGATAGCGAGAATGGAGACGGGTTTGGATTGGATGGGATGGTATGCGTTGGTGGAGGAGACCATGAGTTGGAGAAGACACTGTGTTGTGGAGATTAATAGAACGGGATTTAGTACAGAAGATGAAGAAGATGAGAGAAATCAACCGATGGTACTGAGAAGCCGATGAACGGGATTTAGTACGTGACGAATGACCTCGACAACGAACGGCACTGACGATCCCGGTGAAATTCTTGTACGCCGAGAGGCACCGTAGTATTCAAAGCTAGCTTGTACAGTACTAGCTAGTCTGCTCCCGATCGATCGTTTCACAAGCAATACCAAAACACACACACCCGTACACAACGGCGAGCCGCCGGAAGACAAACGCACGATATTTGGATAGCCACATGAACGTGTTGTCAGAGTGCAGGTGGCGATGGCATACGCCATGGAGTGGAGCGGCGTGCCATGGGAGTGCGTCCTGCCCGCGCACGATACCATGCATGCACACACACGCGGCGGCTACGACACGACAAGTTGTGCACACCTTTCCTGCGGTGGTGCGGCTGATCCATGGTTCGTTCCCCTTCGAAGCATAGTGTTTTATTTCTTTTTCTTCACTGACAGATGGCCCCACATAAAGGTAGAGAGTGGGTTCTGTGAAGTTTGACCGGTAAACAGTATAAAATACAGAGCTATACTGCTAGCCGGTGACCGTATAATCATCTCAAGTCGTATATAATGACTGTATTGACCGTATTCTTAAGTACAGTGACCAAAGCGAGTTTTTGATACTCCCTCTGTAAACTAATATAAAAGCGTTTAGATTACTATTTTAGTATTCCAAACGCTCTTATATTAATTTACGGAGGGAGTACAAGTTAAGTGACCATGAATGCATTTTACTCTTTTTTCTTTGAGTGAGAGAAACTTTTCGAACTCCTTCCGGCTCCTCGCATCTGCGCACCAAAGTATCCAGCTTTTTTTTTACGCAACCGAACTAGCCAGCTATAGAGCCCATACGTCGTATGTGCAAAGAGGCTTCCTCCCATCTGGACCAAAAGCACCCAACTATCTAGCCCACATTCTGGCTGCACCAGCCCAAGTCAGAAATCAATGCATACGTCGACAGCCCAGCTAAAACAAATCGAGACCGGAGGAAGGCAGCGAGCGGGCGGCTGGAAAGGAACGAACCGGTATGTTTCACTTAGCGGTGGCGCTATACCCTCAAAAAAAAAAAAAAAAAAATAGCGGTGGCACTACTTAGGCCCCGTTCCGTTCATAGGATTTGGGGAGGAATTTTATAGGAACACTGTTCATGGAGGTTTTCTATCCTTTGTTGTGTTCGGAATGCAGGAAAAATGTACAGTAAAGCAGAGGAAATATTCTCTTACGGTGCCGTTTCCAATGGAATCCAAACATCCACCTCAAGCTCATTTTTCTCACGTAAGACCGAGGTAAGGAACTCTGTCCGCTTGTCATTTGATTTAAAAAATTGACGTGTGACATGATGACGTGAGAGATGGAGATAAACCCGCCTTACTTTATTTTAAAAAAGCTGAATACTACTGTTTGCACAGTGCTTCCTCAGGGTTTTTACGGTGGTCTAAGAGCATCTCCAACAGCCGCGCTATACTAGCGCCGCGCCGGAAAAAACGCTATTTTAGCGCGCGCGCAACGCGTCGCACCGCTCCAGCGGGCGCCCAAAAAACGCGCGCGCGCTAAAACGGGTTGGGCGCGCTGGTGAATGCCCCATCCCGCGCTGTTGATTTCGAGCGTCTTCTTCCGCGCGCGGCACTCTCGAGCGCGCGCGCGAACTTCCCTTTTCCTTCTTCTTCCACTCGCGCGCGCCGGCGCTCGCGCCCCTTCCGCCATGGATGCGCACACCGGAGCCCCTCTCACCCCGCTCTACAGCCGCGACCCCGCCGCCGCCGCCGCCGCAGGCGCCGCCGCCGCCGCCGCCGCCGCCGCCGCCGCCGCAAACCCTAGCGCGGCGAGCGTTGGCGCGGGCGCTGCCGCCGCGGCCGCCGGAGCTCCGCCATCGGTCGGCCTCGCGCGCAGTCTCTTCTTGCCGCCGCGGATGACCACGCCGACGAGCGGCGTTGCGCCGGCGCCGTCCCGTGCTACCGCCGCACCATTGGAGGCGAAAAAAAGAAAAATATCCGCGAAGAAGAAGGCGGCGGACGGCTCCGGCACCTCGAAGAAGAAGAAGCTTGCAGGGCGGCGGACGGCTCCGGCGTCTACCGAAGCGCCGGCGAGCTCAACCGTTGAGCCGGCGGCCGACGCGCACCACGTGCTCGACGAAATGCCCCCAAGGTGAAAAAAATTCCAACTTTTACTTTCTTGTTATTTGTTCAATGCATCATCATATAGATAGCTTATATTTGCATTTGTAGTCTCAACGATGATGCATACATGTCAACTATGGGTGTTGGGTCCAACAATTCGCATTGGTCTCAAACCAATGAAATCCATTTGGACGACCATGAGTTTGAGGTGGACGAGGAGGGTGAGGGCATTGTCGAGGCGCCGAAAGGAAGAGCGGGCAATTACACCATCAATGATGACAAATTACTATGCAATACTTGGTTGCAAGTGTCGAGGGATCCATCCGTTGGAGGTGATCAAAGTAGAGATGCTTATTGGGGGCGAATGAAAGAACACTTTGATGCTCAGAACAAGAGTGGAATTGACCGCTCCGAGAGATCACTTCGGTCCCGATGGTCGACAATCAACTCGGATTGTCAAAAGTGGGCGGCCGCACAAAAGGCAGTTGACAAGCTTAACCCAAGTGGGACAAATGAGGATGATAGAGTAAGTGCCATATCATACATGTTCATCATACTTTTTTTTGGTGTCCGAAGTGCTAACTTGTTTTGTTTTTCTTGTAGTACAACATTGCACAAAACTTGTTCAGAGAAGAGACGAGGACAACCAAGAAGGGGAAGATTAAGAAAGGAAAGATCTTTACCTTGCCTCATTGCTATGAAGTGTTGAAGGATGATGAGAAATGGAGGAAGCGTGAAGATTTGGATGATTTGCATTTGAGCAACAAACGCAAGCGCACAATTGAGTTGAATGATGATGATGAGGAGGATGATGCCTCAAGTGAGGAGGGCATGAGAAGCCCCACACCCAACTCGGTTTCATACTCGAAACCCAAACGACCGGATGGGTGCAAGAAGGACAAAACCGAAAAGAAGAAGAGGAAAGGAGATGATGAGCTCACAAATGCTATGGAAGCTATTGTGAAGGCAAGAAAAGAAGCGAACGAGGTGAGGAAAATGGCAAGGAACCAAGATGCCGCGGCCGAGGAGAGGAGGTTGGCGGCCGAGGAGAGGAGGGTGGCCGCCGAGGAGAGGAAAGTGGCATTGGAGGAGAGGAAGGTTGCCATGGAGGAGCGAACTAGGTTGATGGAATGGGAAAAAAATTTGTTCTTCTTGGACACATCTTTGTTCAATGAAGCGCAAATGGAATATGTCAACCTTGCCCGTCAAGAAGTCTTGATTCAAAAAAGAGCCATGATCAACACAATGGGTGGCGGCGGTGGCCTCGGCGGCATGGGTGGCGGTGGCCTCGGCGGCATGGGTGGCGGTGGCTTCGGAGGCATGGGTGCACCTCCGGCCGCCATGGGAGGCATGTGTGGCTTTCGAGCACCCTCCAATGCTATGGGAGCCATGGGTGGCATTGGAGCACCCTCCAACGTTATGGGAGGCATGGGTGGCATGAGTTTTGCTTCTCTCATGGGAGGCATGGGCGCACCTCCGGCCGCCATGGGAGGCATGGGCGCACCTCCGGCCGCCATGGGAGGCATGGGCGTACCTCCGGCCGCCATGGGAGGCATGGGCGCACCTCCGGCCATGCCTTTCGATGTGCCTCACGTCGGAGCTACAAGTGATGCGGTGCGTCATGAAGAGGAAGATTCATCGGCGGAAGAAGAGGAAGAATCGTCGGCGGAAGAAGAGGAAGAAGACGAAGAAGACGAGCAAGATGGTTGATCTGTTTATTATATATGTCTTGAACTTTGTTGGTTGCACTTGTATTTTGAACTTGGTTTGAATTTGGACTTGGTTGGATGAACTTGTGGGCGACTTTTTATGTATTCATCTCAACTTGTTAAATTTCACATGTTCATTGCATTTTGATTGAATGTTTTATTGGGTCCAAATGGCATATTTGGCGCTGCTGTAGCGGCGCGCGCGCTGCATTTTTTGCGCGCTGTTGGAGCTGCGTGCGCGCGCTGTATTGTACAGCAGCCGCTGGAGCCAGCGCGGCGCGGCGCGGCAAACCAGCCGAAGCGCGCGCGGCAAACGCGATTTTTGGGCGCGGCGCGTCGCGCGGCTGTTGGAGATGCTCTAACGAACACCCATTCTAAGAACTCTTCTGTGTTTTGTATTCCGGCGTTTTGCATATTCGTTTCTTTTTGGTTCCTACATTTTCTTTTGTTCCTGTGTTTTGTATTCCTATAAACCGAATGGAGCCTAATTTCGTGAGCTTTTCATCAGACGGATGTAGACTCCTGAGCTGTACTGCATCGACGCCTATAACAACTCAAGTGATGTGGCCTCATGAGAAGGCAGGAAAATCATCTAGTGGGGTGCCCCTATTTAGATATAGAAGATATGACAATCATATGAGAAATAAAGTCTATTTTCTGTCAAGAAAAAACTAGGGGTGGTTCCTAAAATAGAAGTATGTAAGGAAATGTTGGCATGCCGTGCAAAATAAATAGCTCAGCGAATCAAATTATAATATGACAACTAAAATTGCCGTGTTTCTTTGAGTTTGGTGGTCTACCCGCATCAACATGCAGGTGACCTGAGGAGCAAATTTTTTTTTTTACAGTATTTTTTTGGGGTTTTATTTGGAAAAGAAGGATAACCCCGACCTCTGCAGCACCAAGTGGTCATCTTGGTAAGCTATCAACAAAAAAACCCCGACCTCTGCATCAGGACAATGCATGTAGCCATATATATTATTGAAAATGCAAAATCCAGCAGATGGACAAAATCGACTCGAAAATAAAACGGAAAACAAACCCTGAGGTCGAATACCTCGCGACAGTAACTTCCCCGGATAGCCACTAACCCTATGTTACAAGACACAACAGAGACAAAAAATATACAACTCCTAGGCTACGCCTTGAAGAATGAAACGCCGCACGTGCGCCGATGATGGCGAGTCCACCACAAGGTTGAACTCTGGATTCTCATCCCCAAAGTCAAGCTTCAATCCACCACCTTCAAGGACATGACGCAGGCGCGCAGCGACACAGCCCGATCTGAGATCTTGTGTGTTCCACCGAAGTGCATAAAATCATCGTTGAAGCCTCCTGTTCCATCCGCCGGTATACGTCTACCGATGCCTCAATAGGCGGATAACTCTGGAGCAGACAACGGAAGACAAAGACGTCCCATAAAGCCTGCCTCCCGCTACTGCCGGCTGCCGCACCACCTTCGATCCAACAGCAACAGGCTAAGCATGAGCCCTCCACCAGAGCCATCGTGCGTCACCTGCCGATAGCAGGCCTGACTTGACGGCTCCACATAAGACGCCGTGTGTAACATCCGCCGGTAGCATATCCACCGGTGGCTTCACCTGCCGGCGACAGGTACTGCCTAACAACTCCGAAAGAGTCACATGTGTCACCTGCCAAGCCGCATCGAACCCGATCCGTTGATGGAGGGGATGTCCCATACCGCCACCAACCTCAGAAGGCTGTCGCCACCTTGAGATCTAGACTCCGAGTCGCCCACACGACCCAGGTGTCCGCCGCTGTTGATGAAGAGGGGTCGCGGCCCCGATTCCGGGTGCTACAGGGAGCACCCATCGTCGCACCAGCCGCTGTCGTCGCCCATACAACGGCAACTACCGCCGCGATCCCGCATCAAGCGCCGTCAATGCCAAAGGAAGCTCCGGCAGCCACGCGCGTCCTATACAAGCTCGGAAACGGGATCCCAAGGTCCGCCGCCACCAGCACCACCACAAGGAGCCACCACCTGGCCTATCATTCCCGGCGGAGGGGATGCCGCCACCACCATGGCCGGATCAGGGCCAGCCGTCGCCATCGCCACCGCCAAGACCGAATCCGGGCCCGACACCGCCGCCGCCATCGCCACAGGCCACGCCCAGCCCCAACTCCATCATCCGGACACGCCCAACCGATCGCCACGTCAAGCCAAACCAAACTCCACCGCGCCGCTGCGCCACCGTGCCTAGGAGCAGCATGACGCCGTCGATGAAGCCGTCGTCCTGTGTTGCGCAACATCTAGCGAGGAGAGGAGAGATCCCCGCCGCCGCCTAGGCCGACCAGATCGGCGGCGCGCATCGGCGGCGGCAAGCATTGTTTTGCAGTACTGATTCTGAACCAAATATAATTCCATCAACTACCTCTTTTATTCTCTTTATAAGTTTGGCTTATATCTAACGGTGCAAGTACACTTCATTCTTCCCACAAAATAATGTAAATATGTGTTTCCCACATATACAAATATCAAACTCATCAAGCTCCTTAGACGCAATGACATATGTGAATATGTGTTTCCCACACAGACAAATGTCAGACTCATCAGCTCCTTGGTCACGAATACATATGTTAATAGACTTGCCATGTTACTACCTATTCGTACAATGACAAGTTCATCACTGTAAGACTAGGTGTTATCCATATGGGACTGGGCCAGCTGCACCAAATCGGGGATACAATTTCTTCCGTACTGTCATCGTCCAAGTTGAGAACACCTATGTCCCGAGGATTCGTCTTATACTTCCAACCTGCGAAATAGACATGATTTTCCTTCAGTTGCGGATATTCTTCAGCACTAAGGTACTGCGGCTGGTTACGCCCAAGAAACAACACGTGATGATGCAAGCCATTTATTTCCACAAGCGCTTTTGCTGCCATATCAACTTTGTATAACAAGATTTTTCTAGTTTTAACTATGAGCTCCTCATAACCCGCATCTATGAGTTCATCCTCCCTGCAGACTTGCAGCAGACCGCCCCATGGTGCCTGAACAACATACCACGTGTCCCGGCTAATGTAATTGTCAATCTCATCTATAATTATGTTCCTCGTGACGGTAGGGCCACTGAGATCAAAAGTATCAATTCTTCCAGTTCTGGTGAATGCATACAATAGATCATGCATGTAGATGCACTGTTTATAGTCCCAACCCGGGGGCAGCAAGGTCCACTTACAATCTCCTATCCTTGAAAACGAAAGCTCACCTACTGGACCGTGGATGAGAACCACAATGTAGGTTCCCGCTGACGGATCCGGAAAGATAAATGCCCTCACATAGAGGTGGTCACGGAGCTCGTCGGGAGCATAGGTTAACATTTTGGGATCAGCCAGTTTGGAGCCTGAGTCCGCAGAGTACACTTGCTCGGGCAATCCATACTTAACAATTGTACCTGCATCGTCAAAGATTGGCTCTACATAATCCATGGTGATCACCGACGGAAGAGCAATCTGTTGACCAGTGATGGGATTGATTAGGTGGAGCTCAGACTTGTCATCTGCGGTAACTAGCCAACCATGCGAGGACCCAATCAGATATCTACTGCAGATGGGTGGATCCGGGAGAGTTAAATTGTAGACCCTCTTCTCCGCGAGGCTGTAGAGACAAGCTACGTTCTCACCAGCAGATTCAGAAGTGTAGAGGAGGCAAGGCGTCTGAGGTCGTTTGTACAACTCAAGCTCGTCGCATAGGCTGGTATACGCAGAGCGCCAGGAGGTGCTAACAGAGGCCGCACGCATGAGGTCAGGTATCTCCAGGAGTGAAAATATTTCCATCAAAACATCCTGCGGCAGCTCTGGCAATTTTCTCAACACAGTTTCAGTTTCCATCGACAGTGAGACCT
Organism: Secale cereale; assembly: GCA_902687465.1. Lineage (NCBI taxonomy): Eukaryota > Viridiplantae > Streptophyta > Magnoliopsida > Poales > Poaceae > Secale > Secale cereale. Next base: position 61,832,041 of record LR738716.1, read on the forward strand.
TTGTCACCAGAGTTTCAGTTCCCACCGATGGTGAGACCTTTCTAAATTTCCCCAGTGAATCGGGAGAAAGAGCCAGGAACTTGGGCAAAATTCTCAGGCCAAAATGTGCAAAGCTCACTACCCTGGCTAAGCTACAGGAGGCCTCCATTGGAGCGATTGCAAAACCAAGAGGACTTGGCTTGTGTATCTAATCTGAGAAGAAGAGCACATCGACCTGGCTGCACTTATATAGATATAAGCCTGTCCAATTCCGACCTCACCTGCGATCCGATTGGAAGAAGGGGTCCGGATCCAAGGAGGAAGTGGCTGGAAAAGATCCGGAATTCGAATCCGAGCAGTTACCTCAAGGATTCCCGTCGATTGCTCCCCTGCGCCTTGGAAGTTGGAAGGATGCCGGCCACACCCCCAACGACCGGAGAACCAGGAGTAAGTGGCAGCGGATGGAAGGTGGCGGCGAGACGGTGCTTGGCCGCTCCGCCGTGTTTGTCGCAGGCGGCGGCGCTGTTGGGGCAGGCAGGCTTGTGTCGCGTTTGCAGAGGTAAGCGAAGGGGCATCTGTTTTCCAACCGAGCGCCGTGTGCTCCTTGCGAGCGATAGATTGATTTTTCAATAAAAAAATCAGAAATGTTATTTGGCGAACGTTCGCCAGGAGAACACTGTCCCAGCCGTCGCACGGATCTTGGCGCAAGGCCATTGCCACGCAGATTCCCTACAGTCGTTCACTCTAAGCCGATCCTGGCGAACACATGATTTTTTTTTCAAATATTGGTCAACAAAGGTGTGCAATGTGGGTGGTGCGACCTTCTGCTCATGTGTGCTCATGCATCGTCACTGGACTGAGAGGGCTTTTGTGAACCTTTTGTATCTATAAACTACTTCCTCTGTAAAGAAATATAAGATCTTTTATAGATCACTAAAGTTCTTTACAAAGGGAGTTTTTTGAATTTTTTCTGAGCGGGTGCAGATGAGCCCGTGCTCAGATGCGGATTACTCTAATAACCACAAAAAGGTAAAATTTGAACATGATGTAAGGATGTAAGATGTTCAATCCACATGCAGAACTAACTTAGAATTTGCACATAGTTCAAACAAAAAAACCCAAGTATGAGAAAAACCCATGGACCAATAACCGAAAATATGCTAAAAGACCAAGCATTAATCTTAATTATTTTGTGAATTATTTACTCTTGTTCTACCATATATTAAATGTTATCTGCGGTATTAGGAAATATATGTTCAAAAATTCGTCATTTTATTACATAAAAGGTCCTAATATTATATATTCGGGAGCAAAATCATACTCACCGGTGTTGTGTAACTAAAAACCAAAAATAACTGAAATATTTTTCCCCTGGTGCATGTCAGATATTTGGCAATTTATGTATGTGGAAGATATGTGTGTAACCACTTCTACATATGCCTTGTTTGTGTATCGTCGATCTTGAGAAAAAATCTTGCAATTTTCTTTATTTGCCTGCAACACAATGATGGAAATACACATGTAGTTTAAAAAAAAAATTTAAGAAGCACAAAAATGACCTTAATTATCTTCTCAATATGTCATTGGTGAAAAGCAAAGCTGCAATAGAAAGGCAAAGTTGTAACAAATCGTGTCCATGGTTATCCATTTTTGTTAGCGACACTAGATTTTACTGATGCCATGTACATATAAATTTGTAATTATTACGTCCGTGAATGAAATTAACAAATGATTAAAATAAAATAATGTGAAACTTTTACTAAATCATGTCCCCTGTTATTCAAACTTCACTGCTCAAAAAACTGGTCTGATAATTATTTTTACACAGTAGCCTGCAACAGGTTCATCCCTGAAAGAAAGAAAACATTGTTAGAATGCTTCAAATAAGTATTTTAAGATATATGTCATATGGGGTCATTCCTGTTAGAAATGATATTTGTTTCTTTCGGTAGGAAATAAGAGAAACGTAGCAAACTTCATGGCATATAAAGACAAAATAATATACAAAAATTCGAGTATGCCTTGTTTAGAAATGTCACATCCATAGCATATAAAGACATTAGTTGGGGATGGGTCTTTACTCTTAACACCTTGGTCAGACTGCAGGCTTGGAAGGAAAAATAATCGTTGTTAGCATGTGGTCATATAGAGTCTGGTAATTTTTCTCCACCACATTGTCGCAGTCACAATATTGGGACCGGTCGAGTTTCAGTTTGCTGAACTGTCCGTGTTCTCTCCGGCCGTACAGATGGATTCATTTTTTTTAATAAATACACACAGATTTCATTCTTTACCTATCGTAGACTACATGTATTATACTGTCTCCTCGACTCCTTACTCAGTGGTGCTTTTTGCCCAAGAAAATACAACATATGGGAGGTAACCTGAACTGATGGATCCCTTCCTGGGCTAGCTAGCTAGCTTCATCTGAAGATGAACTAAAACGATGTAGATCATGTTAAACAGAAAACTCTATTTAGTGACGCAAGACACGGTGTAATAGAGAAAAATATGGTATTTTTCTACCAATGTGCCAGAAGAAACACAGAGCGAATCATATCATCAAGACAGAAAGACCTAATTATATCCAGTCTTGCTTTCGTAATATACATGAAGTCACTTTCCCTCTGGAAATTTTCAAAACCTATGGTTCTTTGTAAGATTAACCCATTTGGAACGTTACGAAATAGAACAACAGAAAAAACATGCAAACATCGTGATTTGACCTGGTTGTCTAAAATTTTGAGAACAAATAGATACGCCATACATAAAAGCATGAAACACAAATGATGTTTGCATGTTTTTTCTGTTTTAAGCTTGAGATAGAAACGCTTGTATAAGTCTGACATGAAATTGTTAACATATAATCAGTATCCAAATATCACTAACCTGAATTATTCCTGTAGGTATGACAGCCAAATCATGAGATAGAAACGCTTGTATAAGTCTCTATATTATCTTGTTGCATTGTAAACTTGTCATATATACACGCAATTCCTGCTGGAACTATAGTAAATAATTAGGAATCATGCTGGGGAATTTATTGGTTTCACCCATTTCTGAGTTTCTATACGAAGAAGTGAAACATACATTTTTTTAATGAAAAGTAGGAGAAGAACAATCAGATTTCTTAGGGCAAAGAAACACATATGGAGAGATGGATGGCTACCAAGAAGCTCTATATTACATTGTTGCACTGTAAGCTTGTCACATATACACGGAATTCCTGCTCGAACTATAGTAAACAATTAGGATAAAATCATGCTGGGGAATTCATTGGTTCCACTCATTTATGAGTTTCTGTACATAGATATTTTTAATGAAAAGTAGGAGAAGAACCATCAGACTTCTTAGGGCAAAGAAACACATATGGAGAGATTGACGGCTACCAAGGGCTACAAATTAAAAAATACATAGTTGTACATGCATACAGATGTTTTAGTTGTACATACCACATGCATATTATCACATACCTCATCGATCATGCTCATTGATCCCTTGTATGTATCAATATATGCCTACATAAGCTTGAACCGAATCAAAAAAATTCAACTTCAAATCTAATATTTGTTTGATCACGTGTTGGCTGCATGATGTTGGAAAGTTGATGTATGTCGTTCTGAACACTGCATATATATCAATGGCGATTAACGCTGTAGGCTGCTGTGAATCCATCTTTGACGCCCATGAAAGCCTGCAATACATGATGTAAACTGCGAACCCGAGAAACTGAGATTGGGAACACAACATATATATAAATCAATGGCTACGACACCGCCGACTCTCGTGATTTCATCTTTGATGCCGACGAACGCATGATGTAAAAAGTGAACCCTAGGATCCGAGATTGGGAAAAGTACCGCTCAGATTGACTCCCTTGAGTGGTGGTGAAATTGAGGCAGCAAACCAAACCATGAATTACAGGGATCAAGGGAGGATAGTCCATAGGTGGCAATTGGATCAAAGTTGAAGACAAGATGAAGGGGACGCGCGTGGAAAGAGGAGGAGGCTGCTGCTGCACGGAGACATGGTTGTACATAAGGAGGATACCAGGAGGTCTGAGGTGTCGGCGTTACCTCCGAGCATAGATCAAGCTACGGGCGGAGAAGCATATGTTGTCAGTAGAAAAGGATCCTGCGCTGGTTGTCATTGGGGAGGCATGCCGGTTGAACCTGGATTGAAGCAGAGGAAGGTATGACCAAATCTTTCCCTGGTTCCACGCCAGCCCATGATGAGAGACGGGGTGGCAGAGGTCTCTTCATCCATCGTCGGGGTACCATGAATAAACCTGCATCGATTTTGTTAAATTGTGATCCAATACCATGTTGGACTAGACGTAGTACAACAGGTGTGGGCCTTTCCGTTGACGTCAACGTGTACGAGTACAACTCGTTTACTTGTCCTCCAAGGACTCTCATGTATTGCCCTCTTATATACCCCACGTAGTCGCACCTAAGACAGCCTGTCGTCTAGTGCTTGTAATCTTCCTCCTCATAGTGATTGCGCCTTCGTGCGTCCGTGGTTTTCTCCCGCAAGGGTTTCCACGTTAAATCCGTGTCTCTTGTGTCTCGTTTATTCTCGTTATTATCTAACAAGTGGTATCCGAGCTGAGGTTGCAGATACGAGATTTGAGACGAGAGAAATTAGGGTTCTGTCCGTGCGCCGCCGCAGGCGTCCGTCGATCTTTCCGCTGCATCGCCCTACGCAGAAGCCGAGTCCGACAGGACTTCCATCGCTGCACGCTGCCGCAGTTCACGAGGGGATAAATCCAAGTAGCTGCTGCGTACGTACAAGCACAAGTCGCTGGGTCGCCGAGTTCCACCGCTTCACGTACGGCTTCAGGTTACGAGGAGATCAAGCTCCGTTTGTCGGCTGGTTCCAAGGAGATTTAATCAACTAGTACTATTTCTAGTACAAGGCGTAAAAGTGAGTTGATCTACTAGCACTACGTCACGTGAAGGCATCTTCTCCAAATCAGATATTTTGTCTCGGTTGCTACGTGCACACGAGGATACTACAGGTGCTATTTATCCTATTTTTATCCGATCCACATATTAAATTCTTTCAAGAATTTTTCTACCGGCTTGTACTACTTTGTGTACACAAATTTATCTACTCATGGCATCCATGAAGTACGATCTTCCGCTGCTGGACCGTGACACAAGGTTTACCCTATGGCAAGTCAAGATGCGGGCGTTGTTGGCACAGGCTGACTATGATGATGCATTGGATAGTTTTGGGAAGGACCGGATTCAGGATTGGACTGCTGATGAGAAAAGAAGGGATCGTAAGGCTTTGTCACAAATTCAACTCCATTTGCATAATAATATTTTGCAGGAAGTTTTGAGCGAGAAAACTGCCGCCGCTCTATGGTTAAAGCTAGAAAGCATTTGCGTGACAAAAGATCTTACCAGCAAGATGCATCTGAAGCAAAATTATTCCTGCACAGGTTACCCCAGGGAGGTAATGTTTTGAATCATATTTCTGAATTTAAAGAGATCATATCCGATCTAGCTGCAATGGAGGTTAAGTATGAAGAGGAAGATACTGCTTTAATGTTACTTTGTTCACTGCCAAGTTCTTATACCAATTTTAGAGACACCATATTATATAGTCGTGATACTCTCACACTTAATGAAGTTTATGAAGCTTTGAACTCTAAGGAGAAGATGAAATTAATGGTGCCTCATGATGGTTCGAGTTCATCCCAAGCCGAGGGATTATCTGTTCGTGGCAGGACAAAGGAGAAGAACTCCAATAATGGAAACGGAGGCAAAAGTAAGAACGGCCACAGGGGCCGGTCACAATCCAGAGACAAGAAGTATTGCAGATACTGCAAGAGAGACGGGCATGACATCTCCGAGTGTTTCAAGTTGCAGAACAAGGAAAAGAGGAAAGGTAACAAACAAGGTGAAAATTCTGCTAATGTTGCTCGTGATGATAGTTCCGATGATGCTCTTGTCGTTACTGCTGGATGTGCTGAGACAAATGATGAGTGGGTACTTGACACTGCATGTACTTTTCATATGTGCCCGCATAGAGATTGGTTTACTACTTTTGATTCCACTACTGCTGCTGGTTCCGTTTTGGGTTTTGATAATTCACCATGCAAGATTGAAGGCATAGGTTCCGTTCGAATCAAGATGTTTGATGGCACAATCAGAACTTTGACAGATGTTCGGTATATTCCGAAGATGAAGAGAAATCTTATCTCTGTGAGTGCCCTTGATGCAAAGGGGTACAAGTATTCAGGTGGAGATAGTGTTTTGAAGGTCACTAGAGGTTCCCTTATTGTGATGAAAGGTGACTTAAGTTCGACCAATGGTCTTTATTACCTTTGAGGTTCTTCGTTTCAGGTAACGCTACTCCACTTATTTCAAAGAATTCTGATTGTGATGCTGCTAACCTTTGGCATATGCGTCTTGGACATATGAGTGAACTTGGTTTGGCAGAGTTAAATAAGAGAGGTCTTCTTAAAGGATATGAAACTGGTAAATTGAAATTTTGTGAGCATTGTATCTTCGGCAAGCACAAAAGGGTGAAGTTCAATACTTCGACTCATACAACTGAAGGTATTCTTGATTATGTGCATTCTGATTTATGGGGACCATCTCGCAAAAAGTCACTAGGTGGTGCTAGTTACATGCTGACCATAATTGACGATTATTCAAGAAAAGTTTGGCCTTATTTCTTGAAGCATAAATGGCAAGCATTCTCAGCATTTAAGGAGTGGAAGATTATGATTGAAAGACAAACTGAAAGGAAGGTAAAAATACTTCGCACTGATAATGGTATGGAATTCTGTTCTAAGCAATTTAATGATTATTGCAAGTCTGAAGGCATTGTCAGACACTACACCGTTCCTTATACTCCTCAACAAAACGGTGTTGCTGAGCGTATGAACGGGACCATTATTTCCAGAGCCCGTTGCATGTTGTCAAATGCAGGTTTGCATAAGCGTTTTTGGGCTGAGGCCGCTTCCACTGCTTGTTATCTCATTAACCGTTCACCATCTATTGCTCTAAATAAGAAAACTCCAATTGAGGTATGGTCTGGTTCACCTGCTGATTATTCACAGTTGAGAGTTTTTGGTTGCACTGCTTATGCTCATGTTGATAATGGAAAATTGGAGCCTAGGGCTGTTAAGTGCATCTTTCTTGGTTATAAGTCTGGTGTTAAAGGTTTTAAATTGTGGAATCCTGAAACCCAGATGGTTGTTATTAGCAGAAACGTTATCTTTAATGAATCTGCTATGTTACATGATGTTCCATCTACTAATGTTCCTGTTGAGAGTGAACAGCAGGCTACTTTTCAGCATCCTACTGTTCAGGTGGAGCATGTTATTGATTCAGATGATACATCCAGTAATGAAAATGTTGATGCACATGATGATCCCGTCGTTGATGATGAACATGTCACTCCCACTCCAAATCAGCCTATTGTTCCACCCGGTTGGAATCTTGCACGTGACAGAGTTAGGCGGGGTACTGATAAACCTAAAAGGTTAATTGAAGAGTGCAATATTGTTTTTTTTGCTTTATCTGTTGCAGAGGAAATTGAAGGTAATGCTGAGCCTTCTTCATATTCCGAGGCTATTATTTCTCGTGATAGTAATAAGTGGATGACTGCTATGCATGATGAGATGAAATCACTTGAAAAGAATGGCACTTGGGATTTAGTAAAATTCCCTAGAGAGAAGAAACCTATTCGTTGCAAGTGGGTTTTCAAGAGGAAAGAAGGTGTTTCTCCTAATGATGAGACAAGATATAAAGCAAGGTTAGTTGCTAAAGGTTACAGTCAGATTTCAGGTATTGACTATAGCGAAGTCTTTTCTCCTGTTGTGAAGCATAGCTCTATTCGCACTTTACTTAGTATTGTTGCCATGAATGATTTTGAGCTTGAACAATTGAATGTTAAAACTGCATTCTTACATGGAGAATTAGAAGAGGATATTTATATGGAACAACCTGAAGGTTTTGTTATTCCTGGAAAAGAAAAGCTTGTCTGCAAGTTAAAGAAATCTCTTTATGGATTGAAGCAATCCCCTAGACAGTGGTACAAGAGATTTGACACCTTTATGCTCTCTCAAGGTTTCAAAAGGTCTAATTATGATAGTTGTGTTTATTTGAAAACTGTCAAAGGTTCAACTATTTATTTGCTCCTTTATGTTGATGATATGCTAATTGCTGCAAAGAGTATGTCAAATATTAATGAACTAAAGAAGCAATTGAGTAATGAATTTGAGATGAAGGATTTGGGTGCAGCAAAGAAAATTCTTGTCATGGAAATATCTAGAGATAGGCCGTCTGGAAAGGTATATCTAAGTCAGAAGGGATATATTGATAAAGTTCTTCGTCGTTTTAATATGCATAATGCCAAGCCAGTAAGTACTCCATTAGCTGCACACTTCAAATTATCATCAGCTTTATGTCCTAAGTCAGATGCAGATATTGAGTACATGTCTAGAGTTCCCTATTCGAGTGCCATTGGTTCACTTATGTATGCCATGGTTTGTTCCCGTCCGGATTTATCATATGCATTGAGTGTTGTCAGTAGATACATGGCTAATCCTGGAAAAGAGCATTGGAGATCAGTTCAGTGGATTTTCAGATACCTGCGAGGTACTTCTAATGCTTGTTTACAGTTTGGGAAAACTAGAGATGGACTTGTTGGTTTTGTTGATTCTGATTTTGCTGGTGATTTGGATAAGAGAAGATCACTCACAGGTTATGTTTTCACCATTGGTGGTTGTGCTGTGAGTTGGAGAGAAACTTTGCAGTCTATTGTGGCTTGTTCCACTACTGATGCCGAGTATATGGCTATTTCTGAGGCATGCAAAGAAGCTATCTGGTTGAAAGGTTTGTACGCTGAGCTTTGTGGAGATTTATCTTGCCCTACCGTATTTAGTGACAGTCAAAGTGCTATATATCTTACAAAGAATCCAATGTATCATGAGAGAACGAAGCACATTGATGTCAGATTTCACTATATTCGAGATGTTGTTGCTGAAGGTGATTTGAAGGTATGCAAGATAAGTACTCATGATAATCCTGCTGATATGATGACAAAGCCAGTTCCGACCAATAAGTTTGAGCTTTGCTCAGGCTTAGTTGGTATTTCTCACTAGTCCTATGGACTTTGACGCACAAGGTGTTTATGCTGATTTGGATGGAGTTATTCACTTTCTTCGACTACTGGAGGGAATTTGGATCAAGGTGGAGATTGTTAAATTGTGATCCAAATTATACCATGTTGGACTAGACGTAGTACAACAGGTGTGGGCCTTT
>LR738716.1:61848397-61882096 GCA_902687465.1 Secale cereale
TACAGGGTTAGGCGGTCCGGGGGCACTGGGGGCGTAGCAATGCCACCGGAGCATCGCACCGGGCCCTCATACATGCGTGGTGGTGTGGTGGCATGTCCGAATAGGCGGGACGCGTGTCTGGTGTGTGCCCCCCCTCACGGACGGCGCCGCCGCCGGCACCTGGAGGGGGGAAACGGACGTGTGGGGTCTACACGGAGGGGATCTTGCTGTGTGTTGCCGACGGATGTTTCTCCAGACTGTTCCTATGGGCTGACCCAACACAACCGGGTGGGGAGGTCCACTGGTCAAAGCCCGTCCGCGCAAAGTCAAAGGGCTAGATCCCGTGGTCCAACGCTACAGGGTTAGGCGGTCCGGGGGCACTGGGGGTAGCAATGCCACCGGAGCGTCGCACCGGGCCCTGATGACCCTCAACCGTAAGGGATCTGTTGTAGCGTTTTCAATAAGTAAGAGTGTCGAACCCAACGAGGAGAAGAAGGTATTGATAAGCGATTCTAAGCAAGAAATTACTGCAAGCACTGAAAGATAACTTTTTAGGGGTTTTCTCGATATAAGCATCAGGAATGTAATGGCAAGTAATGTAAAAGGTACTGAGAGTAACAAGTGGCCCAATCCTTTCTTAGCAAAGGAGAGGCCTAGCAACTGAACTTATAAAGACTAAAGCGTTCTTGAGGACACATGGGAGAGGTAGTCATGTGCTTTCGCCATATTCCGTATCGATACTATGTTATGTGTTGATAAGTGTTGGTGGTTGGATCTATGCTAGTGCACTCTCTAGACCAAGATGAATGCACTCTTATGATTAAACACCTTGCAAGCATCCGCAAATACAAGATAGAATTTAAGGCAAAAGCCTAACCATAGCAATACGATCAAGGATCCATTATTCCCTTATGCAAAAGCATGCGAACTGGGGTTCAGGTTTCTGTCACTCCGGCAACCCACCATAAGCATTCTTTATACACAATGCATTCCCCTAGGTCCTTAATAAGGCGAAGTGTTGGGTGTTCGACTCACACAACACCACTAGTAGAATGACAACGCAACCTAAGTATCAAACAACACATATTACTTCAACAGCATATGACTACTAACAACAAGACTTTCCCCATGTCCTCAAGAACTAAAGTAACTACTCACAAGACATAAAAGAGATCATGATCAGAGGGGATAAATATGTGATAAACAATCTGGACATAATAATATTTCTCCAACAAAACTCAATAGCATTCATCACAAAGTAGTAATCAACACCGATGGGGTAGAGAGGATAGGTAGTACAAGTTACAACACGAGTTGCGATGGAAAGATGAGATTTGGATGAAGATGGAGATGGTGCTGGTGTTGGGGATGATGTTGATGATGATATCGATGATGCCCGTGATGATGGTGATGACAATGGCGACGATCTCCCCTTCCGGGAGGTGATCTCCCCGGCGGAATCTGCCCACCGGAGATGCCCTTTTCTTCTCTGTAGGTTTCCGCCTCGAAGCGGCGGCGGAACTGAAGGAAATATGCCCTAGAGGCAATAATAAAGATGTTATTTGTATTTCCTTATATCATGATAAATGTCTTTTATTCATGCTAGAATTGTATTAACCGGAAACTTAGTACATGTGTGAATTCATAGACAAAACAGTATGTCCCTAGTATGCCTCTACTAGACTAGCTCATTGATCAAAGATGGTTATGTTTCCTAGCCATAGACATGAGTTGTCATTTGATCAACGGGATCACATCATTAGGAGAATGATGTGATGGACAAGACCCATCCGTTAGCATAGCACTATGATCGTTTAGTTTTACTGCTATTGCTTTCTTCATGACTTATACATGTTCCTATGACTATGAGATTATGCAACTCCCGAATACCGTAGGAACACCTTGTGTGCTATCAAACGTCACAACGTAACTGGGTGATCATAAAGATGCTCTACAGGTGTCTCCGAAAGTATTCGTGGTGTTGGCAAAGATCAAGATTAGGATTTGTCACTCCGAGTGTCGGAGAGGTATCTCTGGGCCCTCTCGGTAACACACATCACAATAAGCCTTGCAAGCAAAAGACTAATGAGTTAGTCACGAGATGATGTGTTACGGAACGAGTACAGAGACTTGCCGGTAACGAGATTGAACTAGGTATAGAGATACCGACGATCGAATCTCGGGCAAGTAACATACCGCTTGACAAAAGGAACAACGTATGTTGTTATGCGGTTTTGACCGATAAAAGATCTTCGTAGAACATGTAGGAGCCAATATGAACATCCAGGTTCCGCTATTGGTTATTGACCGGAGATGAGTCTCGGTCATGTCTACATAGTTCTCGAACCCGTAGGGTCCGCACGCTTAACGTTTGATGACGATCGGTATTATGAGTTTATGAGTATTGATGTACCGAAAGTAGTTCGGAGTCCCGGATGAGATCATGGACATGACGAGGAGTCTCGGAATGTCCGAGACATAAAGATTGATATATTGGACGGCTATATTCGGACACCGGAAGTATACCGGAAAAGTTTCGGATTTATCGGGAATGCCGGAAGGGGGTTACCGGAACCCCCTACGAGAGGGGATGGTCCATAGTGGGCCTAAAGGGAAAGAGAGAGGCAGCCCATAGGGCTGGCCGGCGCCCCCACCTAGGGTTCCTAGTTGGAATAGGATTGGGGGGGGGGGGCGCCACCTCTCCTATTCCTTTCCCCCTTCTTCCTTTTGGTGAATCCTACTAGGAGTAGGATTGCAATCCTATTCCTAGTAGGACTCCTTCCCTAGCCGCACCAGGAAGACCGGCCTCCCTCCCTTGCTCCTTTATATACGGGGGCAGGGGGGCACCCAAAGACACACAAGTTGAATTGTTTTAGCCGTGTGCGGTGCCCCCCTCCACAGAATCACACCTCGGTCATACCGTCGCGGAGCTTAGGCGAAGCCCTGCGCCGGTGAACACATCATATCCGTCACCACGCCGTCGTGCTGACGAAACTCTCCCGTGAAGCTCAACTGGATCAAGAGCTCGTGGGACGTCATCAAGCTGAACGTGTGCTGAACGCGGAGGTGCCGTACGTTCGGTGCTTGATCGGTTGGATCGCGAAGAAGTTCGACAACATCAACCGCGTCACTTGACGCTTCCGCTCCCGGTCTACGAGGGTACGTAGACACACTCTTCCCTCTCGTTGCTATGCATCTGGTAGGTAGATCTTGCGTGATCGTAGGAAAATTTTAAAATACTACGTTCCCCAACAGTGGCATCATGAGCCAGGTCTATGCGTAGATGATATGCACGAGTAGAACACAATGAGTTGTGGGCGATACTAGTCATACTGCTTACCAGCATGTCATACTTTGCTTCGGCGGTATTGTGAGATGAAGCGGCCCGGACCGACATTACGCGTATGCTTACGCGAGACTGGTTTCACCGTTACGAGCACTCGTTGCTTAAAGGTGACTGGCGGGTGTCTGTCTCTCTCACTTTAGCTGAATCAAGTGTGGCTACGCCCGGTCCTTGTGAAGGTTAAAACAGCACATACTTGACGAAACATCGTTGTGGTTTTGTATGCGTAGGTAAGAACGGTTCTTGCTAAGCCCGTAGCAGCCACGTAAAACTTGCAACAACAAAGTAGAGGACGTCTAACTTGTTTTTGCAGGGCATGTTGTGATGTGATATGGTCAAGACATGATGAATTATACGGTTTTGTATGAGATGATCATGTTTTGTAATGTTATCGGCAACTGGCAGGAGCCATATGGTTGTCGCTTTATTGTATGAAATGCAATCGCCATGTAATTGCTTTACTTTATCACTAAGCGGTAGCGATAGTCGTAGAAGCAATAGTTGGCGAGACGACAACGATGCTGCGATGGAGATCAAGGTGTCGCGCCGGTGACGAAGGTGATCATGACGGTGCTTTGGAGATGGAGATCAAAAGCACAAGATGATGATGGCCATATCATGTCACATATTTTGATTGCATGTGATGTTTATCTTATTATGCTTCTTATTTTGCTTAGAACGACGGTAGCATTATAAGATGATCCCTTACTAAATTTCAAGGTATAAGTGTTCTCCCTGAGTATGCACCGTTGCGAAAGTTCGTCGTGCCGAGACACCACGTGATGATCGGGTGCGATAAGCTCTACGTTCAAATACAACGGGTGTAAGCCAGTTTTGCACACGCAGAATACTCGGGTTAAACTTGACGAGCCTAGCATATGCAGATATGGCCTCGGAACACTGGAGACCGAAAGGTCGAGCGTGAATCATATAGTAGATATGATCAACATAAGATGTTCACCATTGATACTACTCCATCTCACGTGATGATCGGACATGGTTTAGTTGATTTGGATCACGTGATCATTTAGATGACCGGAGGGATGTCTATCTAAGTGGGAGTTCTTAAGTAATATGATTAAATTGAACTTTAATTTATCATGAAGTTAGTCCTGGTAGTATTAGCATATCTATGTTGTAGATCAATAGCTCGCGATGTTGCTCCCCGTTTATTTTTCATATGTTCCTAGAGAAAACCAAGATTGAAAGATGTTAGTAGCAATGATGCGGAATTGTTCCGTAATCTGAGGATTATCCTCATTGCTGCACAGAAGAATTATGTCCTTGATGCACCGCTAGGTGACAGACCTATTGCAGGAGCAGATGTAGACGTTATGAACGTTTTGACAAAAGCTCGATATGATGACTACTTGATAGTTTAAGTGCACCATGCTTTACGGCTTAGAACGGGGACTTCAAAAACGTTTTGAACGCCATGGAGCATATAAGATGTTCCAAGAGTTGAAATTAGTATTTCATACTCATGCCCGTGTCGAGAGGTATAAGACCTCTGACAGTACTTTGCCTACAAGATGGAGGAGAATAGCTCAACCAGTGAGCATGTGCTCAGATTGTCTGGGTACTACAATTACTTTAATCAAGTGGGAGTTAATCTTCCAGATAAGATAGTAATTGACAAAGTTCTCTAGTCACTATCACCAAGTTAGTAGAACTTCGTGATGAACTATAATATGCAAGGGATGACGAAAGGAATTCCCAGCTCTTCGTGATACTGAAGTAGGCGAAGGTAGAAATCATGAAAAAGCATCAAGTGTTGATGGTTAACAAGACCACTTGTTTCAAGTAAAGGGCAAAGGGATAGAAGGGGAACTTCAAGAAGAATGACAAGCAAGTTGTCACTCCCGTGAAGAAACCCAAAGCTAAACTCAAGCCTGAAACAAGTGCTTATACTGCAAAGGAAATGGTCACTAAAAGTGGAACTGCCCTAGATACTTGGCGGATAAGGAGGATGGCAAAGTGAACAAAGGTATATTTGATATACAGATTATTAATGTGTATTTTACTAGTGTTCATAGCAACCCCTCGGTATTTGATATTGGTTCAGTTGCTAAAGAGTAGTAACTCGAAGTGGGAGTTGCATAATGAACATAAACTAGTTAAAGGATGAAGTGACGATGTGTATTGTAAGCAGTTCCAAGATTGATATGATCATCATCGCACACTCCCTATACTTTCGGGATTAGTGTTGAACCTAAATAACTGTTATTTGATGTTTGTGTTGAGCATGAATGTGATTTGATCATGTTTATTGCAGAACGGTTATTCATGTAAGTTAGAGAATAATTGTTGTTCTGTTTACATGAATAAAACCTTCTATGGTCATACACCCAATGAAAATAGTTTGTTGGATCTCGATCGTGTGATACACATATTCATAATATTGAAGCCAAAAGATGCAAGGTTAATAATGATAGTGCAACTTATTTGTGGCACTGCCGTTTAAGTCATATTGGTGTAAAACGCATGAAGAAACTCCATAATGATGGAATTTTGGAATCACTTGATTATGAATCACTTGGTGCTTGCGAACCATGCCTCATGGGCAAGATGACTAAAAACTCCGTTCTCCGGAACTATGGAGCGAGCAACATATTTGTTGGAAATCATACATACTGATGTATGCGGACCAACGAGTGTTGAAGCTCGCGGCGGGTATCGTTATTTTCTAACCTTCACTAATGATTTGAGCAGATATGGGTATATCTACTTAATAAAGCACAAGTCTGAAACATTTGAAAAGTTCAAAGAATTTCAGAGTGAAGTAGAGAATCATCGTAACAAGAAAATAAAGTTTCTACGATCTGATCGTGGAGGAGAATATCTGAGTTACGAGTTTGGTCTTCATTTGAAACAATGTGTAATAGTTTCACAGCTCACGCCACCCGGAACACCACAGCATAATGGTGTGTCCGAACGTCGTAACCGTACTTTATTGGATATGGTGCGATCTATGATGTCTCTTACCGATTTACCACTATCGTTTTGGGTCATGCATTAGAGACAGCTGCATTCACGTTAAATAAGGGCCTCATCTGAATCCGTTGAGACAACGCCTTAAGAACTGTGGTTTGGCAAGAAACCAAAGTTGTTGTTTCTTAAAGTTTGGGACTGCGATGCTTATGTGAAAAAGTTTCAACATGATAAGCTCGAACCCAAACCGGAGAAGTGAATCTTCATAGGATACCCAAAAGAGACTGTTGGGTACACCTTCTATCACAGATCCGAAGGCAAGATATTCGTTGCTAAGAACGGATCCTTTCTAGAAAAAGAGTTTCTCTCGAAAGAAGTGAGTGGGAGGAAAGTAGAACTTGATGAGGTAATTGTACCTTCTCCCGGATTGGAAAGTAGTACATCACAGGAAATTGTTCCAGTGCTTCCTACACCAATTAGTGAGGAAGTTAATGATAATGATCATGAAACTTCGGATCAAGTTTCTGCTGAACGTCGTAGATCAACCAGAGTACGTTCCGCACCAGAGTGGTACGGCAACCCAGTTCTGGAAATCATGTTACTAGACCATGATGAACCTACGAACTATGAGGAAGCGATGATGAGCCCAGATTCCGCAAAATGGCTTGAAGCCATGAAATCTGAGATGGGATCCATGTATGAGAACAAAGTATGGACTTTGGTTGACTTGCCCGATGATCGGCAAGCCATCGAAAATAAATGGATCTTCAAGAGGAAGACCGACGCAGACGGTAATATTACTGTTTACAAAGCTCGACTTGTTGCGAAAGGTTTTCGACAAGTTCAAGGAGTTGACTACGATGAGACTTTCTCACCTGTAGCGATGCTTAAGTCTGTCCGAATCATGTTAGCAATTGCCGCATTTTATGATTATGAAATCTGGCAAATGGATGTCAAAACTACATTCCTGAATGGATATCTCAAAGAAGAGTTGTATATGATACAACCAGAAGTTTTTGTCGATCCAAAAGGTGCTAACAAATTATGCAAGCTCTAGCGATCCATCTATGGACTGGTGCAAGCATCTCGGAGTTGGAATATACGCTTTGATGAGGTGATTAAAGCATATGGTTTTATACAGACTTTTGGAGAAGCCTGTATTTACAAGAAGTGAGTGGGAGCACTACAACCTTTCTGATAATTATATGTGAATGACATATTGTCGATCGGAAATGATGTAGAATTTTCTGGAAAGCATAAAGGAGTGTTTGAAAGGAGTTTTTCAAAGAAAGACCTCGGTGAAGCTGCTTACATATTGAGCATCAAGAATCTATATAGATAGATCAAGACGCTTGATAAGACTTTCGATGAGTACATACCTTGATAAGATTTTGAAGTAGTTCAAAATGGATCAGTCAAAGAAGAAGTTCTTGCCTGATTTGTAAGGTGTGAAGTTGAGTAAGACTCAAAGCCAGACCACGGCAGAAAAATATAGAGAGAATGAAAGTCATTCCCTATGCCTCAGCCATAGGTTCTATAAAGTATGCCATGCTGTGTACAAAACACGTTGTGTACCTTGCCAAGAGTTTGACAGGGACGTACAATAGTGATCCAGGAGTAGATCACTGTACAGCGGTCAAAATTATCCTTAGTAATTGGATGACTAAGGAAATATTTCTCGATTATGGAGGTGATAAAGAGTTCGTCGTAAAGGGTTACGCCGATGCAAGCTTTGACACTAAATCCAGATGACTCTAAGTATCAATCTGGATGCGTATTGAAAGTGGGAGCAATTAGCTAGAGTAGCTCCATGCAGAGCATTGTAGACATAGAAATTTGCGAAATACATAGGGATCTGTATATGACAGACCCGTTGACTAAACTTCTCTCACAAGCAAAACATGATCACACCTCATTACTCTTGGGTATTAATCACATAGCGATGTGAACTAGATTATTGACTCTAGTAAACCCTTTGGGTGTTGGTCACATGGTGATGTGAACTATGGGTGTTATTCACATAACGATGTGAACCATCGGTATTAAATCACATGGCGATGTGAGCTAGATTATTGACTCTAGTTCAAGTGGGAGACTAAAGGAAATATGCCCTAGAGGCAATAATAAAGATGTTATTTGTATTTCCTTATATCATGATAAATGTCTTTTATTCATGCTAGAATTGTATTAACCGGAAACTTAGTACATGTGTGAATACATAGACAAAACAGTATGTCCCTAGTATGCCTCTACTAGACTAGCTCATTGATCAAAGATGGTTATGTTTCCTAGCCATAGACATGAGTTGTCATTTGATCAACGGGATCACATCATTAGGAGAATGATGTGATGGACAAGACCCATCCGTTAGCATAGCACTATGATCGTTTAGTTTTACTGCTATTGCTTTCTTCATGACTTATACATGTTCCTATGACTATGAGATTATGCAACTCCCGAATACCGTAGGAACACCTTGTGTGCTATCAAACGTCACAACGTAACTGGGTGATCATAAAGATGCTCTACAGGTGTCTCCGAAAGTATTCGTGGTGTTGGCAAAGATCAAGATTAGGATTTGTCACTCCGAGTGTCGGAGAGGTATCTCTGGGCCCTCTCGGTAACACACATCACAATAAGCCTTGCAAGCAAAAGACTAATGAGTTAGTCACGAGATGATGTGTTACGGAACGAGTAAAGAGACTTGCCGGTAATGAGATTGAACTAGGTATAGAGATACCGACGATCGAATCTCGGGCAAGTAACATACCGCTTGACAAAAGGAACAACGTATGTTGTTATGCGGTTCTGACGGATAAAAGATCTTCGTAGAACATGTAGGAGCCAATATGAACATCCAGGTTCCGCTATTGGTTATTGACCGGAGATGAGTCTCGGTCATGTCTACATAGTTCTCGAACCCGTAGGGTCCGCACGCTTAACGTTTGATGACGATCGGTATTATGAGTTTATGAGTATTGATGTACCGAAAGTAGTTCGGAGTCCCGGATGAGATCATGGACATGACGAGGAGTCTCGGAATGTCCGAGACATAAAGATTGATATATTGGACGGCTATATTCGGACACCGGAAAGTATACCGGAAAAGTTTCGGATTTATCGGGAATGCCGGAAGGGGGTTACCGGAACCCCCTACGAGAGGGGATGGTCCATAGTGGGCCTAAAGGGAAAGAGAGAGGCAGCCCATAGGGCTGGTCGGCGCCCCCACCTAGGGTTCCTAGTTGGACTAGGATTGGGGGGGGGGCGCCACCTCTCCTATTATTTTCCCCCTTCTTCCTTTTGGTGAATCCTACTAGGAATAGGATTGCAATCCTATTCCTAGTAAGACTCCTTCCCTAGCCGCACCAGGAAGGGCCGGCCGGCCTCCCTCCCTTGCTCCTTTATATACGGGGGCAGGAGGGCACCCAAAGACACACAAGTTGAATTGTTTTAGCCGTGTGCGGTGCCCCCCTCCACAGAATCACACCTCGGTCATACCGTCGCGGAGCTTAGGCGAAGCCCTGCGCCGGTGAACACATCATATCTGTCACCACGCCGTCGTGCTGACGAAACTCTCCCGTGAAGCTCAACTGGATCAAGAGCTCGTGGGACGTCATCAAGCTGAACGTGTGCTGAACGCGGAGGTGCCGTACGTTCGGTGCTTGATCGGTTGGATCGCGAAGAAGTTCGACAACATCAACCGCGTCACTTGACGCTTCCGCTCCCGGTCTACGAGGGTACGTAGACACACTCTTCCCTCTCGTTGCTATGCATCTGGTAGATAGATCTTGCGTGATCGTACGAAAATTTTAAAATACTACGTTCCCCAACAGGAACTCCAAAAAAAGTACCGTGCCTAGGGTTTTCGGGAGACGGAGAACATATATGCAAAAGGGGGCGGCCAGAGGTGGGCCAGGGGCTCCAGGCGCCCCCCCCCCCCCCCGGCGCGGCCAGGGGGGCGCCCCCAGGCCGCCTGGGCACCCTGTGGCCCCCCTCTGACTCCCCTTTTGCGTGTCTTCGTTATTCTTCTGAAAAACACGTCCCGTCAATTTTCAGGTAATTTGGAGGTGTTCTTCTTCAGCAACTCAGTATCCACTTTTTCCTGCTGAATCCTGCGTCTCCTGTTTCGGCATCGGAAAGTTGCAAACTGTGTGAAATAGACCAAAACAACATAAGTACATCATCATAACGTGAAATATATCAATGAATAAGGATAAATTATAATACAAAATAGTGATGCATTTTGGACGTATCAACACCCCCAAGCTTAGACCTCGCTTGTCCCCAAGCGAATATGAACTCGGTAAACCTGTCCACAAGTTTAGAGAGTGAAGTGTCGATAAATAGAATACGGACGAGAAGCATCATAGTCTCTTCACCAACTCAAATATCCGCAGCAACAATCTTCAACTCATAAGGCTCTCATGAAAAAGTTGTAATGCCCAGGATGGAGTTATACCTCCTACGTGTCGAGGCATGACTTAAAGGCATAAATCCATCCTAGAATGATCTCAAGTTTGGTAATCTTTGCACAACTCATGTAAAAGAGGGATAGTAAACTGAAAATAGTTGGCTTACACTCGCCACGTCACAGAATTACAGTACAAGTCTCAAACATCATACATTAAGAACATCACAACCCTCTAAGGGCAAAAGCCAAATGTCAAAGTACCAAACTCACATAAATAAACCACAGGCGGATCGAATCCTAGTAAGAGACTCCACTACTGATCGTCCGGGTAGCGCACGTAGTACCGACTACGCTCCTCGTCGTACTCCCAATCCAGCTCGGTGCCATCACCTGGATAGCTCACAGCTGGACCTGCATCTGGTGTGTGAAGTAACTGTGAGCCACAGAGGACTCAGCAATCCCGTCTCCGGGTAACAAGACTATCAAAGCCTTTGGGTGAGGAAAAGGCTGAAGAAAAGAATAAGTCTGCAGCAGCAACTAGCATCTAGCTTACATAAGTGAGAGCGAGAAGAGAAGGCCTCGGCGAGAAGTGGTCACGAAGTGATCCTAGCTACAAGCTCCACAATCATAACCCCTCCATGTTCAACTCCTGAATCCCTATTCGGAAATTGACAGTCACGGAACACACACTGGTAGTGTATTAGAGACATTGTGTCAAGTTATCTACAACCGGAATTAACAAGCTCCCATCTGCCACATAACCGCGGGCACGGCTTTCGAAAGTTCAAACCCTGCAGGGGTGTTCCAACTTGACCCATTACAAGCCCACGATCCGCGGAGTCGCAACTCCAAAGTGGGAAGACCCGAGTATCCTCGGAATCCCGTGCTCAAGATATACCAAGCTAAGGTAAGGCTAATCCAGCAAATCCTCCCGGCGTGTCGACACCCTGATAGTAGCCACGCGTATCTAAGTCTCAGGACACGACCGGATGGGCGATTCTACGGGTGTATACCAGATACCTCGGGTTGCCCCAAGGTGGCCCCGCAGACTCCCCGTTTCGGACCAACACTCATGTGGAGCACTGGCCCGGGGTTGTTGATTAAGAAAGAGGGTTAATTACTCCCTATGCAAGTTTAGTTTGTTATTAGGCAAAAAGTACCAATGTTGGGATTTGCTGGAAAAGACTTAGCACTTAGCGGTTTATCGAGGGGGTCCCATACACCCCAACCGTGTTAGGAACGCAATATCAAGGAACATAATACCGGCTTATACGGATCCTAACGGCATGAGTGGAACAAATCACCAAGCAAAAGGCTTAGCCTTCCACCCTTGCCAATATATAGATGATTTCATTTAAAGCATTTATATAGTGTGATATAACCCAACCAAACTTCAACATGAAGCAAGCATCTTCACTTCACCTGCAACTAGCAACGCTATAAGAAGGGCTGAGCGAAGCGTACTTAGCCAAGCAATGGTTTGCATAGGTAGGTTGGTTAAACATGGCAATTGGTTACAAGTAGGAGGCTGACAAGAAGATCATGGGCATCGAGGCAAAACTATAGATCGAGACTACTAGCAATAGGCAAAGATAGTAATGTTATCGGGGTTCGGTCATCTTGCCTGAAGAGAAGTCATTCGGATCGTAAGAAGGGTCCTCGTGCTCAACCTCGTTGGAAACCTCGTGCTCAACCTCGTACTCGGCCTCAGCTTCCGGCTCTAAACAAAACAATCACACCAAGCACCAATCAACAAGATGCAATGCGCACTCGGAAAAGATGAATGCATGATGGATGCACTAAAGATGCACATGGAGCACGGAAAATATCACTCAAGCAAAATCACCTCAAAACAAGATAACAAGCTGATATTATTAATCTACACGGAAAAACAATCAAGTTTGATATAAGATTCGCTGAAATCGGAGTTACGGGCTAAAAGTTATGCCCGAAACAAGATTTGAGCGAAAGCTGAAAATTACAGCAACATAGCATCTTTGGAGCTCAAAATAATTATGCTACAGCACCCAAAAAGCATGGCAAAGGACTTGAACACAAACTAGACATATAGTACAGCAACTATGTCCAAAGGGCACCCCCAACGGAGTCACGGATCAATAGCAATGATCTTGGACATATTGAACTTTACAATAAAATTCTGGCAGCAGAATTTTATTGAAACTTTAGAGAAAAAGATAAACATGATACAGCCACTCAAATGGACATGTGAGGACATGAATGGAAAGACAACAATATATACTACAAGGAACAATCAAAATCCACTCCAAAACTAACATGCTTTGTCCTAGAACATCACACGAACATGGCATCAGAACGTTACAGATTTCAGACTTCGTGAAAAATCACTAAGTCCTAAAACAGCAATAACATCAAGGCATATAAAAGAGCATGTTTAAGTCACCTCGAAACTAAACATGGCAAAGGGTAAGCACCTCATCAAAGTGCATATGAAGGTGATCCCGAAACACACAAGCATGCATCATAGAGGTGAACACAACGATTGCAACGAGCTCAACAAGATGGCATTTCATAACAAGTGAAAACACCTCATATGAACATGACACTTTGCAACGATGATAACAAGGCAATAATAAATCTACCATGCAACCTATCACAAGCAACACGTAGTTCGTGGCAAGACGAACACGTGGACATGTCATTTGCATCGTTTGGACAAACGAGCTAAAAGATATCACATGTCAAAGGTGGCACAAAAATAACACATAACAGCAGTTTATATCATGATGCACTCTTGCAACAGCAAAACAAGCACCTAGATGATCTCTAACATGCATGACAACAACAGGGGAAACGTAGAGCACATCTCCACAAACGTCTGGACATATCACACGCGCAAAACGGAGCAACAGGCACAAAGTTATGCATGTTTGAAAAGTGCATCACAGAACACTAAAACAGGGACTTAGTAGATCTAGGGTTCAACCTTCTCACACAGATCAGATCTGGAACGAAGACGGGCCCGAAGATGGATTCGGCCCAGGCGGCGCTGGAGGGCCCAGCCGGCGGAGTCGGTGCGGCCTGGTGCGGGCCTCGACGACGGGAAGGCCCGGCGACCTGGCGAACGGCCCAGGGGGGGGAAGGCGACGGCCCGCTCGGGAGGAGGCCGGTGTCTGGTGCGGGAGGCCCAGCCGCGGAGCGGGGCGGCGGCCCGCGCGGTGGCCTGGGGAGGCGCTCGGCGCGGAGCCCCCAGGCTGGCGCGGCTCGGCCCGGCCGCGGTCGGACGAAGGGCCCAGGAGGGGAACTGGCGATGCGGCCTGCTGGCGACCCGAACCGGCGCGGCGAAGTGGTCCTGGACCTGGTGCGGTGCGCCTGGCCCGATCTGGCGAGGGAAGAGGTCCGGGAGGAATCGGGGCGGACGCCTGGAGAGATCGAAGGAGGGATCGGGCCCAGGGTTGGTCGTTGACCCGATCTGGCTCGATCGGATCGACCCGATCTGCGCAGCGGCGGCGGTTTTCGAAGCTGCAGCGGCTGGAACGGGCGGCGCCGGCAGCTGGCCTGCGGGATTCGAGGAAAAACTCCAAGTGGCAAAAAGGATTTGGAGGAGCACGAAAATTTGAGGAGATCTAGGGAGAAAACTAGGGATCCCCAAAATAGACCTAGAGGGGTCTATATATAGCAGTTTTTAGGGTTAGGAGGGAGTTTAGGGGCGCTAGGAGCCCTCCGATCGCGATCCGACGGATCTGATCGCGGGGGTAGATTTAAAAGGCCTAGGAGGAGATAAAAGAATGCAGTAGGGGTGTTTCCGGGACACGAAGTGAAGGCACATCGGACCCACACGAACAACGGATGGGAAAGTCAACGGAGTCCAAACGAGACGAGATTTGAGAGGCGGGTTGCACACAACAAAACAACAACACAGACAACAACCTCGCAGCACACCGGTAACGTTAAACGCCCGAACAACAAAGTAGGCCTACGGGACGACACGGACACGTGAGGGAGCTCCGGAACGCGAAACGGACAACGGGAAGAAACACGCGGAACCGAATGCAACCGACAACACAAATGCAATGCGATGCACACGTCTAGATGATATGAATGAATGCCATACACTCACACAACAAAACGACGAAAACCCGAAAGAGAAAGAACCCGGAATGGAAATAGATGAAGCCGGAGATATATTATATACCCAAAAGGGAAAGTATTACATCCGAGGCATTACAAACTCTCCTCTACTACAAAAAGATCTCGTCCCGAGATCTAGGACTGGAAAAAGGAAGGGTACTCGGAACGAAGATGATCTTCTCGTTCCCAGGTAGCTTCTCGGTCTATGTGATGTGACCACTTGACTTTCAGAAACTTGATGGACTTGTTGCGAGTCTTGCGTTCGGTTTCTTCGAGAATGGCAACTGGATGCTCTCGGTAGGACAGGTCTTGTTGAAGATCAATCTCCTCAAACGGAATCATGCGCTCAGGTGCCTTGAAGCATTTGCGAAGCTGAGACACATGGAAGACATCATGAACATTTGCAAAGTTGGAAGGGAGCTCGAGCTGATAGGCTAGATCGCCTCTTTTGCCCAGAATCTTGAAAGGCCCGACGTATCTAGGAGCAAGTTTTCCTTTGATACCGAATCTTTGGGTTCCTTTCATCGGAGAAACTCGGAGATAGACATGATCACCGATGTCGAAAGCCAAATCACGATGCTTGCCATCATAGTAGCTCTTCTGACGCGACTGAGCGGCCTTGAGATTCTCACGTATGACTTTGCACATTTCTTCGGCTTCAGAGATCAAGTCATTACCAAGAAGTTGGCGTTCGCCTGTTTCAGACCAGTTGAGAGGGGTACGGCACTTTCTGCCATAAAGAATTTCAAACGGTGCTTTGCCTGCACTTGCTTGAAAGCTGTTGTTGTAAGAGAACTCGGCGAATGGAAGGCAGTCTTCCCATTTCATGCCGAAGGAGATGACACAGGCTCTGAGCATATCTTCTAGGATCTGATTCACACGCTCGACTTGACCACTAGTCTGAGGGTGAAAAGCAGTGCTGAACCTGATCTTCGTGCCCATGGCGGACTGGAAGGAGTCCCAGAACCTTGATGTGAACAAGCTGCCACGGTCTGAGGATATCACTTGAGGAATGCCATGTAGGGACACAATTCTGGAAGTGTACAGCTCTGCAAGTTGAGCTGCATTGATTGATTCTTTGACTGGAAGAAAGTGAGCGACTTTGGTAAGCTTGTCAATCACCACAAAGATAGCATCATTGCCTCGCTTGGACTTAGGAAAACCAGTGACGAAGTCCATTTCAATGTGGTCGAACTTCCACTCGGGAATAGGAAGAGGTTGGAGAAGACCGGCTGGACGTTGATGTTCTGCTTTCACTCTTCTGCATACATCACATTCGTTCACGAATTAGGGAATTTCCCTTTTCATGCGTGTCCACCAGTAAGACTGCTTGAGATCTTGGTACATCTTGGAACTGCCAGGATGAATGGAAAGGAGAGAATCATGAGCTTCTTCCATTATGAGCTTCCTGAGATCACCTTTGGAAACAACGAGTCTGTCCTCGAAGAACAAGGTATCTCTCTCATCAACACGGAAGCACTTGTATTTTGGAGTGCCCTTTGCAATCCCATGTTTCACCTTCTTCACCATGGTATCACTGAGCTGGGCCTCACGGACTTGATCTTCCAAGGTAGGAGCAATTTGGAGATTAGCAAGAAAACCCTGCGGAACAACTTGAAGGTTGAGCTTCCTGAATGCTTCACAAAGCTCAGGCTGGTATGGCTTGATAAGAAGGCTGTTGCAATATGCCTTTCTGCTCAAAGCATCTGCAATCACATTCGCCTTGCCTGGAGTGTATTCAATGCTGGGGTTGTACTCTTGGATCATCTCGACCCAACGAGTCTGGCGGAGGTTCAGATGCGGCTGTGTGAAGATGTACTTCAAGCTCTTGTGATCAGTGAAGATGTCGACCTTTCTGCCGAACAACAGATGTCTCCACGTAATCAGAGCATGTACCACAGCTGCTAGCTCGAGATCATGTGTGGGATAGTTCTTCTCACTTGGCTTTAGCTGACGAGAAGTGTAAGCCACAATTCTCTTATCTTGCATAAGCACACCACCAAGACCTTGAAGAGAAGCGTCACAGAACACTTCATAGGGCTTGGTTTCATCTGGAGGAGTCAGAACTGGAGCAGAAACAAGCTTCTCTTTGAGGGTTTTGAATGCCACTTCACACTCGGGAGACCAAAAGTATTTGACATTCTTCTGAAGCAGGTTGGAAAGAGGCTTGGCAATCTTGGAGAAGTTCTCCACAAACCTTCTGCAATAGCTGGCAAGACCCAGAAAACTGCGGAGCTGCTTGACGTTCTGAGGAGCTTCCCAGTTGACAATTGCTTCAACTTTCTCGGGATTAACCGCAATACCATCAGCTGAGATGATGTGGCCCAGGTACAAAACCTTATCGAGCCAAAACTCGCACTTTGAGAACTTGGCATAGAATTTATACTCTCGGAGTCGATCAAGAACCAGACGCAAGTGCTTTTCGTGATCTTCTTCATTCTTGGAAAACACCAGAATATCATCCAGATACACGAGCACGAACTCTCCAATATAGGGGTTGAAGATGTAATGCATCATCCTTGAAAAGGTAGGAGGAGCATTGGCGAGGCCGAAGGACATGACGGTATACTCGTATGAACCGTAGCTCGTTCTGAAGGCCGTCTTGGGAATGTCTTCCTCGCGAATGCGAATTTGATGATAGCCCATTCGGAGGTCAAGCTCAGAGAACACTTTAGCTCCTTTGAGCTGCTCAAAGAGTTCGTTGATGTTGGGGAGCGGATACTTGTTCTTAATCGTCTTCTTGTTCAATGGCCGGTAGTCAACACAGAGACGCTCCGTGCCATCTTTCTTCTTGACAAATAAGACACCACAGCCCCACGGAGATGTACTCGGTCTGATGAGACCCATACTCTCCTGCTTATCAAGCTGCTTCTTCAATTCCTTCAATTCATCCGGAGAGAGCTTGTATGGACGCCGGCAAGCAGGCTCAGTGCCCGGCTCGAGTTCAATGACAAACTCCACCTGACGGTGTGGAGGCATGCCTGGAAGTTCTTCTGGAAAGATGTCTTGATATTCTTTCACCACAGGAATTTGCTCTATGGCATTAATTTCACCCTTATCATTGAGAGAGAAAAGCCGAATAGTATTATCCCTGGAGGCGAAGATAATCACATCTTCATCAGAATGAGTCAACTTGACTTCCTTTTGAGCACAATCAATGTGAGCATCGTGCTGAGAAAGCCAATCCATTCCGAGGATGAGGTCGATGTCAGAATGACCAAGAATCACCGGTTTAGCCAGAAAACGATAATCTCCCATGCGAATGGAAACATCCGGAGCATAAACACTAGAAGTCATAATCTTGCCCGGAGAAACAACTTGCAACTTCTGAGGCAAATTTGAAGTGGCAATATTGTGCTTGGATGCAAAAGGTTGAGACATGAAAGAGCATGATGCACCCGAATCAAATAACACTTTAGCTGGAAAAGAGTTCACTGGAAGGTTACCCAAAATGACATCAGAAGAAGCCTCTGCTTGTGCTGCATTCATCAGATTGACCCTTGCTGCCTTTGGATCATGCCTGACAATAGCTGAACTCACAGGTGGAGGAGGAGGAAGACGCTTCGGATTCGGACATCTGTTTGCATAATGACCCTTCTGGCCACACTTGTTGCACACCACTTCAGAGAGAGGACGGAAATGAGAGCCACTTGACTTGGAGCCTTGAGACTGAAACTGCTTCTTCGACTGGTTGCTCGGGTTGGGTGGGTGGGAGAAACCACGACCACTAGAGTTCTTGTTGTTGGAGTTGTTGTATGGAGCTCGAATCACTGGAGGAGGAGGAAGCCAGAATTTCTGATGCTTCGAGACCATCTGAGACGATGAGGAAGAGTGAACAGCATCTCGAATTCTCTTCTTAGAAGCCTCCATCTTGAGCTGAGCTGCTTCTTGTTTCAAAGCCATATTATAGAACTTGTCGAATTCATCGGGCTCGAACAAAGTGAGAGCAAGCTGAAGTTCATCTTTGAGACCTCCACGGAACTGATAGATTTTACTCTTGGCATCAGGAATGTCTTGCTTAGCATAGCGAGCGAGGTTTTGAAACTTGACATTATACTGATAGACTGACATGGAGCCCTGCTTCAGGTTGCGGAATTGCTCACGCATACCCTCGATAACACTTGTAGGAATGTGGTGCGAGCGGAAATCCTTGCAGAAATTCTCCCAAGAGATCACTTGACCCGGCCTGGAGTCTTTGTACTGCTGCCACCAGTCAGCTGCTTGATCTTTCAGTTGGAAGGCTGCAAACTTCACATAGTCATCTTCTTTCACGTTACTGCACTCAAAATGCTTCTTGATATCGGTTAGCCAATCTTCAGCATCAAGAGGGTCGACACAGTAACTGAAAGCTTTAGGATTGTTGGCCAAGAACTGGTTGAGGGTAGCATGGTGCTGCTGGAAGAAGTTGCCTTGGTTCACTGGAACACCCTGATTAGCTTGATTAGCTTGCATAGCTTGCATTTGCTGCATCATCTGCATCATCAACTGAGTGTTCTGAGCTGTAGTCTGCATAATTGCTCTCCAAGCCTCAGGCGGAGGAGGAGGGGAAGGAGGACGTTCTGGAACCTCTTCACCCTCTGGGTTAGCGTTCGGAACCCTTTTCGGAGCCATCCTGTAAGAGATGACCACGAATCAGTAATTGATTGACAAAAGGAATAAGCTGAATCAATGGCATGAATTGCAACAAGTCTTCACAATAATCATTCGAACAATAAGAACGAATGAAATCATCCGAACAAGAGGAACGAATGAATTTCTCAGTTAATTGATAACATCAGTCTTCACGAGAAGCCACATAGGGAACAAAAGGATAAAATAAGTAAACAACAAGGTACGGAAAGGAACAAACACAAGAGAGGAGTTTCGTTCTAACATTTTTGTGCTGAAAGCATATGAACGCGTTACGAAAAGGTTTTGCAATCCCCGGATCAGCATAGCCAAGGACCCTTTAAGATGCAACTCCTGATAGTAATGTCGGTCATATAACCCCTTCACTCAATGTCGAACCCCGAACTCGCTAACCTGCATTCGTTGGAAGAATGCCTACGATCTACTGGATAAAACCCACCTATAGTTTTCCGAAAGATTCCAGTTATGCAATCAGGTGTTGGGGATACACGGGAAGCACCGCGCAATCAACTCTAACCTACATCCAGGTGTATCCATCCTTCAACACATAACCAGTCTTTCTCGGAAACTGTGTACCTCGGACCTTCGAAAAGCATCCACTATAACAAGCTATGGCAATACTCCCGAACTACCTCCCCAGTACTGGGTGATGTCGGGGTTATCTTGCCACTGGCCGTATAGGGGAGATTTTCGATGTCGGTCGTCTTAAGTATTTAGTACTGTCGCGATATGCTTGTTACAATGATACCCCGAAGCTCAACTCCTCGGTAACAGGAGGCATCGGGAACAATATCCTTGTCACAAGAACATCGAAACAATCCCAGAATACTCGCGGGATTCCTAAAAAAAATTTGTGCCAATTTTGAAGATAGGAGAGACAAGAGTAGCCGTCAGGAGTCCTCACCAGAGAGAAAGGGGATGAGAAGCAAAGAAATCCTACTCTCCGATATAATATAGGACTCAAAAAGTTTTCAGTGTGTGCCTAGACTCGACCGTCAACGATTCGATCAAACAGTGGGGGCTCCTAGGTCGGAGAAGGCTCTGATACCAACTTGTAATGCCCAGGATGGAGTTATACCTCCTACGTGTCGAGGCACGACTTAAAGGCATAAATCCATCCTAGAATGATCTCAAGTTTGGTAATCTTTGCACAACTCATGTAAAAGAGGGATAGTAAACTGAAAATAGTTGGCTTACACTCGCCACGTCACAGAATTACAGTACAAGTCTCAAACATCATACATTAAGAACATCACAACCCTCTAAGGGCAAAAGCCAAATGTCAAAGTACCAAACTCAGATAAATAAACCACAGGCGGATCGAATCCTAGTAAGAGACTCCACTACTGATCGTCCGGGTAGCGCACGTAGTACCGACTACGCTCCTCATCGTACTCCCAATCCAGCTCGGTGCCATCACCTGGATAGCTCACAGCTGGACCTGCATCTGGTGTGTGAAGTAACTGTGAGCCACAGAGGACTCAGCAATCCCGTCTCCGGGTAACAAGACTATCAAAGCCTTTGGGTGAGGAAAAGGCTGAAGAAAAGAATAAGTCTGCAGCAGCAACTAGCATCTAGCTTACGTAAGTGAGAGCGAGAAGAGAAGGCCTCGGCGAGAAGTGATCACGAAGTCATCCTAGCTACAAGCTCCACAATCATAACCCCTCCGTGTTCAACTCCCGAATCCCTATTCGGAAATTGACAGTCACGGAACACACACTGGTAGTGTATTAGAGACATTGTGTCAAGTTATCTACAACTGGAATTAACAAGCTCCCATCTGCCACATAACCGCGGGCAAGGCTTTCGAAAGTTCAAACCCTGCAGGGGTGTTCCAACTTGACCCATTACAAGCCCACGATCCGCGGAGTCGCAACTCCAAAGTGGGAAGACCCGAGTATCCTCGGAATCCCGTGCTCAAGATATACCAAGCTAAGGTAAGGCTAATCCAGCAAATCCTCCCGGCGTGTCGACACCCTGATAGTAGCCACGCGTATCTAAGTCTCAGGACACGACCGGATGGGCGATTCTACGGGTGTATACCAGATACCTCGGGTTTCCCCAAGGCGGCCCCGCAAACTCCCCGTTTCGGACCAACACTCATGTGGAGCACTGGCCCGGGGTTGTTGATTAAGAAAGAGGGTTAATTACTCCCTATGCAAGTTTAGTTTGTTATTAGGCAAAAAGTACCAATGTTGGGATTTGCTGGAAAAGACTTAGCACTTAGCGGTTTATCGAGGGGGTCCCATACACCCCAACCGTGTTAGGAACGCAATATCAAGAAACATAATACCGGCTTATACGGATCCTAACGGCATGAGTGGAACAAATCACCAAGCAAAAGGCTTAGCCTTCCACCCTTGCCAATATATAGATGATTTCATTTAAAGCATTTATATAGTGTGATATAACCCAACCAAACTTCAACATGAAGCAAGCATCTTCACTTCACCTGCAACTAGCAACGCTATAAGAAGGGCTGAGCGAAGCGTACTTAGCCAAGCAATGGTTTGCATAGGTAGGTTGGTTAAACATGGCAATTGGTTACAAGTAGGAGGCTGACAAGAAGATCATGGGCATCGAGGCAAAACTATAGATCGAGACTACTAGCAATAGGCAAAGATAGTAATGTTATCGGGGTTTGGTCATCTTGCCTGAAGAGAAGTCGTTCGGATCGTAAGAAGGGTCCTCGTGCTCAACCTCGTGGGAAACCTCGTGCTCAACCTCGTACTCGGCCTCAGCTTCCGGCTCTAAACAAAACAATCACACCAAGCACCAATCAACAAGATGCAATGCGCACTCGGAAAAGATGAATGCATGATGGATGCACTAAAGATGCACATGGAGCACGGAAAATATCACTCAAGAAAAATCACCTCAAAACAAGATAACAAGCTGATATTATTAATCTACACGGAAAAACAATCAAGTTTGATATAAGATTCGCTGAAATCGGAGTTACGGGCTAAAAGTTATGCCCGAAACAAGATTTGAGCGAAAGCTGAAAATTACAGCAACATAGCATCTTTGGAGCTCAAAATAATTAAGCTACAGCACCCAAAAAGCATGGCAAAGGACTTGAACACAAACTAGACATATAGTACAACAACTATGTCCAAAGTTCACCCCCAACGGAGTCACGGATCAATAGCAATGATCTTGGACATGTTGAACTTTACAATAAAATTCTGGCAGCAGAATTTTATTGAAACTTTAGAGCAAAAGATAAACATGATACAGCCACTCAAATGGACATGTGAGGACATGAATGGAAAGACAACAATATATACTACAAGGAACAATCAAAATCCACTCCAAAACTAACATGCTTTGTCCTAGAACATCACACGAACATGGCATCGGAACGTTACAGATTTCAGACTTAGTGAAAAATCACTAAGTCCTAAAACAGCAATAACATCAAGGCATATAAAAGAGCATGTTTAAGTCACCTCGAAACTAAACATGGCAAAGGGTAAGCACCTCATCAAAGTGCATATGAAGGTGATCCCGAAACACACAAGCATGCATCATAGAGGTGAACACAACGATTGCAACCAGCTCAACAAGATGGCATTTCATAACAAGTGAAAACACCTCATATGAACATGGCACTTTGCAACGATGATAACAAGGCAATAATAAATCTACCATGCAACCTATCACAAGCAACACGTAGTTCGTGACAAGACGAACACGTGGACATGTCATTTGCATCGTTTGGACAAACGAGCTAAAAGATATCACATGTCAAAGGTGGCACAAAAATAACACATAACAGCAGTTTATATCATGATGCACTCTTGCAACAGCAAAACAAGCACCTAGATGATCTCTAACATGCATGACAACAACAGGGGAAACGTAGAGCACATCTCCACGAACGTCTGGACATATCACACGCGCAAAACGGAGCAACAGGCACAAAGTTATGCATGTTTGAAAAGTGCATCACAGAACACTAAAACAGGGACTTAGTAGATCTAGGGTTCAACCTTCTCACACAGATCAGATCTGGAACGAAGACGGGCCCGAAGATGGATTCGGCCCAGGCGGCGCTGGAGGGCCCAGCCGGCGGAGCCGGTGCGGCCTGGTGCGGGCCTCGGCGACGGGAAGGCCCAGCGACCTGGCGAACGGCCCAGGGGGGAAAGGCGACGGCCCGCTCGGGAGGAGGCCGGTGTCTGGTGCGGGAGGCCCAGCCGCGGAGCGGGGCGGCGGCCCGCGCGGTGGCCTGGGGAGGCGCTCGACGCGGAGCCCCCTGGCTGGCGCGGCTCGGCCCGGCCGCGGTCGGACGAAGGGCCCAGGAGGGGAACTGGCGATGCGGCCTGCTGGCGACCCGAACCGGCGCGGCGAAGTGGTCCTGGACCTGGTGCGGTGCGCCTGGCCCGATCTGGCGAGGGAAGAGGTCCGGGAGGAATCGGGGCGGACGCCTGGAGAGATCGAAGGAGGGATCGGGCCCAGGGTTGGTCGTTGACCCGATCTGGCTCGATCGGATCGACCCGATCTGCGCAGCGGTGGCGGTTTTCGAAGCTGCAGCGGCTGGAACGGGCGGCGCCGGCAGCTGGCCTGCGGGATTCGAGGAAAAACTCAAAGTGGCAAAAAGGATTTGGAGGAGCACGAAAATTTGAGGAGATCTAGGGAGAAAACTAGGGATCCCCAAAATAGACCTAGAGGGGTCTATATATAGCAGTTTTTAGGGTTAGGAGGGAGTTTAGGGGCGCTAGGAGCCCTCCGATCGCGATCCGACGGATCCGATCGCGGGGGTAGATTTAAAAGGCCTAGGAGGAGATAAAAGAATGCAGTAGGGGTGTTTCCGGGACATGAAGTGAAGGCACATCGGACCCACACGAACAACGGATGGGAAAGTCAACGGAGTCCAAACGAGACGAGATTTGAGAGGCGGGTTGCACACAACAAAACAACAACACAGACAACAACCTCGCGGCACACCGGTAGCGTTAAACGCCCGAACAACAAAGTAGGCCTACGGGATGTCACGGACACGTGAGGGAGCTCCGGAACGCGAAACGGACAACGGGAAGAAACACGCGGAACCGGATGCAACCGACAACACAAATGCAATGCGATGCACACGTCTACATGATATGAATGAATGCCACACACTCACACAACAAAACGACGAAAACCCGAAAGAGAAAGAACCCGGAATGGAAATAGATGAAGCCGGAGATATATTATATACCCAAAAGGGAAAGTATTACATCCGGGGCATTACAAAAGTGTTAACGCTTATATTCGAAAGTAGGACCAATAGAAACTCATTATATCATGGCAAACATGTCCTTTGGTCAAGGAACAACAAATAATTTCAACTTTTGCTTTTGATGGGATTAATTGAAGCTTTTTGAAATAACAAGTTAATAAGCAAGAAGTGAAAGTGTTAACACAGAGGAAGATATTTGCCTTAGCCGGGCATGACAAACAACTTACTTATCAAATGATAACGTCAACAAGAATATGATATGACAAATCTTAATGCAGCTTTATATGCATGAATCCTTATCAACATCAAACGTCTGCTCTCTTTGAGAAATAGAAAGGAGTAGTAATAACTGACTCAACTTTAAAATTAAAAGATAGGCCCTGCTCTAGGGTAGTAGGGAAAACTCATGTGCTATCCTCAAATCAAACAGAGTGAAAACAAGTTTTTGAGAGGTGCATGATTCGTCAACGAATGCTAATAGATAACTCAATTAATTCTTGAACTGGACAAGTTTCGAGGAACGGCTCCCGTATGAGGACGATAACATCCTCTTATTCTCCTTTGTTTATCACTGCCACAGTTTTCTGATTTCTCATGAACGAAGCGTGAAGGAGGGTTTGTTTGTTATATTATTTTTAAGCCGGGCACACTCAATGCCAGTTCCTTTTCGTATTATGGGTTTGCACATTATACATGCAATCCCGGGGTGAAGCTTGTCCAACTCAAAAAGGTCATGAATTAGCTACTACTTCCTCATGAGCTAAAGCAGGGGCACAAAATAAATGATTTGAACATTTAAGGATAACACATAAATTATATACTTTAGGAGGTGGTAGTGGAGTACCACAAGTAGGTAGGTATGGTGGACTCATATGGAAGGTATTGGCTTAAGGGTATGGATGCACAAGCAGAATTCCGCTTAGTACAGAGTTAGGCTAGCAAAGGTTTTGAAAGAGCAGACAATTGATGATGACTAAGATGCAAAGTAATATAAAGCATGAACATTGAAATAAGCATAACACATCAAGTTGTCTTCCTTGTCAACATAACACTTCAAGTATAATAACATAAAGATTTTGGCTATGTTGATACTCTAAGAGAATCATGCTTGTTGTTATGACCAAAGCTATGTTTGCCAAGATTAAATAAAGTTTCATAGCCATACCTGACATAAGGTCAATACTCCCCATAAGAATCATCATATAAGGTCAATTGCGTGAAGAGAATACCGAGTGCAGCAAAAAGGAACCGATAAACTTCTCATTAATATTCCATCATAGACGACTCCACACACACGGATACAATTCTTCACCAAGGGGGCGATAGACCTCAATGCACACACCTATCTCATATAATAATATCCTAGACATGATACGACTCCACTTGACTTCTAAAAGGCAAAAGGTAAAAGATAAAGATACCGGGCACTCCCCCAAGCTTGGAACAAGCCAAGGGAATGCCATTACCCACGGAGATTTCACTCATCATCCTTGTTGGCGTTGATCAAGTAATTCTTGGCGAAACTCTTCCATGGAAGGGGTTCTCCAGTCTCATATGAGAAGCTCGTTTCCTGGATCCTGCATTCAGCACCCAAACCCATGTGTAGAAACCTTAGTTCATACTCACAGTTCTGGTTATGTAGATCATTAATTTGCCCCTGGAGTTCTATGATTCTGTCTTCAGCCGCGGCGATTCTTTCCCACATCTCCTTCATCTCCTTCAGAAAGTAGTTCTTCAGCTCGTTGGTGATGTCAAAGTTAGCTTCAACACCACGCTCGGTCATCTTCTTGTACTTGAAGACTTCTTGCTCCACTTCTTCCAGCCTGGCCTGGACGCTCCCCTCCTTGATAGGTCCCTTCAGATCTTCTTGATGAAGGACGCCCTCCTTCATCTGAACCACCTGAGGGTGCTTCTTCACCTCAGCGAGGTAAGGGTTGATGACGTTGACGACGAACGTGTCCTTGGGGGAACTTGGAGAAGCCATGGCACCTAAATTTAGCTGAAAGATTTCCTGGCAGAAACAGATCGAAGAGAAAACACGCGAAATCGCAAGATACGTTGCCGGAACAGCCCGGGCAAATATATAGGAAAAATTTATGCACAGAAAGGAAGGTAACGGACCAAAGCGGGGTCGGAGTCGGGCACCAGGGTGTCCAGGCGGCCTGCCGGCGCGGCCCAGGCGGGGGGGGGCGCCTGGACTCCCTGGTGGTCGTCTCCGGCTCCACTTCGACTCGGAATTTTACTAATTTTTCAAAAATGCGTAATACGGAACTTTTATGATGTTTTGCGGTGTTTTCTTACTGTACTACGTACCTTTTCTTTATTCTGCTTCTGCTGGCGTCTGAAATAGGGCTGCAACATGTTCTTCGTGGGTTGTTGTGTATATTATATTCACATCAACATCGACAGGGTCTCCTGCTATGTAATGCTTAAGTCTTTGCCCATTCACAACTTGAGGTTTGGTGCCTTCAAAATTATTAATCTTAATTGCACCAGACCGATAAACTTCTTCTATATGAAATGGTCCTTCCCACCTGGAAAGTAGTTTGCCTGGAGAAAACCTGAAACGGGATCTAAACAACAAAACTTTATCACCAACATTAAATTCACGTTTCAGAATCTTCCTATCATGCCACCTTTTTACCTTTTCCTTGAACATTTTAGCACTCTCGTAAGCTTCACTTCTCCATTCATCTAGAGAAGTCAAGTTCATGAGACGCTTCTCACCAGCCAGTTTTGGGTCAGCGTTAAGCTCTCTAACAGCCCAGAAAGCTTTGTGCTCTAGTTCCAATGGCAGATGGCAAGCCTTGCCATATACCATCTTATATGGGGACATACCCATGGGGTTTTTGTAAGCAGTTCTATATGCCCACAAAGCATCTCCCAATTTATTTGACCAATCCTTCCTATTTATGTTTACTGTTTTCTGCAAGATCAACTTAATCTCTCTATTGGTGAGCTCTACTTGCCCACTAGTTTGAGGATGATAAGGTGAAGCAATTCTATGATTAACATCGTATTTAGCCAAAGCTTTTCTAAAAGCTCCGTGCGTGAAGTGTGATCCTCCATCGGTCATGAGGTACCTTGGTACACCAAACCTAGGAAATATTACATCCTTAAGCATTTTCAGGGATGTTTTGTGGTCAGCACTTTCAGTGGGGATTGCTTCAACCCACTTGGTCACATAATCAACAGCTACTAAAATGTGAGTGTACTTGTGCGAAGAAGGAAAAGGGCCCATAAAATCGAAACCCCAACAATCGAAAGGTTCAATCACTAGTGAGTAATTCATAGGCATCTCATTCCTTCTACTAATGTTACCAACTCTCTAACATTTATCACAAGCTAAAACATAATTTCTAGCATCTTTAAAGAGAGTAGGCCAATAAAAACCTGATTGAAGAACCTTATGTGCAGTCCTCTCACCGGCGTGATGTCCTCCATAGGGACTATCATGACACCGTCGGAGAACGTCCTTCTGCTCATGTTCCGGAATGCATCTTCTCACGATCCCGTCGGGACCTTCTTTGAAAAGATGTGGGTCATCCCAAAAGTAGTGCCTCAAATCATGAAAGAACTTCTTCCTTTGCTGAAATGTTAGACCTGGAGGCAAATACTTTGTAACAATAAAATTAGCATAATCTGCATACCAAGGATCGGAGAGAGGTTGTACTTTTACAACGGCAAGTTGCTCGTCTGGAAAACTATCGTTAACTGGAATGGGGTCATGCGGTATATCTTCCATTCTTGAAAGATTGTCCGCTACCGGATTGTCTTCTCCTTTCCTATCAACAACCTGCAAATCAAATTCTTGGAGAAGGAGCACCCATCGGATAAGCCTTGGCTTGGCATCCTTCTTTGTCATAAGATATTTAATGGCAGCATGATCAGTATGAATAATAACTTTGGAATCAACAATGTACTGCCTAAACTTATCACAAGCAAAAACTACAGCTAAGAATTCCTTCTCAGTGGTAGCATAATTTCTTTGAGCACTATCAAGGGTCTTACTAGCATAATGTATAACATTCAATTTCTTATCAACCCTTTGTCCTAAGACAGCTCCAACAGCAAAATCACTTGCATCACACATAATTTCAAAAGGTAAGTTCCAGTCAGGTGGTTGTACTATAGGAGCAGTTATTAAAGCTTTCTTAAGGATTTCAAAAGCTTCCTTACAATTTTCATCAAACGCAAAAGGAACATCCTTCTGGAGAAGATTAGTGAGGGGTCTCGAGGTTTTAGAGAAGTCTTTAATAAATCTTCTATAAAAACCTGCATGACCGAGAAAACTGCGAATACCTTTGATGTCCTTTGGATAAGGCATTCTCTCAATAGCTTCGATCTTGGCTTTGTCCACTTCAATTCCCCTTTCGGAAATCTTGTGACCAAGAACAATTCCTTCATTAACCATAAAGTGGCACTTCTCCCAATTGAGTACCAAATTTGTCTCCTCGCATCTCTGCAAAACTTTATTATGGTTGTGAAGACAATGGTCAAATGAAGTTCCATAGACGGAGAAATCGTCCATGAAGACTTCCATAATATCCCCGCAGAAACCATGAAAGATAGCAGACATACACCTTTGAAAGGTAGCAGGGGCATTACATAAACCAAAAGGCATACGTCTGTAAGCATAAGTACCAAAAGGACAAGTAAAAGTGGTCTTCTCTTGATCGACAGTGTTAACATGAATTTGAGAGAAGCCAGAATAACCATCGAGATAATAAAAGTGGGTGTTTTTGGATAACCTTTCAAGCATTTGGTCGATGAACGGCAACGGGTAGTGATCCTTCCTGGTTGCCTTGTTCAACTTCCTGTAATCAATACACATTCTATATCCAATAATAATTCTCTGAGGTATTAGTTCATTTTTATCATTAGGAACCACAGTTGTACCTCCTTTCTTAGGAACACAATGTACAGGACTTACCCACTTACTATCAGCTATATGGTAGATAATACCTGCGGCTAGAAGCTTGAGAATCTCAGTTCTCACGACATCCATCATCTTTGGGTTCAACCGTCGTTGATGATCAACAACTAGTTTAGCATCGGGCTCAAGGTTGATAGTATGTTGACAGATAGATGGACTAATCCCCTTAAGGTCATCAAGGGTATAGCCAATTGCGCCTCGGTGTTTACGAAGTACTTCCAATAATCGCTCTTCTTCATATCCTGAAAGGTTAGAATTGATAATAACAGGATATACTTTCTTTTCATCTAAATAAGCATACTTGAGCGTATCGGGAAGAGGTTTAAGATCGAACAATGGGTCTTCTTTTGGTTTTGATAAAATTCCCAAAGGTTCAACCGGAAGGTTGTGCTTCAGGATAGCAGGTTGCCTCAAGAATATTTCATCTAGTTCATTTCTTTCCTGCATATGTAAATCATTCTCGTGGTCCTCCATGTATTGCTGCAAAGGATCATCAGGTGGAATAGCAATAGAGGCAATACTTTCAATAATTTTATCATTACTAGGTAAATCAGTACCACGAGGTTGCTTAGAGAACTTAGAAAAGTTAAATTCATATGGCTCACCATTGAATTCAACAGAAACTTTACCTTTCTTGCAATCTATTATAGTTCCACAAGTTCTAAGAAAAGGTCTGCCAAAAATGATGGGACAAAAGTCGTCCCTGGCTGATCCAAGTACCAAAAAGTCGGTAGGGTATTTTACCTTTCCACATAGGACTTCAACGTCCCTCACAATTCCGATGGGAGAGATAGTTGATCTATTTGCAAGATGAATAGTAACATCAACTTCTTCAAGTTCACAAGGGGAAATCTCACCGATGATTTCTTCATAAAGTGAATAAGGAATAGCACTCGCACTTGATCCCAAATCGCATAGCCCATAATAATTGTGATCTCCTATCTTAACAGATACCACCGGAGTACCTGAAATTGGGCCTTTGTTCTTGGCTGTGACAAGATTAGTGGAAACAGCGCAAAAAGTTATATTGGAATCCAAAACATCATGAGTAACAAGGTCTTTAATCAATGCAACTCGAGGATCGACCCTGATCTGGTCCTCAGGTTCATCAACTTTTCTCTCACTTTTATTTATTATGCCTGTCACGAGAGAGTGCTCCTTTATCCTCGTGGGAAAAGGAGGCTGTTCATATATAACTGCAGGCAAAATAGGCTTAGCAACATAAATATCAATAGGTTTTTCTTTAAAAGGTGCATGGTGCTGGTCTCTACTCTTTTTAAAAGAATCAACATGAGAGGCAAAATTCTTACATAAATCAATCACTAGATGGGAATCAAGACCAATCTTAGAGCAAAAAGTATTGAAGTAATCAGTTTCTACATAGCTCTCAATATAATCATGTTCATAATTTATAGCGGGTTCAATACCTTTATCAATTTCCCAATCTTCGGTATTCCTCTAGATTCTTTCAAGGAGATCCCACCTTTCTTCAACACTCTTCTTCTGAAATACCCCACTAGAGGAGGCATCCAGCATCTCCTTATCCTGACGAGAAAGCCTGGCATAAAAAGTTGTAAGTATTATTTCCTTGGGAAGCTTATGAATAGGGCATTTGAGCATTAGGGACTTCAATCTCCCCAAGCTTGAGCAATGCTTTCTCCGTCACGAGACCTAAAGTTATAGATAAAATTCATGTCTCGATGAATTTCATGAAGAGGATAAAATTTAGTATAAAAGAGAGACATAAGCTCCTGCCAATCCAGCAAGTGTGGGTTATCGAGAAGCCCATACCAATATGAAGCTTTATCTGTAAGGTATATGACAAACAATTTCCTCATAACAAACTCCCTCGATACACCTGCAAGCTTAAATAATGAACACAGTCGTGACAAATATAGCAAGTGTTCACCGGGATGTTTGTCTCCTGCATAACGATTAGTCAAAACATAATCGATAATGCCAGCTGGTATTTTATAAGGCACAATTTCAGTAGGGGGAGGATCAACCACCATAGGTGTGGGGTGTCTTCCCTCAAGCAACGCTCCAATAATAGGGTTATCCATAAGGACAAAGAGCAACAATAGTAAAAATAAAAACAGAATTATAAAAAGACTTTCTTACCAGTTTCACTTTACCAATAGCGCTACGCTCCCTGGCAACGGTGCCAGAAAATGGTACTTGATGACCCTCAACCGTAAGGGATCTGTTGCAGCATTTTCAATAAGTAAGAGTGTCGAACCCAACGAGGAGCAGAAGGTATTGATAAGCGATTCTAAGCAAGAAATTACTGCAAGCACTGAAAGATAACTTTTTAGGGGTTTTCTCGATATAAGCAACAGGAATGTAATGGCAAGTAATGTAAAAGGTACTGAGAGTAACAAGTGGCCCAATCCTTTCTTAGCAAAGGAGAGGCCTAGCAACTGAACTTATAAAGACTAAAGCGTTCTTGAGGACACACGGGAGAGGTAGTCATGTGCTTTCGCCATATTCCGTATCGATACTATGTTATGTGTTGATAAGTGTTGGTGGTTGGATCTATGCTAGTGCACTCTCTAGACCAAGATGAATGCACTCTTATGATTAAACACCTTGCAAGCATCCGCAAATACAAGATAGAATTTAAGGCAAAAGCCTAACCATAGCAATACGATCAAGGATCCATTATTCCCTTATGCAAAAGCGTGCGAACTGGGGTTCAGGTTTCTGTCACTCCGGCAACCCACCATAAGCATTCTTTATACACAATGCATTCCCCTAGGTCCTTAATAAGGCGAAGTGTTGGGTGTTCGACTCACACAGCACCACTAGTAGAATGACAACGCAACTTAAGTATCAAACAACACATATTACTTCAACAACATATGACTACTAACAACAAGACTTTCCCCATGTCCTCAAGAACTAAA
The DNA here is from genome assembly GCA_902687465.1 of Secale cereale. Classification (NCBI taxonomy): domain Eukaryota; kingdom Viridiplantae; phylum Streptophyta; class Magnoliopsida; order Poales; family Poaceae; genus Secale; species Secale cereale. The sequence goes on from LR738716.1 coordinate 61,880,867, forward strand.
GTAACTACTCACAAGACATAAAAGAGATCATGATCAGAGGGGATAAATATGTGATAAACAATCTGGACATAATAATATTTCTCCAACAAAACTCAATAGCATTCACCACAAAGTAGTAATCAACACCGATGGAGTAGAGAGGATAGGTAGTACAAGTTACAACACGAGTTGCGATGGAAAGATGAGATTTGGATGAAGATGGAGATGGTGCTGGTGTTGGGGATGATGTTGATGATGATCTCGATGATGCCCGTGATGATGGTGATGACGATGGCGACGATCTCCCCTTCCGGGAGGTGATCTCCCCGGCGGAATCTGCCCACCGGAGATGCCCTTTTCTTCTCTGTAGGTTTCCGCCTCGAAGCGGCGGCGGAACTCCGAAAAAAGTCCCGTGCCTAGGGTTTTCGGGAGACGGAGAGCATATATGCAAAAGGGGGCGGCCAGAGGTGGGCCAGGGGCTCCAGGCGCCCCCCCCCCCCCCGGCGCGGCCAGGGGGGCGCGCCCCCAGGCCGCCTGGGCACCCTGTGGCCCCCCTCTGACTCCCCTTTTGCGTGTCTTCGTTATTCTTCTGAAAAACACGTCCCGTCAATTTTCAGGTAATTTGGAGGTGTTCTTCTTCAGCAACTCAGTATCCACTTTTTCCTGCTGAATCCTGCGTCTGCTGTTTCGGCATCGGAAAGTTGCAAACTGTGTGAAATAGACCAAAACAACATAAGAACGTCATCATAACGTGAAATATATCAATGAATAAGGATAAATTATAATACAAAATAGTGATGCATTTTGGACGTATCAGGCCCTCATACATGTGTGGTGGTGTGGTGGCATGTCCGAAGAGGTGGGACGCGTGTCCGGTGTGTGCCCCCCTCACGGGTGGCGCCGCCGCCGGCACCTGGAGGGGGGAAACGGACGCGTGGGGTCTACACGGAAGGGATCTTGCTGTGTGTTGCCGACGGATGTTTCTCCAGACTGTTCCTATGGGCTGACCCAACACAACCGGGTGGGGAGGTCCCCTGGTCAAAGCCCGTCTGTGCAAAGTCAAAGGGCTAGATCCCGTGGTCCAACGCTACAGGGTTAGGCGGTCCGGGGGCACTTGGGGGGTAGCAATGCCACCGGAGCGTCGCACCGGGCCCTCATACATGCGTGGTGGTGTGGTGGCATGTCCGAAGAGGCGGGACGCATGTCCGGTGTGTGCCCCCCCTCACGGACGGCGCCGCCGCCGGCACCTGG
>LR738716.1:61886457-61959070 GCA_902687465.1 Secale cereale
ACCCTCCTCTAGTGAGGTACACTCTAGGGAGGAGGAGGAGGAGGTGGAGGAGGAGGAGGACGAGGTGGCGGAGGAGGCAGGCGAGGAGGAGGAGGAGGAGGAGGAGGGGGAGGCAGGCGAGGAGGAGGGTGGTGGCGGGGATGATGGTGGTGACGGGAACGGGGTTGACAACAAGGGGTGGCTGCGTGGTAACGCAAAGCTACCAAAGCAGGTTCCTGCTACTGAGGAGCAGAAGTGGCTCATTGAGCCCACGGGAAAAGAGTAAGCGCCACTTTGTAATAATTTCATTATTTTGCTTGTCACATGCTTATTCCGGTTGTTATTTATTTTGCTTGTCACATGCTAATAATTCATTCTTTTGCAGCAACTGGATATATTCTAAAGGGGTCCGTATTCCCAACGGCCTCATCACTGTCTTGCTGAAGTTACACTGGCCGGGGTTGTACTGCCCGGATCCAGTCAGGCAGCTGGATCGTCGGGTTTTGGCCACGAGCTGGGACCACTGGGAAGCGGCCCCCCACGCGGACCATGACACCCATGCCAAGGCCGTGATCACTACTTTCTGGGTGAGTTCTCTTCAGAAGCACAAGTCCATTCTACTTTCATGAATGATTTAACTCATGGCTTCTTCCATTCTTGTTTCATGCATGTTTGTAGAAATTCTATCGAGTTCTTCCGGAGCATAGGGCTAGAGCGGACCAGATCGTGCTGCGTCAATGCAAGAAGAAGGCCCGCCAGCTGCAGTACGAGGTGCGCTATGTGGCCATCTCCACATACTACCACGACGTTCTTGGTGTGAAGATGACCAAGGAAGATGCGCGGAGGATGGGCATTACCTTGGAGAAGCCCGAGTTCTTGGCGGTAAGTATAAAAGATTTTTCATTATGCTTTCATTATGCCATTATGCCATTATGCTTTTATTATGCTTTATGCTTCCATTATGCTATTATGCTTTTATTATGCCATTATGCCATTATGATTTTTCATTATGTCATTATGCTTCCATTATGCCATTATGCTTTTCATTATGATTTTTCATTATGCTTTCATTATGCCATTATGCCATTATGCTTTTATTATGCTTTACGCTTTATGCTTCCATAACACCAATTTGGACACACCTATATGCCATTATGCTTTTATTATGTAGGTGTGTCCAAATTGGTGTTATGGAAAAGACGAGTCCTGGGCGGCATTGGTTGATCTTTGGTGTGATGAGGCTGAAGCCTGGGCGGCTATGAGAACCAAAAATAAGGCTAACCGAGGGACGGAGGGAGTACATGCTCAGGGAAACCGAAACCACTATCTCCACAAGGCAGTTAATGTATGACTAACCCCATTAAACATTCTTCTTCTTCTATTTACCATCAGTTTCTTATGTATGACTAACCTCTGTTTGGTGGTGCAGGAGGAGAAACTGAAGCGGCCGCTGTCAGACATGCAGGCGTGGGAGATCGCCCATACGCGGAAGGACCCCAAGCCTGGCGAGCACAAGTACTACGGCAAGAAGACCGCGGGGAACATGCAAGCCTACTCTGAAGCCTATCTAAAGTTGCATCCTGACACACCTGACCCCATTGCGGCGCCTCTGGACGAAAGGGCGGTGGTGAGCATGGGGCCCAAGGAGCACGGTCGGGAGGCGGTTCTCGATGCTGTGATCAGTCCTAGTATCTCCTACACACAGCTTCGTCGGATCGACCCGAGCCTGGGCCAGCGCACGAGCCAGCCAGTGACCAGTGCACAGTCCCTCTTCCAGGAGCAACAATCTGTAAGTATTTTCCCTCTTATCTTCATTGCTCATTTTATTTTCCGCATTTATTAGTTTTATGAGTTCCATCATGGCATACCGTAGGCCTACCTGGAGTACACACGCCAGGAGACCATGGGGTGGCATAAGAGGCTTTATGAACACCAAGTGCAGAGGGATCTCCAGATGCAACAGGCTTTTCAGGAAATGGCGGCCGGCAGGTGTCCTCAGTTGCAGCCAGCACAATGCCCTCCAGCGCAACCAGTGCTGCTGACCTTTGAGGAGTTTGTGGCACAGACCGCTGGCCCCTCGCCGGTTAGTTCATCCCCAATCTATTCATCCAAAGCATGCCATGCCTTTCAACACAGTCATATATCCCGTTAATATGTCTTTTCAACATCCAGGGAACAGGTGGATCTACCGTTGGCGGTGGTCTTCGCAGCACTCCGGAGACACGGAGCCCGACCACTCCGATCCACGGAGGCGGAGGCAGAGGCGGAGGTGGAGGCTTCGGCGGTCTTGGTGGTAGCTCTGCTGCTAGTAGTGACGACTTGGGCTTCGGCGGTCTTGGCGGTGACGACCTCCGTGGTGCTCGATGATACTCCTAGATGACTTGTGTGCTTATCTATATGTTTATGTGATCACTATCGGCGGTGTTGGTTGTGATGATGATCATTTAGAGATTTGTGTGTGATGATGCTTAATTATGCATATATTGTTGTGATGGTGCCGGATGATATCCCGTTGATATGTGCTGTTGTTTATATGTCTATTCTGTTTTATATGTCTATTCTATCATATATATGTGCTGTTGTTTGAATTGAATTCATTTGAAACCAAACAGAAAAAAAAAAGCAAAAGAAAACTGACACGTGGCGTAGGGCTGCTGTGAGCTCCCAGTAGCTGACACGTGGCGTCTATGCCGACGGCCTTGCCGTCGGCACAGATTTTATAGTATGCCGACGGCCTTGCCGTCGGCACAGATTTTATAGTAAGCCGACGGCCTGGCCGTCGGCATAGCTGCCATGTGTCAGCTACTGGGAGCTGCGTATGAATGAGTAAGCCGACGACATAGCCGTCGGCTTATATTTCAAACTATGCCGACGGCCAGGCCGTCGGCATAGGCCTGGTCTACGAGCAACGGCAGGCCGCCACGTGGCACGCCTATGCCGACGGCGACCGTCGGCATAGCCCTGGTCCACGAGCAACGGCAGGCCGCCACGTGGCACGCCTATGCCGACGACGACCGTCGGCATAGCCCTGGTCCACGAGCAACGGCAGGCCGCCACGTGGCTCTCCTATGCCGACGGCCGCCGTCGGCATAGACCTGGCCCACGAGCAGCGACTGGTCGCCACGTGGCAGCCCTATGACGACGGCCTGCCGTCGGCATAGCCCTGTGCCACGTGGCGGCCAGTCGTTGGGCGAACTTAACGGCCCTGGGCGCCGTTAGGCGTGGACTTTGCCGACGGTCCTTGCCGTCGGCATTGATGTACGGCCGCCGTCGGCCAACATGGCTATGCCGACGTATATGTTGCCGACGGACCTATGCCGACGGCCCCCGTCGGCATAGGTCTGTCCCGACGGGACTCAGGGCTATGCCGACGGCCCTGGCCGTCGGCATAGGGGGCGATTCTGGTAGTGGTTCATTATCCTGTTCGGCCCAAATTCTCAACCACGTGCTGCGAGGTGGTCAATGAGCTGCGAGCATGAGAATCGGATGGACGATAGTCGTTTGAAAAGTTGTTTTGTAAATAACATAATACATTAAAATTAAAGATCGATGATGTGACTTTTCTGAATCATAAAAATACTAATTACATAAATGAGAGTGGGATTTCTACCGCGGTGGCTAGTTATACATGTCATCGTTTTCTTTTTTTGTCTTTCTAAGTGTCTCGACTCACTTTGTGTATCGCTCTCTAATATGACCACTTTTCGTTAGACATGAGTGCACACGATGCGTATATATAATTGTGTTTTATAATGTGACAACTTCTCTTATTATTTTTCTAAATGTATAACTACGGCAGTTGTGGGCAGGGCGCGGTGTCCGGCTTTTTAGTTGTCGTGGGAGGTAGTGGTTGTGAGCGTCGGTGAAAACTACGGCAGTTGGGAGAGGGGAAAGAAGGTTTTGGCGAGTGTGTCATTGCTCGTTCCGAGTGATTACTAGTCGAGGTACTAGTCAAGATTCATCGGAAGTACAAACAATTCAAATATAATAAAAAAGATACATCGAGGTCCGTGGACCATCGAACGATCATTGTTGCTGCCGCTAACTAGATCGTTAACTATAACTAGCCAATTACAGCTACTTCCTCCGCCGCATAAAGTAAGAGCGTTTATAACACCCCACTAGTGTTAGAATCATCGCTCTTATGCTATAAGGAGGAGGGAATAGAAAACCAACTAAATAATGGAGTAGAAATCGGAATCGTTGTTTATATGATTAGATTAGAAGACTTGGATGCATTTCAGAGTGCACGCGCAAGGACGGAAATTCACCTCCTGACACCATTGACGAAAAGGTACGGGAGCGAGCGTACGCGTCGGCTAGCACGCACGCTGCAGTTTATGCATGCAAGCAAAATCGGTCCTGTTCCTCGATTGGGATATTCTAACCTCAATGCCGGCCGGCGCCATGGTCGTCCCGCTCAACCAGGCCAGTCCAGCTCCTCCTTGGCTTCAAAATAAGCTTCGAGATAATCGATGGTAGTCGGAAGAGGCGACCGGAGAGAATGAGGGTTGAGGTACAAGCTGGCCGGAGTCGGAGGTGTAATGCCGCCGGCGCCGACCCAGAAGAGAAGCATTTCAAGGGCCGGTCGACGTCTTCCACTGCAACACTCACTTCAAAAACGTGCTGTGATAGTTTAAAAAAGAAACGTGCTTTGATAGTTTAAAAAGGAAACGTGCTTTGATCTCCGTCAACTCCAGGTGCTTTGACCTCTTTGTGTCGATCGAGGAAGTTGAGCTATATATGAGGTCCGTCACGGCACGATGGCTTCGACTTCCTCGGCTGCACGCGCGCGCGGTGGCTGACTGCCTCGCTCTCTCTCTAATGGCGACACACGTACCCACGCTGTCGTGCGTGCGGCACGATCAGCCTGGCCAAGGGAAGGGCCGGCCGTCGACGCGCTCTTGGGCTCCCTACTCACTCGCGATCGAGTGCCGGGCTTGGTCCTCGTCACGCCAGACTTGGAGTTGGAGGCGCCCAGCAGCAACGGCCGTTGTGCACTGCAGGTCGACGCCGTTGACATCGATCGGCTCGGCAAATGTCGTCGGACGGCATGGCAATGGCAATGGCATGGAAGATGAACGCTCTTTCGATTCGTCAAGAGCGCGATCGTGAAAAGTTTTCTTTGTCGTACGTGGCGGTGGGAAGCATGCATGCATGCACGGCGTCATGTACTGTATGTATGTCGATGTCGTATAGAAGAAGAGAACGAGAGAGAGAAGTCATCAAGTAAAACGCCCAGATGCTAATGCTATTCTCAACATTCCATTGAGGCAGGGAGGAGGTGATGATTCTTTGGCATGGGCTTTTGAACGATCGGGTTGCTACACTGTAAAATCAGCATGTCGTGCTCTAATGACTCGCAACGAGCGGCTTGCTCTAGAGGAAGGGACGACTACCGAATCCTCAATGACAGATGAACAGCTGTGGTCCCGATTGTGGAAGCTCAAAGTCATTCCCAGAGTGAGAGTCTTCTGGTGGCGGGTGTTGCAAGGCATTCTCCCAGTCGAAGCTACTTTGAAATATCGCCGTATTGCGACGGTAAGCAAATGCAAAATATGTCTTCACTCTGACGAAGACATGATGCACGCTCTACTGGAGTGTCCTCATGCCAGGCAGTTTTGGGATGCAACACCAGAGTGGCTGAATGTCAAACGGCCAACCCTGCACCCGCTAACCTGGTCAAGGGATATTCTATGTGATCAAACATTTTCAGAGTATGAACGAGCGATTCTAGTGACTGTTATGTGGTCGATTTGGACCTCGAGGAACAATATCACCCATGACAAAGCTGCATTCAATCCGATTCAATCCTTGAAAAGGGTACGGGAAACCCTAGCAGTTTTGGAGCTGCCTCGTGAGCATGCCTGTATTTTGCCTGGCCATGGCTGGCGTCCACTAGAGTTGGGCTGGATCAAAATAAATACTGATGGAAGTATTGCCATGGATGCAAGGAGGGGAGGGGCAGGGGGGGTTGCTCGCTCTCGGTCATCCTTTCTTGCGGCATGGTGCAAACCCTACCCGGGGGTCACGGATCCGCTGATAGCTGAAGCTCTTGCCATTCGCGATGGAGTCATCTTCGCCCGTCTGAGAGGCTATGCAGAAGTGGTACTTGAGTCCGACAATTTGGAGATTGTGAATCTCTGGAATTCGTGCCAAACATCGCGTGCGGTGGTGGCGCTTATCTTCTATGAAATTGGGGAGCATGTTCCTTCCTTTAAGTCTTTTGTAGTTCAGCATGTTGGTAGGGCAGCCAACGTCTCCGCCCATCTTTGTACGAAGCAAGCAAGCACATTAGATGTTACAGAGTGTTGGCTTGAATCTACTCCAAGTTTTCTTGTAACCAGTCTCCTAGCAGATTGTGCTGGAGCTGTCGATGTTGAATAAAGGGCTCCCGAATTTACTCAAAAAAAAAGTAAAATGCCAAAACGTCCTGTCTTCTCAAGAAAAAGAAAAGAAAAAAAAAGACTGTAGGCACGCACGCGCGAGCGCGTGACCGATTGGGTGACGCTGCTCGTGAGGCGGCAAATAACAAGAAGAAGACCGCTGCTGCTTGTCCTTGGCCTTTTCATCTTGTTTCCCGTCCATGACTTCTGCCCCGCCGCCAAAAAGAAAGACCAACCTAGGGTTAGGGTTGTGGATCCGATCCCGATCAAGTGAATTGCAAAAAACATCGACATTGAAGCACTGTCTTGCAGAAACCACAAGTCTCTAGTTTTGTGCCCAAAAACACTAATTCTCAGGCTAATTTTTTGCAAAAAACACTAGTCGCTCGTTTCGGTCGTTTTAAGCTGGATTATGACAGGTGGGACCCACTTTTGCTGACGTGGCAGTACTGTTCGGACGTTTCAACCGGTTGACGCCGTCTAACGGCGTTTGCGGGCCGTCCCCACTCTAATTGCAAAAAACATCGACATTGAAGGCTAGGATTGCAGAAACCATAGTTCTATAGTTTTGTGCCAAAAAACACTAATTCTGAGCCATCAGAGCAGCCGCGACCGGGTTTCCTCCAGCGTCCGGGGACGCCGTGGCTGGGCCGCCAGCGCCGCCCTGTACAGCACGTAACCCGCCTGCGCCTGGGCGGCTCTGATGGCTCTCAGCCTCAGATCATGTGCTTCTCATCATCGGACGCGGACAAGGCGCCGGCGCCGGCGCCGGATTGGTTGAAGATGGCATACTGCTGCTGGTACAGGTACTGCAGGCTGGCGTTGGCGTTGGTGCTGGGGCTCGCCGCCACCGGCGAGGCTACTGGTTGGTACTGGCTGGCGCTGGCACTCAGAGTGCACGGCTGCTGCGCCCACGAGGGGCCGCACGCCGCGCCGAAGTGGCGCTGGCTACCGCTCTGGCCCTGCGCACCGAAGTAGGTGCCGCCTGCCGCGGCGCTGTCGTACCATGCGCTTGGGTTGTTGGCCGCTGCGGCGGCGCTGACGTCGTACCAATCCGAACACACACTAGAGAAACAAACTACCGAAACCGAACACACACATGGCTTCCGCTACTACATCGACACAGACGCAGACACACACAGACGCAAAGCTCTCGACCGATCGCCTACACCAAAATCCTACACAGAAACAATTGATACTGTGCGCATGTCGACAACAACATGACCAAGGCAGCAGCCAAGGCGGAGGGGATCAGCGATACGGGGAGGGGCCGTGGTGGGAGTGGCGAGACAAGATCTTGCCGACGACCCTCATCACCTCGGCGTACACCTGCCAGACGCCGTTCCCGTGCAGCTTGTAGATCCGCCGCGCCAGCACCAGCGTCTCCCTGGGATACCTCTGCACGCATCGATCACGGTCAGAGCCATGCATGGCCACACGGCGATGATCTAGAAAGAGGGAGCTAGGTGTTACTTACGTCTTTGGTGGCCTCGAGCATCCTGTGGACGACGTAGTTGGAGGACCGGCCCTGCACGAGCTCCACGAGCTAGGCGTCGCCCATTTGCAAGAACTGGGGGAGCACGAGGTTGAGCAGCCCCGCCTTGTTGAAGCACGCCTCCACGACGTAGCTGCCGGAGCGGTGCAGGGACAGGCCCACCGCGTGCCCCATCAGCCGCTGCACCAGCTCCTGCCGCGTCTGCGCGTCGCTGTGCTCCAGGGCGTGCTGCACGAAGTAGTTGCTGCAACAACGTACGCATGCATTCATCGACCATCATCAGTACTGATATTGGTCAGTCCGTAACAACCATGGATCGATGGTACATCCTTCCGGGGACAGTAGGCTACGCACCTGTACTCGCCCATGGCCAGGCCGACGGCCTTGTCGAGCAGGGCGGCCCGAAGTTTGCTGAACTCGTCGCCTCTGGCGTTGTTGTAGCACTCCACCAGGCACTTGGACCCGGCCGGCGACTGCGAGTAGGCCATCGCGTCTAGCATGTTGTCTCTGAGGACGGCGACCACCAGCAACTGTATAAACATACATCGACGACGAGCAAAAGGGGAAACAAATCAGCCCTGCCCAGCGCGCATGTGTGTGCTTGAGCAGTATGCATGTATGTAATGTAAGAGCTCACCTTGGTGTCCTCGTATCTCATGGTGGCAAAGCAGTGGTGAAGCACCTGGTCCCCTTTGAGGTCCAGCAGCACCTCTTCAAACAGGAAGCGTTCCACCAACCTCGCGCACAGGTTACGGTACGGCGCCGCCGCGGCCATGAGCTCCGCCAGGCAATCCTCCCTGTCGATGTTTTTTGGCTCAAAACTATAGAACGGTGGTTTCTGCAATCCTAGCCTTCAATGTCGATGTTTTTTGTAATTAGAGTGGGGACGGCCCGCAAACGCCGTTAGACGGCGTCAACCGGTTGAAACGTCTGAACAGTACTGCCACGTCAGCAAAAGTGGGTCCCACCTGTCATAATCCAGCTTAAAACGATCGAAACGAGCGACTAGTGTTTTTTGCAAAAAATTAGCCTGAGAATTAGTGTTTTTGGGCACAAAACTAGAGACTTGTGGTTTCTGCAAGACAGTGCTTCAATGTCGATGTTTTTTGCAATTCACTCATCCCGATCGCCATGGCTACCGGAGTCGCGCCAGAGCCAGAGGAGAAGACCGTCGTCTTCCCCGATTGGGTGATGCTGGATCGCTTCGGCCGCACCTACAGCCACGCCGACCTTGACGCTGCTCGTGACGCGGCCAATAAGAAGAAGACCGCCGTTGAAGTCGTCACGGCCACCGGCCACCGCTGCTGCTTGTCCTTCGCCTTCTCGGATCGTCCAGAAAGGATCTCTTACCTCGATCTCCACTGGCCGCCGGAACGCCCAGCCAAACCCGTGGACCGCTACAGCCCGCCCGCGTATCCCTACGTCCGGGCAACCGACGAGGACCTCGTCCTCTTCGACATCTCCATCCCAAGCCAGCACCGCTTCTACGACTCGCCGCCAGATCTGTTCGTCTACACGGCCGGTCCTTCCCCCTCGGTGCAGCGGCTCCCTCCGTACACTAGCCCCAGGGAACGGCCGTTGATGAAGTCCAACTCCGCCACAGGCATCCTGCGGCTCGCCGACGACCGCTACATCGTTTCCAACCTCGAGGTCCACCCGGAAAAAAAGTAGGCCTCTGAAGATTATTACATGCTTGTCGAACTCCGCGTCTTCGACTCCAAGACTGAAAAGTGGGAGTGCTTCCTCGAGCCGCAACCCGCAAGACGAGATCCTCTGGTCAACCGACGACGTGCTCGCTTTCGACCGCCGGTTCCTCTGCTGGGTAGACTACTTGAGCGGCGCCCTGCTTTGTGACTTCTCCAACCTAGAGTCCCCGGTGCTTCAGTTCGTGCGTTTCCCTGGAGCAGCAGAGTATTCCAAGTTGGTACAGCAGCTCTCAAGGTGCTTAGCGTCTAGATACCGAAGTGTGTCTGTCCACCAAGGCATGATGCGCTTCGTCCACATTGACAATGAGTACGATGGCTCGTGTCGGCCTCTCGAGAGAAGCCAAGGGCAGCAGCAGCCTCAGCCTCCCCGGAAGATCACCATATGGAGCGCAACTCCAAGTTTGAGTGGAAGATACATCACGTGATCAACCTGGACTGTCTCTGGGCGCAACCTGGTTACCAAGATCTGGGCATAGGTCGGTGTCTTCCCGAGTTCCCAGTCATCTGCCCCGTGGATCCGGATGCCCTGTGCTGCCTGTTGAGGGACGAGGCGCAACTTTCTGGGCAGCCGTGGATGATCATGGTTGACATGAACTATGCATACCTACGGTCATGTTCTAAATATATCAATCAACAGCCATACCGTGCTGACTGCGATGTGGAAGCTCACAAAAACTTCTTTTCTAATGTGCCCCTACTTCCATCCGTCTTCTCCAAACACCTTGTAAGGCCAACAGGGATACCACGAGACAACAACAAGCTCGCAACTAATCCTTCAGAAAAGGTAAGTTTGCAATGGGAAGATGAAGACCTGGAATCTGATGACTGGTCTTGGGATATTTTGGACGCTCAAATTAAAGATGCTGTTGCGCGGGTGCGGGCAGAACAAACTCAACAGCAGAAAATACCACATTGATGGGATGTGTAGATGATGTACTGACGATTAATATCTATAGTTAGTACTTAGAGTAAACGATAGATGTTACAAAAAATGTCGTACGCATGTGTGCTCTCTGTTCAAAATGTACGGTTAACTGCGAAGTGAGCACTGATATAGTTTCAAGTATTACTTTGTGAACTTATGTTTATGGTAGCGTTCTTTAGTTGATGAGTAAATGCCATCTTTTACTCTGTTTAATCATATGCGAAAGCGTGAAACACCCAAGAGACTGGAATTTCAGACTGTAACAATTTTATGAATTGATAGTTGAATTTGAATTAGCCAATATAATGGATTTTCATTCAGTTTAGCTCATTTATTAAATATAACGGTGTGCCATATTTTACCTTTAATTTGTGCACATTCAGTCAATATGGTCCCATGCATGTTTCAGGACACATGTGGTGCTCCACTTCAACTATTTTTTATTCTGTAGCCGGTTTCTCCACCCGTTCCACCACACACTCGGTTCATTATCTGGTTCGACTCGGATTGTCGACAACATGCCGTCGCGGCGCCGCCATCGGGCTGCCGCGAGTTGGTCAATGAGCTGCGAACACGAGAAATGGATGTCCGAGAGACACGACAGGTGGAAGCACTCATCATCGCTGGGAGACAAGCATGACGTTGTTCCACAACGAGAAGTAGAGCGTGAGCTATAGCCGATGGCGGTGAGTATAATAGTATGTTTTATTGCCTTCTCTAGATTCGTGGGATACATAAAAGAAGACTATCTTGACAATCATTGTAGGCCCAATTAGACACAATTTACTATCCGTTCCGATGTAAGCTTGGTTGATGTATGGACTAAAATTAACTGGGCAGTTCAACCTAGACATGAGCATGGGCAGCCCGACCTGACGCTTTGATTGCTAAAGCACACCAAGCTAGGGCTCAACTTTCACTTGAATCCTAGCTTGGCGAGCTTTAGAATGGTTAAAACTAATATTTTGTATAAATAATAGTTATAGTTATATACTTATGTATCCCCAAAATGATTAAACTTAATCAAACAAACCATTGGTTAGCTGTCTTGAATTAGGCTGGGCTAGGCTCGGCCATGATATTTTACCCGGGCTTTGTTAAACCCGGCCCAAAACCTAGCCTAGCATGGGGTATGTCTGATTCGACAAGCTGTAGGTGAAATAAAATCGTACATGAGCCATGATGTAAAAAAGAACCATACATGCTTTGACATATACTCATACCATTATCTTAAATTCTGGTTCTTACATCATCATCCAAGACCTACTAGTCAATGCGCGGGTCGGAGGATAACCTCCAACCCAAGCGTGCACTTTCGGCCGAGCCATATACCAAGAGCCTATGCTTTTCCTTTATGTTCTTATTTCCCCTTTTTTTCTATTTAATTTTTCCTTCAACTTTTTATGTTTTCACGGAATTTAAAATGACCACGAATTTTTATAAAAAATCACAATTCCAAATATTTTTTATAGTTAAAAAATGTTCATGAATTTGAAAATTTGTTCTTATATTTCTAAAAAACGATTTTTTTTGTAAAACTGTTCCTGGATTTAAAAAACGTAAATGAATTTGAAAATGTCTCCCCTATTTCATAAATGTTCAAGAATTAAAAAAATGCTCCAAATTGCGAAACATTTCATGAATTTGAATTTTTCTTCTCAGATTTCGAACAAATTCCACAAATCCAAATAATGTTCACTAATTTGGAAAGTGTTCCTAAATTCTAAAAATATTCTAAAATGACACAGTTCCGAAATTTCAAAATAAAACTGTTCACAGATTAGAAAACAAATCTTGCATCCTAATTCTGCCAAATATTTAAAAATACTCCTCAAATAAAAAATGGAAACTGAAAAAAAGAAGGAAACACACACACACAAAACCAGTTCAGGGAAGGAAACTGGGCCCTTCGGCCTAGTGCAGCACAGATCTGTTCCTCATCGATCCGAACGACGCTTGGTGCTGGAGTGACCACATGGCGCGTCGTCATTTTCTCTTCCTCTCTCTTAGCAAAATAGCAATGTGTTTTTATTTATTTTAGTCTAGATTACAGTCATCTCTTGGTTCGAATTAAACCCTTTTCTGCGTTATTTGTCCTAAATATTTTTTAGGTTGCAATAATTGTATTTATGAAATTGTTGCTACTGGATTAAATCTTATTTAATTATATTTAGTTGTACTCCCTCCGTAAAGAAATATAAGATCATTTAGATCACTACTTAAGTGACCGAAATGCTCTTATATTTTTTTTACGGAGGGAGTACGTGTTTGGGCAAAACGTTGGGCATTAGCTATTGTTTTAACTTGTAATTAAATATACTTCATTGGCTTCATAATTTTGTTATATCTTATTTGTTAAATGCAAATAACTTCTAAAATGAAATGCACCATCACAAGATGCTCCAGAAGACATGAATCGGAAGGAGGAAATTCAATGTGATCCAGGAAAAAGGAAATTGATAGAATATTAAGTGATGATGTTATTTGTTATGTGGAGAAAGGAGAAACAGAAAAGGTCGTCAATGATCATGTGGTTGAGTATTTCATGGCTCGGAGGAATAAATTATACTAAAGGTAAATTTTTTAAATATTAGCAAATTTAAGTACTTTGATTTGGGCATTTTATTATGTTCTAGTTGAAAAATCTGATTCTAGTTTTTATATTGTAAGTTAATGAACCATGATATATTGATTTGTGATGATGTGTTTTAATTTGAGAATGCTAGACCTTTTCAAGTAATTTTGCCATTTGTTTTAGCATTATATTTAAGCAGTTTGACTGTTGCACTTTGTTTTATAAACCGACTTCTATTATGTTTGGTAATCCGTATTACAAGCTGTGAAACGCACCTTTATTTAATGCATCCATGCTTGAATTTTTTCTCCATGGTTAAGTGGTGCATCAGGTTAGGTTAGCTCCAGCTCCGCCCCTGCTCACTTTTGTTCAGTTTATACAGGCACGCACTTATATCAGTTAATTCTCCCAATGGCAGAAGGTGCGTGCCTGTATGCCGAGCTAGTGAGCTATCCTTCTGCCATTCTGCCATGGCATGTTACCCACAGATCTACATGAGCGTGAAGAGCTACGTCAGGGCACTGATGCGGAGGAAGGCTTATGTATAGAGGAGAGATTTAGAAGAGTAACCAGTGAATAAGTAAATTCTGACATCCATGATGGCTTACTACTGACTTATGGAATCTGAATAACACTAGTAATATATAAAGCCATCCGTCGCAAGAACGACCCGCCCAAAATGGATGTTGAAATTCTCTTATACCCCGGTAATTCCCCGAGTATATATCCCTGACAATATGGCTTGCCCCAAGACCAGCCCTCTGAATAAATAAGCTAGAAAATGAAAACACAAATATATGGCATTCAAAACTGGTGCATGCAGATACTAGACTGAAATACAAATTCATGGGTAGTAGAAACCGTTGATTAGGGTATAATAACTCCAAGCATAAGCTACTAACTGAGAAAGCAGATAAGAGATTACAAACTAAAAGCAACAATAACAGGGCAAGACACTGCTACTTATTATTGCTCAGGCCTTCCATGGAAGGCTCTCCGACTACCTCTAGCACACCGGATTATTGGCCGACAATGACTCGCTGGCGCCGGTGCAGGGAACCCTACACTCTACTAGGTCAAATACTAAAAAAATAAAGCTGCTGTAAACCGGGAGGCCATTAGTCGGTCACCATCTTCATGTCTGGGTCATAGCGGCCTTGGTTCCCAGAGAGGGACCAGCCCACCGGAGCATATGAAGCGTGAGTCGGATGGCCTGCGTTGTTGAACGCGCTGCCATTGGGCCCCATGGGGCTCCCTGGGTCATCAGAGTGGTCGCTTGATGTTCCATCTGATGGAGTAGCAGCAGCTGAGGCCGCACCAAAGCCAGCAGCAGTCTGCATCGTCGGCGCAGATGTTAACATCGGCACAGATGTTGGCTCGCGTTTCGGTTGTTCTTCCTTGGGCTTTTTATTACCTTCGGCGATGAAGCTGCCCACCACAACCTGAAACAACATAATTTGGATGCAGATGCCAGTTGACAGCAAAGTGCAAAGACGTCAGACGAATGACAAACCTGGACAGGCGTTGCAGCCATAAGCATTCCTGCAACACAACCTCCTACAATACGCCCATCGCTTCCAGCCAGAGCAACACTCAAACCACCCGTCCTGCTACGAGTGTCACCATCCTCTGCGAGCAGAAATGAGCCCGACAGAGATAGAATATCAAAGTGGCCCTGTGACACATAACAGTATAGGTATTCAGTGTATTTTTACATCCTGATGACTTTGTATGATATAAAACTGACATTGCATTACAACAATATTAAGTAATGTGGTGTGACTCTGTAGTCTGACCACATGAAGGAACCAATAAACTATCACAGGGTCTAGAAAACCTGGTGCCTTTAACATGAATAGTTAGTTGCACTAGATGGGAGAATGAGAACAGATTAAATTTTCCTGACATGTTTTCATGTAGCTTACCAAGCTGGGATGTAAACTTAAACTGCATATTAGACATTTCAGTTCTATCATCAGAGACTACGTTAACAAGAACAGACAAGAAGATAAACAAACAACATATTTGGCTCACAGAGACTGTTAGCAGACAGTACTAGCAAAACAAGGAAGCAATACTAAGAAAGTAACGGAAACAGAATTTAGCAGAAATATGACCATTCAGTAAATTGACCGTATAGGTCTAATTTGTTACTCCTAAATACTAAGCAAACATTCTGTCAACCATAGGCCAGCAGAGTGCAGGCTACAGAATTATATGCTAGAACACGACCAAATCATAGGTCCGTTGACAGCTGTGATGCTATGTAGGTCTTTGAACCTGATCATTACCACTTCACAAAAATAACAAGAAGCAAATAGTCAAACAATGCCTCTGAGATCTTAGCAAGTTGGGCCTTGACGTACCTCATATGTCACTATGCCACCAGAGGTTGCTGGTTGACGGAGTGTTGCTGTGCACAGCGCACCATTCGCTGAGATTATACATGTAGTACGTGGGCCTTGTTGTGAAAAAGACATTATTTTCGAAGCAACATCCTGCAAACAAGATGAATTGAAGCATAAACGCCGATGTGTGCTAGATAGTCCGTTGTCTGAACTCCAGGGAAAAGGAAGGAAGGGTCAACAAATTATTTAGCAAGGGAGGATGTAGATTGGTACTGACAAGTATACGAGTTGTGCCAGGAGAATGGAAGCTACAGTTATTTATTACTCATATGAATGAACACTTTCCTAAATTCGTAAGGCCATTCCCTTTAAGAATTGTGCCGTGCATCCTGTGGATCAGCAGCAAGTTCAAGTTGGATACAGTGTAATAAATATGCAGTAATGGCATGGAGTCCATGGGAAGACCGAGAACAGTTTGTAGCAAGAAAACAAAAGTCAAAAGGATAAAATATTCAAAAGATGCTCAAAGGTCCACTCAGTGATATGTTTTCCTTGCTGTTTGCACCAGGAGCCACATATTATACACTCTGTTCTTATAGTTCTTCTATGGAGGTGATAAATTTCAAGATAAAGCAGTATGCTCATGAATATCTAGCTCTGTTAGCCAGTGGGGCAATCTACTCAATCCTGACCACACAACTAATGTCCAAAAGCAACTTAGGAACAACCAGACCACGCAAATAGTAGACACCAGAGAGGAGGGAGCATTTTTCAAGTAGTACCTCATTAGGCTTGACAGTTATTATGTGAGGAGTAAATGATGTCCCAGCTGAACCTACAATTCAGTAAACAAAATATCATAGTCAGCACACACAAAAAGTTCAAAGAAGCCCATCAAATTATAATCAAACATAATACACTACGATTAACATAATATGTTGCACGGAAGGAAATTTTAATTAATTGAATTGACAGAATATTTACCACCATTTTACGTCGCAAACTTCCAAAGTCAGACATGGTACAAAATATGAGCAAGGTAATATAAAACACATAGAAGAATCTTCTTACAAAAAAAGGCAACTGATAAATTGTCTAATATTCAAAGAACTAAGCTCACTTTTATATTTATACGCTGCTCTGTGCATATAACTAACATAAAGCAGAGGTGTACTTCCCACATTAGTAAAATGTCCTGCACTACTGCTTCCTATTTAATTCACTTAGAATGTGGAGAAATCCTTACAAAGTTAATGGTGACATGCCCTTTATAAACATATAGAAAGACATACAGTACTGCAAGCTTTTATTCAGCACAAGCTGCTGCTGAGTAAAACACTGATCTTTCTGAATTCAGATGTGAACCAACGCGGGTGCGGCCAAAATTACCTAAGGCATCGAGCTGTTTCTTTTTGCCAGATCCCGGGGGCCGTCCTCTGCGCTTCCCGTCAGGATTCGAGTTGGAGCCCGCGCCAGCAGACTGCCCTCCCGCCTCGGCCTTCGCCGCCGAGCCCATGGTCCCGTCCGGCCCGTACTTTCTTGGTCGCCCCCTCTTCTTCTTCACGAGCTCCCCGCCGCTGACGCTGCCGCTCACCACCAGGGCGCCACCGCCGCCGCCGACGGGCTGCGGCATGCCCGGCGGGGTGGAATCGGGCCGGTACATGGCCAGCGGCGGCATGTCCGCGGGCTTCATTGCCGCCGACGAGGCGCCGGGCGACGCCATGGGGTTGAAGGCGAGCGGCATCCCGTGCATGACGCTCGCGGAGCCCGGCGGCATCGCGCCGTAGGCGTGCTGCGGCATCATGACGCCGGGGGTCACCGGCGGCGGCGAGCTCACGCGCGGCGTCTGCGGCTGCGGCGGTGGCGGCGTCTGCTGCAGCGGCGGCGTCTGCTGCTGCTGCTGATCCCGGCCGTCCATCTCGCGGCGAAACCCTAGGCGCCCCCACGAATCCGACCTCGGCCGCGCCGCGCGTCGTCGTCGCTCCGGGCAGCGCGCGCGCGCGGTTAGCGGCGGTTGTACGTGAACCACCTCTGCGCTTGAAAAACTAATCGAGGAAATCGAGAGTGAATAAAATACGCAGGGAAAATGGGGAAAGCGGAGGCCGGATTTGCGCGTGGAAAGAAAAATCGATTTGGGGGAGTAAAACTTGGGGAGGGAGGGAGGGAGACGGGAGTTACCTGCCCTCGCGGGTCGGATCAGAACAGATCTGTTGGCCGCAGGAGAAATCGCGAAATATCGAGCAATAAATCCTCGCGTGCTCTCACCGGCTGGACAAAAATAGCCTCGGTTTCCTTTTTCAGTGGGCAAATTATTATTTTTTTCGAGAAAACTTCCAATCTATTTATCTTCAATCTTGGCAGTACAACGAACATTAGAAATAAAAATTACACCCAGATCCGTAGACCACCTAGCGACGACTACAAGCACTGAAGCGAGCCGAAGGCGCGCCGCCGTCATCACCCCTCCATCGCTGGAGTCGGGCACACCTTGTTGTAGTAGATAGTCGGGAAGTCGTTGTGCTAAGGTCCCATAGGACCAGCACCCCAGAACAGCAACCATCGCCGATGAAAAATAACGTAGATCGGAAGGATCCAAACCGAAGACACACGAACGTAGACGAACAACGACGAGATCCGAACAAATCCATCAAAGATAGATCTGCCGGAGACACACCTCCACACGCCCACCAACGATGCTTAGACGCATCGCCGGAACGGGGGCTAGGTGAGGAGACCTTTATTCCATCTTCAGGGAGCCGCCGTCGTCTCGTCTTCCTGAGCAGGACACAAACCCTAGCAAGATTGAAAAAATCAACTAAAAGCGGAGCCCTCCCGCCGGCTCTTGCCAGGATCCACCGCGTCTCCATGGTCCTAGGGCCACCGAAGACGAGGCGGACCTGTGCCGGCGCTGGCGAGAGGCAGGAACCCTAACTTTCTTTCTTGGAGAAGGAGGAGGCGGCTTGCGGCCGATGTATACACCTATGTACACTATAGCTCCTTTTCTGTCCAGAATTACATCTTCCCGCACTTGGGCAAATTATTCTTGCATATGGGCCCTTCCAATAAAACACCCTTGCTACTAAAAGTATCATCTATAAATTTTATCGACAATGTTATAGAGCGGACGTGCTCTCAGAAGGATATTCCGAGCGAATGCTCCATCCACTCCCTCCCTGAACGAATGATGCGAAACTTCCGCGCTCCAGCCACCCCCCTAGCGAAACGATGCAAATCTTGAGCAAACAAGTGACATTCTTCTATATAAGCATCACGGTTTCTATGTGTATCATGGCAGTTCGCTCTGATCTAACTTGGCACCATTATCGAGGCATATGTGGCAATTTTCTGTGTTGTTGACATTTTCTCTTTGGTATCATAGCAATCCATGCGTGTGTATGTGTGGCAACTTTTCTCTACAGTGTGTTTGGCAATATTTGGAAAAGGGAATGGGAGTTTAGATTAGGAAGTTGTATTGAGATTTGATATGGGATGAGTCATTGCATTCCCTATTCTTTGTTTGGCGCATGATATGAATTATGTGTGAGACTTTGAGGATAAATTGCATTTCCTTATTTGGTTCGTGGGAATTGATGATGGGCTAGACAAGAATAGTTAATGTATGTTATGATAAAGGGTTAAGATTGACTCATCATGACAATCCCTTCCGACTCCCACCCCTTCCCCTGTTAATAAAAACGGTGAGAGTCGGAGTCTCAAGTCCCATGACAATGCCCTTGTGAATTATCAATCCTCCAACGAAGTAATAGATTTGAAGTCTCGTATCCTTTGATTTCTCATTCCTTGTCTTTAATTACCCCCAACCAAACATGTTGCTAGTGTAGGATCGTAATTCCTTTTGCCGTAGCATGATAATCCTCTTCTGCTAGATAAACAAATTTCTCCATATAGCATGGCAATTCTTCCGTACTTCAGTCTTCATCGTAGCAATTCTCTATGTTAACATGGCAAAAAAGTTGAGGAAATAAGGTGTTAAGGGGGAAGAGGCACTCATGCGCGGGTGTCTCCTAGGGCGCTATTGTTCACTTACGAGAAATAATTGAAGGAAATATGCCCTAGAGGCAATAATAAAGTTATTATTTGTATTTACTTATATCATGATAAATGTTTATTATTCATGCTAGAATTGTATTAACCGGAAACTTAGTACATGTGTGAATACATAGACAAAACATGTGTGAATACTGGACTAGATCATTGATCAAAGATGGTTATATTTCCTAGCCATAGACATGAGTTGTCATTTGATCAACGGGATCACATCATTAGGAGAATGATGTGATGGACAAGACCCATCCGTTAGCTTAGCAACTTGATCGTTTAGTTTTACTGTTATTGCTTTCTTCATGACTTGTACATGTTCCTATGACTATGAGATTATGCAACTCCGAATACCGGAGGAACACCTTGTGTGCTATCAAACGTCACAACGTAACTGGGTGATTATAAAGATGCTCTACAGGTGTCTCCGAAGGTGTTTGTGGTGTTGGCATAGATCAAGATTAGGATTTGTCACTCCGAGTGTCGGAGAGGTATCTCTGGGCCCTCTCGGTAATACACATCATAATAAGCCTTGCAAGCAAATGACTAATGAGTTAGTCATGTGATGATGCATTATGGAACGAGTAAAGAGACTTGCCGGTAATGATATTCAACTAGGTATGGTGATACCGACGATCGAATCTCGGGCAAGTAACATACCGACGACAAAGGGAACAACGTATGCTGTTATGCGGTTTGACCGATAAAGATATTCGTAGAATATGTAGGAGCCAATATGAGCATCCATGTTCCGCTATTGGTTATTGACGGAGATGTGTCTCGGTCATGTCTACATAGTTCTTGAACCCGTAGGGTCCGCACGCTTAACTTTCGATGACGATTTGTATTATGAGTTATGTGAATTGATGACCAACGTTTGTTCGGAGTCCCGGATGAGATCATGAACATGACGAACAGTCTCGAAATGGTCGAGACGTAAAGATCGATATATTGTCAGGCTATATTCGGACATCGGAAAGGTTCCGAGTGATTCGGGTATTTTTCGGAGTACCGGAGAATTACGGGAATTCGTAGGCCATACGGAAAATGAGAGAAATGCCTCAAGGGTAGCCACGCCCCTTCCCCATGGACTGGTCCGAATTGGACTATGGAAATGGGGCGCCCCCTTCCTTCCTTCTCCTTCTCCCTTCCCCTTTTCCTATTCCATGTGGGAGGTGAAATCCTACTTGGACTAGGGAGTCCTAGTAGTACTCCACATGTAATGCCCAGGATGCGACTATATCTCCTACGTGTCGACGCACGAGTTAGAGACATAAGCGCATTCTGGAATGATCACAAGCGTGGTATCTTTGCACAACTCATGTAAAGAACATGGGTGAAAGAGTAAAATAGTTGGCTTACACTCGCCACGTCACACAATGAATACAATAACATACATTCATCCAAATAACACAAGGTCCGACTACGGACGAAATCCAAACGAGAAAAGATACGACAACCACAAGTCCTGATCGCCCCTAGTAGGAACCAATACTGATCGTCCGGATACGTTACATAGAAACGACCATGCTCTTCATCAAACTCCAAGTGAAGTTCTTGCCCATCTCATGCGTCGTACTCTATTGTACCAATATCTGGTGTGTGTTGTAATATGTGAGTCATAAGGACTCAGCAATCCCATTCCCGGGTATCAAAACTAACAAAGCCTTTAGGAGTGGAGAGGTAATAAAGTGTTTGCAACAAGCACTAAGCAACTAGCTTACGAATTCAGAGCGAGATGAGGATATGTGCCAACGGTCGCCAAAGATGATCAATAAGTGATCCTAGCTACTCATGTTCATGCATAACCCCACCGTGTTCACTTTCCGAAACCCTTCGAAAAGAGACCATCACAGTACTCACACAGGTAGTGTATTCTTAAGGATATGGTGTCAAGTTATCTACAACCGGATATTAACAAATTCCCATCTGCCATATAACCGCGGGCACGACTTTCGAAAGTTCAAAACCTTGCAGGGGTGTCCCAACTTAGCCCATCACAAGCTCACGAACCACGAAGTCGCAACTCCATGTTGGGAAGACCCGAGTATTCTACGAATCCCGTGCTCAAGATATTTTGACAAAGGTAAAACTAATCCAGCAAGACCTCCCGACGTGCCGACACCCTAATAAGAGTCGCGCGTATCTCGTCTCAGGCCACGATCGGATGAGCTAAGCTTATGGGTCGCTGAAGTCCAAGTTGCCAAGGGAGCGCCGCAAGGTGCTCTAGGTTGGACCAACACTCATGAGAAGCACTGGCCCGGGGGTTGATTAAGAACTCGGGTTTATAACTCCCTATGCAAGTTTTTTAGTTGTTAGGCAAATGTAGTACCAAGGTTGGGCCTTGCTGGAAAAGCTTTAAGCAATGTGAATTATCAAGGGGGGCCTATAAACCCCAACCGTGTTAGGAATGCAAAATTAAGGAATATAACACTGGTTTATCGGGTCCTATGGTGGCATGAGTGGAACAAAACACCAAGCAGAAGGCCAAGCCTGCCACCCATTACCAATATATATGTGCATTAATTTAATTAAGATATATATTGTGTTATCCCAATGAACAAGTCCAAACATGGAGCAATCTTCAACATTCACCTGCAACTAACAACGCTATAAGAGGGGTTGAGCAAAAGCGTACTTAGTCAATCAACGGTTTGCTAGGAAGGCGGTTAGAGTGTTTCATGGCAACATAGGAGGCTGACAAGACAAAAATAGGCATCGAGGCATAACTATAGAGCGAGACAACTAGCAAGGCAAAGATAGAGGTGATATCGGGGAACAGTCATCTTGCCTGTTAAGTCCTCGGTGGAATGGTAAGACGAGTCCTCAAACTCAGTCTCGACAAGATCCTCGAACTCGGTATTGGCTCCCGGCTCTACCCAACACAAGAGCACAACAACGGTACAAGATCAATCACGATGCAATGCACAACCAACATGATGCAAGACATGTCATTGGATGCAAGTATGATGTGCGTATGCATGAGGATGCTCTCGAGCCTAAAGGAGAATATGATGGAAATGGCTTCATCTTGGGCAACCAAGCAAGCCACTGGATAGAGGGGAAGAATTCGGTCAAAATCGATATAAAGATCATTGAAAACGGATGCACGGTTTGGAAATGACAAGCAAAACACTACACGATGCAATCTGAAAAAAATAGCAAGTTGCCCACTAAGTGACCATGTTTAAGTATGCTACAGCACTCCAACAAGCAAGCAAAAGGCATGGCAATAACATACATAACATTCTCTTCAAGAATAACCATATGACTACTTATACAACATACTAGAACATGTCACAAACAGCATGGCAAAAGTGCAAGAGTTTATCCAGACTTAGAGAAATCTGGGCATACTGACAGAAAACATTTTGAAACAACTAGAGGGCCTCAAAAGAACAAGCTACAACATGGCATCATGGCAAACAAGAGCATGGATTTCTAGAGCATAACATATACATCAAGGAACACCCACTGGACAACTCTAACCATGCACAACAATGACGGTAGCATCATGGAAACATGGCATAAAAATTAACAGATTCAGCCTTAGCAGAAACTTAACATCACGATGGCATGTTAACAAGCTTGATGCACTCATCTCAATACATATCATGGCATGAAAATAAATCTCTCATTTAGAGCACATTCCAATGAGCAAAACCCATGTTGACACCTAGCTCATATGACACATGGATTAAAACACACGAAAAAGACAAATGAGCAAGTCATTACAAATGACATCAGTTTTAAACACTTAGCACTTTTGCAACAGTGACAAACATGGCATAATGCAGCCTATCATGTATGCAAATGCATCCATCATCAATAGCATCACAAGACGAACATTTTGACATATCATACACTCCATTTGGACCAACATGCACCAAGTTACGACCTCACGAACATGCCAACATATTGTTAACATACAACTAGTGCTGAAACAGTAACATCACGAAGAAGTCTTGAAACGAAGATTAAGACATCTAGATGAACCCTAACATGCACAAAACTGATGCCAACATGTAGAGCACTTCGAGGCGAACATTTTGATATATTAAACATGCAAAATGGAGCACCGAGCATCAAGTTATGACATGATGAAGGAGGCAACACAATTATCACAGATTCGGGGACTTAAAATAATTTTTCCCTCCGAAAAAGTCAAGCAGGACGAGGAGATCCGGGACGGGGCGAGGCCGTTTGGTTCGCGGGGGTGGTGGATCTGATCCACCCCCGGTGGATCTGGCCGGAGACGAAGAAGATGGCCGGAGGAGCTCGCCGGCGTGGGGAAGATGAGGTTCGGCACCGGCGAGCACACGCGGCCCAAGGCGGCGGTGGCCGGAAGTTGGCAGCGGCGGTTGGAGCGAGGACGGCGGGGCGGCGCGGAGCTCGCGGGCGGCGGTGGTGTGATACGTCCAAAATGCATCACTATTTTGTATCATAATTTATCCTTATTCATTGATATATTTCACATTACGATGATGTTCTTATGTTGTTTTGGTCTATTTTACACAGTTTGCAACTTTCCGGTGCCGAAGCAGCAGACGCAGGATTCAGCGGTAAAAAGTGGACGCTGAGTTGCTGAAGAAGAATACCTCCAAATTACCTGAAAATCGACGGAGGATATTTTCCGGACGAATCACAAAGACATGCGAAAGGGCAACCAGAGGGGGGGCACAGGGTGCCCAGGCGCCCTGGGGGCGCGCCCCCCCTGGCCGCGCCGGGAGGGGGGGGCGCCTGGAGCCCCTGGCCCACCTCCGGCTGCCCCCTTTTGCCTATATACTCTCCGTTATCCAAAAACCCTAAAGACGAGAGTTTTTACGGAGTTCCGCCGCCGCTCCGTGGCGGAAACCTACAGAGAAGAAAAAGCCATCTCCGGCGGGCAGATTCCGCCGGGGAGATCACCTCCCGGAAGGGGAGATCGTCGCCATCGTCATCACCATCGTCACGGGCATCATCGAGATCATCATCAACATCATCCCCAACACCAGCACCATCTCCATCTTCATCCAAATCTCATCTCACAATTGCAACTTGTGTTGTAACTCGTACTACCTATCCTCTCTACTCCATCGGTGTTGATTACTACTTAGTGGTGAATGCTATTGAGTTTTGTTGCAGAAATATTATTATGTCCAGATTGTTTATCACCCATTTATCTCCACTAATCATGATCTCTTTTATGTCTCGTGAGTAGTTACCTTAGTTCTTGAGGACATGGGGAAAGTCTTGTTGTTAGTAGTCATATGCTGCTGAAGTAATATGTGTTGTTTGATACTTAAGTTGTGTTGTCATTCTACTAGTGGTGTTGTGTGAGTCGAACACTCAACACTTCGCCTTATTAAGGACCTAGGAGAATACATTGTGTACAAAGAATGCTTACGGTGGGTTGTCGGAGTGACAGAAACCTGAACCCTAGTTCGCACGCTTTTGCATAAGGGAACAATGGATCCTCGATCGTATTGCTATGGTTGGGCTTTTGCCTTAAATTCTATCTTGTATTTGCGGATGCTTGCAAGGTGTTTAATCATAAGAGTGCACTCATCTTAGTCTAGAGAGTGTACTAGCATAGATCCACCCACTCAATACTTATCAACACATAACATAGTATCGATACGGAATATGGCGAAAGCACATGACTACTTCTCCCGTGTGTCCTCAGGAACGCTTTAGCCTTTATAAGTTCAGTTGCTAGGCCTCTCCTTTGCTAAGAAAGGATTGGGCCACTTGTTACTCTCAGTGCCTTTTACATTGCTTGCTTTTACTTTCCTGTTGCTTATATCGAGAAAACCCCTAAAAAGTTATCTTTCAGTGCTTGCAGTAATTTCTTGCTCAGAATCGCTTATCAATACCTTCTGCTCCTCGTTGGGTTCGACACTCTTACTTATCGAAAACGCTGCAATAGATCCCTTACGGTTGTGGGTCATCAAGTACCGTTTTCTGGCGCCGTTGCCGGGGAGCGTAGCGCTATTGGTAAAGTGAAACTGGTAAGGAAGTTTTTATACTTCTGTTTTTATTTTTGCTATTGCTGCTCTTTGTCCTTATGGACAACCTTGTTATTGGATCGTTGCTTGCGGGAAGGCGCCCCACACCTGTGGTGGTTGATCCTCCCCCTACTGAAATTGTGCCCTATAAAATACCAGCTGGTATTATCGATTATGTTTTGGCTAATCGTTATGCAGGAGACAGACATCCCGGTGAACACTTGCTATATCTGTCACAACTATGTTCATTGTTTAAGCTTGCAGGTGTATCGAGGGAGTTTGTCATGAGGAAATTGTTTGCTGTATCACTTATAGATAAAGCTTCAGATTGGTATAGGCTTCTCGATAACTCACACTTGCTTGACTGGCAGGAGCTTATGTCTCTCTTTTATACTAAGTTTTATCCTCTTCATGAAATTCATCGAGACAGGAACTATATCTATAACTTTAGGTCTCGCGACGGAGAAATCATTGCTCAAGCTTGGGAGAGATTGAAGTCCCTAATGCTCAAATGCCCTATTCATAAGCTTCCTAAGGAAATTATACTTACAAATTTTTATGCCAGGCTTTCTCGTCAGGATAAGGAGATGCTGGATGCCTCCTCTAGTGGGGTATTTCAGAAGAAGAGTGTTGAAGAAAGGTGGGATCTCATTGAAAGGATCCAGAGGAATACCGAAGATTGGGAAATTGATAAAGGTATTGAACCCGCTATAAATTATGAACATGATTATATTGAGAGCTATGTGAAAACTGATTACTTCAATACTTCTTGCTCTAAGATTGGTCTTGATTCCCATCTAGTGATTGATTTCTGTAAGAATTTTGCCTCTCACGTTGATTCTTTTAAAAAGAAGAGAGACCAGCATCATGAACCTTTTAAAGAGCCACCTGTTGATATTCATGTTGCTGACCCTATTTTGCCTGCAGTTATATATGAACAACCTCCTTTTCTCGCAAGGATGAGGGAGCACACTCTTGTGACAGGCATAATAAATAAAAGTGAGAGAAGAGTTGATGAGCCTGAGGACCAGATCAGGGTCGATCCTCAAGTTGCATTGATTAAAGACCTTGTTACTAATGATGTTTTGGATTCCAATATAAATTTTTGTGCTGTTTCCACTAACCTTGTCACAGCCAAGAATAAAGGCCCAATTTCAGGTACTCCAGTGATATCTGTTAAAATAGGAGATCACAATTATTATGGGCTATGTGATTTGGGATCGAGTGCAAGTGCTATCCCCTATTCACTTTACGAAGAGATCATCGGTGAGATTTCCCCTTGTGAACTTGAAGAAGTTGATGTTACCATTCATCTTGCAAACAGAACAACTATCTCTCCTATCGGAATTGTGAGGGACGTTGAAGTCCTATGTGGAAAAGTAAAATACCCTACCGACTTTCTAGTACTTGGTTCAGAGAGGGACAATTTTTGTCTAATTATTTTTGGTAGACCTTTTCTTAGAACTTGTGGAGCTATAATAGATTGCAAGAAAGGTAAAGTTTCTGTTGAATTCAACGGTGAGCCATATGAATTTAAGTTTTCTAAGTTCTCTAAGCAGCCTCATGGTACTGATTTACCTAGTGATGATAAAATTATTGAAAGTATTGCCTCTATTGCTATTCCCCCTAATGATCCTTTGCAGCAATATATGGAGGACCACGAGAATGATTTGCATATGCAGGAAAGAAATGAACTAGATGAAATATTCTTGAGGCAACCTGCTATCCTGAAGCACAACCTTCCGGTTGAACCTTTGGGAATTTTATCAAAACCGAAAGAAGACCCGGTGTTCGATCTTAAACCTCTTCCCGATACGCTCAAGTATGCTTATTTAGATGAAAAGAAAGTATATCCTGTGATTATCAATTCTAACCTTTCAGGATATGAAGAAGAGCGACTATTGGAAGTACTCCGTAAACACCGAGGCGCAATTGGCTATACCCTTGATGACCTTAAGGGGATTAGTCCATCTATCTGTCAACATACTATCAACCTTGAGCCTGATGCTAAACCAATTGTTGATCATCAACGACGGTTGAACCCGAAGATGATGGATGTTGTGAGAACTGAGATTCTCAAGCTTCTAGCCGCAGGTATTATCTACCCTATAGCTGATAGTAAGTGGGTAAGCCCGGTACATTGTGTTCCTAAGAAAGGAGGTACAACTATGGTTCCTAATGATAAAAATGAACTAATACCTCAGAGAATTATTATTGGATATAGAATGTGTATTGATTACAGGAAGTTGAACAAGGCAACCAGGAAGGATCACTACCCTTTGTCGTTCATCGACCAAATGCTTGAAAGGTTATCCAAAAGTACCCACTTTTGTTATCTCGATGGTTATCCTGGCTTCTCTCAAATTCATGTTAACACTGCTGATCAAGAGAAGACCACTTTTACTTGTCCCTTTGGTACTTATGCTTACAGGCGTATGCCTTTTGGTTTATGTAATGCCCCTGCTACTTTTCAAAGGTGTATGTCTGCTATCTTTCATGGTTTCTGTGGGGATATTATGGAAGTCTTCATGGACGATTTCTCCGTCTATGGAACCTCCTTTGACCATTGTCTTCACAATCTTAATAAAGTTTTGCAGAGATGTGAGGAGACGAATTTGGTACTCAACTGGGAGAAGTGCCACTTCATGGTTAACGACGGAATTGTTCTTGGTCACAAGATTTCCGAAAGGGGAATTGAAGTGGACAAAGCCAAGATCGAAGCTATTGAGAGGATGCCCTATCCAAGGGACATCAAAGGTATTCGCAGTTTTCTTGGTCATGCTGGTTTCTATAGAAGATTTATTAAAGAATTTTCTAAAACCTCGAGGCCCCTCACTAATCTTCTCCAGAAGGACGTCCCTTTTGTATTTAATGAGGATTGTAAGGAAGCTTTTGAAGTCCTTAAGAAAGCTTTAATAACCGCCCCTATAGTACAACCACCTGACTGGAATTTACCTTTTGAGATTATGTGCGATGCTAGTGATTTTGCTGTTGGAGCTGTTTTAGGACAAAGAGTTGATAAGAAATTGAATGTTATACATTATGCTAGCAAAACCCTTGATAGTGCTCAAAGAAATTATGCTACTACTGAGAAGGAATTCTTAGCTGTAGTTTTTGCTTGTGATAAGTTTAGGCAGTATATTGTTGATTCCAAAGTTATTATTCATACTGATCATGCTGCCATTAAGTACCTTATGACAAAGAAGGATGCCAAGCCAAGGCTTATCAGATGGGTACTCCTTCTTCAAGAATTTGATTTGCAGATTGTTGATAGGAAAGGAGAAGACAATCCGGTGGCGGATAATCTTTCAAGGATGGAAGATATACCGCATGATCCCATCCCAGTCAACGATAGTTTTCCAGACGAGCAACTTGCCGTTGTAAAAGTACAATCTCTTTCCGATCCTTGGTATGCAGATTATTCTAATTTTATTGTTGCAAAGTATTTGCCTCCAGGTTTAACATTTCAGCAAAGGAAAAAGTTCTTTCATGATTTGAGGCACTACTTTTGGGATGACCCACATCTTTTCAAAGAAGGTCCCGACGGGATCGTGAGAAGATGCATACCGGAACATGAGCAGAAGGACATTCTCAGACGGTGTCATGATAGTCCCTATGGAGGACATCATGCCGGTGAGAGGATTGCACATAAGGTTCTTCAATCAGGTTTTTATTGGCCTACTCTCTTTAAGGATGCTAGAAATTATGTTTTATCCTGTGATAAATGTCAGAGAGTTGGTAACATTAGTAGAAGGAATGAGATGCCTATGAATTACTCGCTAGTGATTGAACCTTTTGATTGTTGGGGTTTTGATTTTATGGGTCCTTTTCCTTCTTCGCACAAGTACACTCACATTTTAGTAGCCGTTGATTATGTGACCAAGTGGGTTGAAGCAATCCCCACTGAAAGTGCTGATCACAAGACATCTTTGAAAATGCTTAAAGATGTAATTTTTCCTAGGTTTGGTGTACCAAGGTATCTCATGACTGATGGAGGATCGCACTTTACGCACGGAGCTTTTAGAAAAGAATTAGCCAAATACGATGTCAACCATAGAATTGCTTCACCATATCATCCTCAAACTAGTGGGCAAGTTGAGCTGACCAATAGAGAGATTAAGTTGATCTTACAAAAGACAGTAAACAGAAATAGAAAGGACTGGTCAAATAAGTTAGGAGGCGCTTTGTGGGCATATAGAACTGCTTACAAAAACCCCATGGGCATGTCCCCCTATAAGATGGTGTATGGCAAGGCTTGCCATTTGCCATTAGAGTTAGAGCACAAAGCTTTCTGGGCTGTTAGAGAGCTTAATGCTGACCCAAAATTAGCTGGTGAGAAGCGTCTCATGAACTTGACTTCTCTAGATGAATGGAGAAGTGAAGCTTACGAGAGCGCTAAAATGTTCAAGGAAAAGGTAAAGAAGTGGCATGATAGGAAGATTCTGAAACGTGAATTTAATGTTGGTGATAAAGTTTTGTTGTTTAGATCCCGTTTCAGGTTTTCTCCAGGCAAACTACTTTCCAGGTGGGAAGGGCCATTTCATATTGAAGAAGTCTATCGGTCTGGTGCAATTAAGATTAACAATTTTGAAGGCACCAAACCTCAAGTTGTGAATGGGCAAAGACTGAAACATTACATAGCAGGAGACCCTATCGATGTTGATGTGAATATAATATACACAACAACTCACGAAGAACATGTTGCAGCCCTGTTTCAGACGCCAGCAGAAGCAGAATAAAGAAAAGGTATGTAGTACGGTAAGGAAACATCGCGAACCGCCATAAAAGTTCCGTATTACGAGTTTTTGCAAAATTAGTAAAATTCTGAGCCTAAGTGGAGCCGGAGACGAGCTCCAGGGGCTCCAGGCGCCCCCCTGGCGCGCCCTACCTCCTGGCCGCGCCGCCAGGGCGCCTGGACACCCGGGAGTCCGTCTCCGACCCCGCTTTAGCCTGTTACCTTCCTTTCTGTGCATAAATTTTTGCTATATATTTGCCCGGATTGTTCCGGCAATGTATCTTGCGATTTCGTGTGTTTTCTTTTCGATCTGTTTCTGCCAGGGAATCTTTCAGCTGAATCTAGGTGCCATGGCTTCTCCAAGTTCCCCCAAGGACAAGTTCGTCGTCAACGTCATCAACCCTTACCTCGCTGAGGTGAAGAAGCACCCTCAGGTTGTTCGGATGGAGGACGGTGTCCTTCATCAAGAAGATCTGAAGGGACCTATCAAGGAGGGGAGCATCCAGGCCAGGATGGAAGAAGTGGAGCAAGAAGTCTTCGAGTACAAGAAGATTATCGAGCGTGGTGTTGAAGCTAACTTTGACATCATCAACGAGCCGAAGAACTACTTCCTGAAGGAGATGAAGGAGATGTGGAAAAGCATCACCGTGTCTGAAGAAAGAATTGAAGAGCTCCAAGGGCAAATTTATGATCTACATCGCCAGAACTGTGAGTATGAACTAAGGTTTATGCGCATGGGTATGGGTGCTGCATGCAGGATTCAGGAGACAAACTTCTCATATGAGACTGGAGAACCCCTTCCATGGAAGCGTTTCGCCGAGGACTACGTGATCAACGCCAACAAGGATGAGGAGTGAAATCTCCTGGGGTAACGGCATTCCCTTGGCTTGTTCCAAGCTTGGGGGAGTGCCCGGTATCTTTATCTTTACCTTTTGTCTTTTAGAGTCAAGTAGAGTCGTATCATGTCTAGGGAGGTTATTATATGAAATAGGTGTGTGCATTGAGGTCTATCACTCCTTCGGTGGGGAGATTGTATCCGTGAGTGTGGAGTCATCTATGATGGAATATTAATGAGAAGTTTATTGGTTCCTTTTGCTGCACTCGGTATTCTCTTCACGCAATCGACCTTATATGATGACTCTTATGGGGAGTATTGACCTTATATCAGGTATGGCTGTGAAAAATTTATTTAATCTTGGCAAACATAGCTTTGGTCATAACAACAAGCATGATTTTCCTAAAGTATCGACATAGCCAAAACCTTTATGTTATTATGCTTGAAGTGTTATGTTGACAAGGAAGACAACTTGATGTGTTATGCTTATTTCAATGTTTATGCTTTATATTGTTTTGCATCTTAGTCATCATCAATTGTCTGTTCTCTCAAAACCTTTGCTAGCCTAACTCTGTACTAAGCGAAATTCTGCTTGTGCATCCATACCCTTAAACCAATACCTTCCATATGAGTCCACCATACCTTCCTACTCGTGGTATTCCACTACCACCTCCTAAAGTACAGAATTTATGTGTTATCCTTAAATGTTCAAAATCTTTTATTTTGTGCCTCTGTTTTAGCTCATGAGGAAGTAATAGCTAATTCATGATCTTTTTGAGTTAAACAAGCTTCAC
Organism: Secale cereale; assembly: GCA_902687465.1. Lineage (NCBI taxonomy): Eukaryota > Viridiplantae > Streptophyta > Magnoliopsida > Poales > Poaceae > Secale > Secale cereale. Next base: position 61,918,282 of record LR738716.1, read on the forward strand.
CCCGGGATTGCATGTCTAATGTGCAAACCCATAATACGAGAAGGAACTGGCAAAGAGTGCGCCCGGCTCAAAAATAATATAACAAACAAACCCTCCTTCATGCTTTGTTCATGAGAAATCAGAAAACCTTGGCAGTGATAAACAAAGGAGAATAAGAGGATGTGATCGTCCTCGTGCGGGAGCCGTTCCTCGAAACTTGTCCAGCTCGAGAAGTAATTGAGTTATCTATTAGTATTCGTTGACAAATCATACACCTCTCAAAACTTGTTTTCATTCTGTTTGATTTAAGGATAGCACATGAGTTTTCCCTACTACCCTAGAGCAGGGCCTATCTTTTAATTTTAAATTGAGTCAGTTATTCCTACTTCTTTCTATTCTTAAAGAGAGCAGACATTTGATGTTGACAAGGATTCATTCATATAAAGTTGCATTAAGATTTGTCATATCATATCCTTGTTGACATTATCATTCGATAAGTAAGTTGTTTGTCAAGCCAGCTAAGGCAAATATCTTCCTTTGTGTTAACACTTTCACTTCTTGCCTGATAACATGTTCTTTCAAAAACTTTAGTTAATCTCATCAAAACATAAAGAAAGAGCAAAAGCAAAAGCTATTAGTTCTTCTTTGACCAAAGGACATGTTTGCCATGATTCAATGAGTTTCCTTAGCCCTACTTCCGAATATAAGTGTTACCACTCTTCTATAAGGGCCTTATGAGTTGAAGATTGCTGTTGAGGATATTTGAGTTGGTGAAGAAACTGTGATGCTTCTTGTTCGTATTCTATTTATCGACACTTCACTCTCTAAACTTGTGGACAGGTTTACCGAGCTCAGTATTCGCTTGGGGACAAGCGAGGTCTAAGCTTGGGGGTGTTGATACGTCCAAAATGCATCACTATTTTGTATCATAATTTATCCTTATTCATTGATATATTTCACATTACGATGATGTTCTTATGTTGTTTTGGCCTATTTTACACAGTTTGCAACTTTCCGGTGCCTAAGCAGCAGACGCAGGATTCAGCGGTAAAAAGTGGACGCTGAGTTGCTGAAGAACAATACCTCCAAATTACCTGAAAATCGATGGAGGATATTTTCCGGACGAATCACGAAGACATGCGAAAGGGCAACCAGAGGGGGGCCACAGGGTGCCCAGGCGCCCTGGGGGCGCGCTGGAGCCCCTGGCCCACCTCCGGCTGCCCCCTTTTGCCTATATACTCTCCGTTATCCGAAAACCCTAAAGACGAGAGTTTTTACGGAGTTCCGCCGCCGCTCCATGGCGGAAACCTACAGAGAAGAAAAAGCCACCTCCGGCGGGCAGATTCCGCCGGGGAGATCACCTCTCGGAAGGGGAGATCGTCTCCATCGTCATCACCATCGTCACGGGCATCATCGAGATCATCATCAACATCATCCCCAACACCAGCACCATCGCCATCTTCATCCAAATCTCATCTCACAATTGCAACTTGTGTTGTAACTCGTACTACCTATCCTCTCTACTCCATCGGTGTTGATTACTACTTAGTGGTGAATGCTATTGAGTTTTGTTGGAGAAATATTATTATGTCCAGATTGTTTATCACCCATTTATCTCCACTGATCATGATCTCTTTTATGTCTCGTGAGTAGTTACCTTAGTTCTTGAGGACATGGGGAAAGTCTTGTTGTTAGTAGTCATATGCTGCTGAAGTAATATGTGTTGTTTGATACTTAAGTTGTGTTGTCATTCTACTAGTGGTGTTGTGTGAGTCGAACACTCAACACTTCGCCTTATTAAGGACCTAGGAGAATACATTGTGTACAAAGAATGCTTACGGTGGGTTGCCGGAGTGACAGAAACCTGAACCCCAGTTCGCACGCTTTTGCATAAGGGAACAATGGATCCTCGATCATATTGCTATGGTTAGGTTTTTGCCTTAAATTCTATCTTGTATTTGCGGATGCTTGCAAGGTGTTTAATCATAAGAGTGCACTCATCTTAGTCTAGAGAGTGTACTAGCATAGATCCACCCACTCAACACTTATCAACACATAACATAGTATCGATACGAAATATGGCGAAAGCACATGACTACTTCTCCCGTGTGTCCTCAGGAACGCTTTAGCCTTTATAAGTTCAGTTGCTAGGCCTCTCCTTTGCTAAGAAAGGATTGGGACACTTGTTACTCTCAGTGCCTTTTACATTGCTTGCTTTTACTTTCCTGTTGCTTATATCGAGAAAACCCCTAAAAAGTTATCTTTCAGTGCTTGCAGTAATTTCTTGCTCAGAATCGCTTATCAATACCTTCTGCTCCTCGTTGGGTTCGACACTCTTACTTATCGAAAACGCTGCAATAGATCCCTTACGGTTGTGGGTCATCATGGTGAAGGTGGCGCGGTCGTCCGACGCGGCGACGAGGCGGCGGAGGACGAGGGCGCGAGGCGTGGTTGCCCGGGCGGCAGCGCTACGGGCCGTGGGGGCCGGCCTCGGGCCCGGCGGGTTTCGGCGGCGGGGCGGAGTCGGGTGCCACGTGGCGGCCTGGGATTTGTCCGGGCCAGCAAACGGACGTGTCCGGCGTGGTCTGGACGCGTTCGGTGGCGTGGAGGAGCTCGGGTTAGGGTTTGGATCCGGGATTTCGGGTGTAGGGGTAGTTTTATAGGTAGAGGGAGCTAGGAGAGTCCAAATGGGGTGCGGTTTTCACCCACACGATCACGATCCAACGACCGAGATCATGGAGGTGGTTGTGATGGGCTAGTGGGTTGTTGTGGAAGGGTGCTGGGCCAAAAGAGAAAGGGGTTTTCGACCCACGTGGTTAACCGTTGGAGTATCAAACGACCTCCAAATGAGACAAAACTCGACAGGCGGTCTACCGGTGATATACCAAGACCACTTGACAACTCTCGGCCCATTCCGAGGATGTTTTTAACCCAATCACGAAACAAAGGCTTGAGAGGTGCGACGGGTGTCGTGTGAGAGAGTCGAAAACCGAAACGGACAACGGAGACGATGCAACTACCACACGGATGCAAGAGAGACTATGTCAATGCAATGCACGTAATGAAAATGACATGGTGACATGCAACACACGCACAATGCAAAAAACGAAGAAACCCAAAAAGAAGGAAGAGCCCAGAATGGAGTTGATTAAGTCAACGATGAATATATTGCCATATAAGGAAGTTTTACATCTGGGGTGTTACAAACTCTCGTCCACTACGAAAAGATCTCGTCCGAGATCTAAGACTGAAAGAAAGCGGTATACTCGGAACGGAGATGATCTTCTCGTTCCCATGTAGCTTCTCAGTCGGGATGGTGTGACCACTTCACTTTCAAGAAGTTGATGGAGTTGTTGCGGGTCTTGCACTCAGTTTCTTCAAGGATAGCAACGGGGTGCTCACGATAAGACAAGTCTTGCTAAAGATCAATCTCTTTGAAAGGAATGGTGCGTTCAGGCATCTTGAAGCACTTGCGGAGTTGTGACACGTGAAACACATCGTGCACATTTGCAAAGTTGGAGGGAAGCTCGAGTTGGTAGGCTAGATCGCCTCTCTTGCCAATTATCTTGAAAGGAACCACGTATCTTGGAGCAAGCTTGCCCTTGAGACCGAACCTCTGAGTGCCCTTCATGGGAGAAACACGGAGATAGACATGATCTCCAATGTCAAAAGCCAAGTCACGATGCTTGCCGTCATAGTAGCTCTTTTGGCGCGATTGTGCGGCCTTGAGATTCTCACGTATGACTTTGCACATTTCTTTGGCCTCTGAGATCAAATCATTTCCAAGGAGTTGACGTTCACCAGTCTCGGACCAGTTGAGAGGGGTACGACACTTTCTGCCATAGAGAATTTCAAACGGTGCTTTGCCTGCACATGCTTGGAAGCTGTTGTTGTAGGAGAACTCGACAAATGGAAGACAGTCTTCCCATTTCATACCAAGGAGATGACACATGCCCTGAGCATATCTTCAAGAATTTGGTTCACTCTTTCAACATGGCCACTAGTTTCAGGGTGAAAAGTTGTGCTGGAGCGAATCTTGGTACCCATAGCTGACTGAAAGGAATCCCAGAATTTGGGAGTGAACGAGCTTCCACGATCTGAGGAGATTACTTGAGGGATACCATGCAAGGAGACAATTCTGGAGGTATACAGCTCTGCCAGTTGTGCTGCTTTGATGGATTCCTTGACTGGAAGAAAATGAGCCACTTTTGTGAGCTTATGAATCACCACAAGGATGACGTCGTTTCCTCGCTTGGACTTGGGAAAGCCGGTGACGAAATCCATCTCAATGTGATCGAATTTCCACTCGGGAATAGGTAGAGGTTGAAGGAGTCCGACTGGACGTTGATGCTCTGCCTTCACTCTTTTGCAGACATCACACTCGTTCACGAACTGAGCAATTTATCTTTTCATGCGAGTCCACCAATAGGATTGCTTGAGGTCATGGTACATCTTGGAGCTTCCTGGATGTATTGAGAGGAGCGAATCATGTGCTTCGTTCATTATGAGCTTCCTGAGATCACCTTTGGGAACCACAATTCTGTCCTCAAAGAACAAAGTGTCTCTGTCATCAATGCGATAGCACTTGTACTTGGGAGTACCCTTGGCAATACCATGTTTCACCTTCTGCACCATAGCATCACTGAGTTGGGCTTCACGGATTTGATCTTCCAAGGTAGGAGCGACTTGAAGGTTGGAAAGAAATCCTGGCGGAACATTTTGAAGGTTGAGCTTCCTGAATGACTCACAAAGTTCAGGTTGGAATGGTTTGAGGATGAGGCTGTTGCAATAAGCCATTCTACTCAAGGCATCTGCAATGACATTGGCATTGCCAGGAGTATACTCAATGCTTGGATTGTATTCTTGAATCATTTCAACCCAACGAGTCTAGCGGAGGTTAAGGTTTGGCTGGGTGAAGATGTACTTCAGGCTCTTGTGATCGGTCAAGATGTCCACTTTTCTGCCCAATAGAAGGTGTCTCCACGTGATCAAGGCATGAACAACTCCTGCTAGCTCAAGATCATGTGTGGGGTAATTCTTCTCATTTGGTTTAAGCTGACACGAAGTGTATGCAACGATCTTCTTGTCTTGCATGAGAACACTGCCGAGGCCTTGCAATGAAGCATCACAAAACACTCCATAAGGCTTGGACTCATCCGGAGGAGTAAGTACCGGAGCAGAAACGAGCTTCTCTTTGAGGGTATTGAATGCAACATCACAATTAGGAGTCCACGAGTACTTGACATTATTTTGCAACAGGTTGGACAGAGGCTTGGCAATCTTGGAGAAGTTCTCAACGAACCTTCTGCAATAGCTTGCGAGGCCGAGGAAACTTCGGAGTTGTTTGACATTCTGAGTAGGTTCCCACTCCACAATAGCTTCGACCTTCTCGGAGTTAACCGAAATGCCCTTGGCAGAGATAATATGACCAAGATAGAGGACTTCATTGACCCAAAATTCACACTTGGAGAACTTCGCATAAAAGCGGTGCTCTCGGAGCCTGTCGAGAACCAAACGGAGGTGCTTGGCATGGTCTTCTTTATTCTTGGAGAATACCAAGATATCATCGAGGTACACGAGGACGAACTCATTGGTGTAGGGGTTGAATATGAAGTGCATCATCCGAGAGAAAGTGGGTGGAGCATTTGCAAGCCCGAAAGACATGACCGTGTACTCGTAGGAGCCATAACTCGTCCTGAATGCGGTCTTGGGAATATCCTCTTCACGGATACGAATCTGATGGTAGCCCATCCAGAGATCAAGCTTCGAGAAAACCTTGGCTCCTTTGAGCTGCTCGAACAGTTCATTGATATTGGGGAGAGGGTACTTATTCTTAATTGTCTTCTTATTCAATGGCCGGTAATCGACGCACAATTGTTCCGTACCATCCTTTTTCTTGACAAAAAGAACACCGCAGCCCCAAGGAGAAGTACTTGGTCTTATCAGACCCATGCGTTCTTGCTCATCGAGTTGCTTCTTCAATTCCTTCAACTCATTAGGAGAAAGCTTCTACGGATGCCGACAGACTGGCTCCGTACCAGGTTCATGTTCAATGATGAATACAACTGGACGGTTGGGAGGCATGCCTGGAAGCTCTTCAGGGAATGCATCCTCATATTCACAAACCACCGGAGTCTGGGATATTGCATTAATCTCGCCCTTGTCATTGAGAGAGAATATCCTGATTGTGTTATCTCAAGTTGTGAAGATAATCACGTCTTCGGAAGGATGAGTTAGATTGACCTCCTTGTTTGCACAATCAATAAGAGCATCATGCTTAGAGAGCCAATCCATCCCAAGAATAAGATCAATGTCCGAGTTACCGAGAACAACTGGGGAAACCAGAAAACTATAATTGCCCATATGAATAGAGATATCTGGAGCCACTGAGTTGGAAGTCATTTGTAATCCCGGAGAAATAATCTTTAAAGGCCTAGGTATGCTCTCCGTAACCAAGTCATGCTTAGCAACGAATGGTCTTGAAATGAAAGAAAGCGATGCACCAGAATAAAATAAAACTGTTGGAGGTTTGGAGTTGACCGAAAGATTACCGATAATCACATCAGTAGAATCCTCTGCTTGAGCTGCATTCATCAGGTTCACTCTTGCATGCTTGGGATTGTGCTTGACAATGGCGTTTCTTGTAGGCCTGACAGGTGGAGGAGGCAGAAGGCGCCTTTGGTTGGAACACTTGTTGGAATAGTGAACCTTCATACCACATTTGTAGCAAGTGACCTCTAAAGCTGGACGGGGAGGAGGAACGCTTGGTCTTGGAGCTTGGTACTGAGATTTGTTCTGGTTGCTTGGGTTGGGTGGGTGGGAAAATCCACGACCACCTGAGTGCTTGTTCTGACTCGGAGGACGGAACGCTGGAGGAGGCGGAAGCTAGAACTTCTGCTGCTTGGCGACCACTTGAGAGGAAGAGGAGGAGTGAACAACATCTCTTATCCTCGTTTTGGAAGCTTCACATTTGAGCTGAGCTGTCTCTTGCTTGAGAGCCATGTTGTAGAATTGATCAAATTCCTCTGGCTCGAACAGAGTGAGTGCAAGATGGAGTTCATCTTTCAGACCACCTCGGAACTAGTAGATTTTTCTCTTGGCATCGGGAATGTCTTGCTTCGCATAACGGGCAAGATTCTGGAACTTGACATTGTACTGGTAGACAGACATGGTGCCTTGCTTCAGATTGCAGAATTGCTCACGCATGCCTTCAGTGACACTGGTAGGGATGTGATGAGAACGGAAATTGCGGCAAAAGTCAGTCCAAGAGATCTCACAACCCGCTCTGGAGTCTTTGTACTGTTGCCACCAATCTGCAACTTGGTCTTTGAGTTGGAAAGCGGCAAACTTGACATAATCCTCAGGCTGCACTCGAAGTGTTTCTTGATGTCTGTGATCCAATCTTCAGCATCTAGTGGATCAACACAGTAGGTGAAAGACTTGGGTTGATTGGCAAGGAATTGGTTCAGAGTCGCAAAGTGAGGTTGATTGAACAAATTTCCTTGGCCTTGGTTCCCTTGATTGCCTTGATTCCCTTGATTCCCTTGATTTTCTTGGAAACTCTGCATAATTTGCATGAGCATCTGAGTGTTTGCATTGGTAGCTTGCATAATCGATCTCCATGCCTCAGCTAGAGGAGGAGGGGAAGGTGGACACTCTTGTTCACCCTCTGGGTTCTGGCTGGGAACTTTCTTAGGTGCCATCCTGAAGATGATGACAACCGTTAGCCATTGAAACAAATAATAGATATGCTGAATCAACGACTAGATATTTGCAACATATAGTGTTCACGATGAACATCCGAAAAAATTTGAACGAATGAACTCCATAGCTTAATGGTACATCAACTTGTCGAGAAGCCACCTGGGAGAACAAAATGATAGAATAAAACAACAAAGTAATAAATGGAACAAATACATAATAGAGGTTTCATCCCACATGTTTGTGCTGATGCCCCATGGCATGTGTTACAAAGGGCCTTGCAATCTCCGGATCAGCATAGACAAGGATCCTTTAAGATGCAACCCCCTAGTGTAACAACGCCCATGATGTTGAACCCCAACCTCATATCATGCACCCGTTGGAAGATTACCTAAGAGCTACTTGAATCCCACCTATTAATTCCCGAAGCTTTTCGGTTATGCAATCTGGTGTTGGGGATACAGGGGAAGCACCGCATATCACACAACTAGTAAATCCTACATCCAGCTGTATCCATCCGTCAACACATAGCCAGGCACCTTTGGAAACTGTTTACCTCGGACCTAAAAAACTCTTAGGTTATCTCACCACCAGAGACAATTAGTTTATCTCACCACCTAAGAAACTGTTTACCTTTTTATGGGTTCGATCAATCAGGGGCTCCTAGGTCGAAGAAGGCTCTGAATACCAACTTGTAATGCCCAAGATGTGACTATATCTCCTACGCATCGAGTCACGAGTTAGAGACATAAGCGCATTCTGGAATGATCGCAAGCGTGGTATCTTTGCACAACTCATATAAAGAACAGGGATGAAAGAGTAAAATAGTTGGCTTACACTCGCCACGTCACACAATTAATACAATAGCATACATTCATCCAAATAACATAGGGTTCGACTACAGACGAAATCAAACGAGAAAAGATACCACAACCACAAGTCATGATCGCCCCTAGTAGGAACCACTACTGATCGTCGGGATACATCACATACATACAACCACGCTCTTAATCAAACTCCCAGTGAAGTACTTGACAATCTCCTGTGTCGTCCTCAGATGTACCTGCATCTGGTGTGTGTTGTAATCTGTGAGTCACAAGGACTCATCAATCCCATTCCCGGTTATCAAAACTAACAAAGCCTTTTAGGTGTGGAGAGGTAATAAAGTGGCTACAGCAAGCACTAAGCAACTAGCTTACGAATTCAGAGCGAGATGAGGATATGTGCAAACGATCGCCAAAGATGATCAATAAGTGATCCTAGCTACTCACGTTCAAGCATAACCCCACCGTGTTCACTTTCCGAAACCCCTTCGAAAAGAGACCATCACGGTACTCACACAGGTAGTCTATTCTTAAGGATATGGTGTCAAGTTATCTACAACCGGATATTAACAAATTCCCATCTGCCACATAACCGCGGGCACGGCTTTCGAAAGTTCATAACCCTGCAGGGGTGTCCCAACTTAGCCCATCACAAGCTCACGATCCGCGGAGTCGCAACTCCATGTTGGGAAGACCCGAGTATTCTCGGAATCCCGTACTCAAGATATTTCGACAAAGGTAAAACTAATCCAGCAAGACCTCCCGGCGTGCCGACACCTTGATAGTAGCCGTGCGCATCTCGTCTCAGGCCACGACCGGAAAGCACTAGTACGGCAACCAAAGGCCCCAGAAAACTGGGTGGCACCGCAAGTGGCTCTAGTTTGGACCAACACTCACGAGGAGCACTGGCCCCGGGGGTTGATTAAGACCTCAGGTTTATAACTCCCTATGCAAGTTTTTAGTTGTTAGGCAAATGTAGTACCAAAGTTGGGTCTTGCTAGAAAAGCTTTAAACAATGCGAATTATCAAGGGGGGCCCATAAACCCAAACCATGTTAGGAACGCAAAATCAAGGAACATAACACCGGTTTATCGGGTCCTAAGGTGGCATGAGTGGAACAAAACACCAAGCAGAAGGCCAAGCCTTCCACCTGTCAGGACCCCGATCCTAAGTCACACCGATCTAGCTGTAACACGTCATATCACTTTGCGGCCTCACGCACGGTAACCCCACGGGTGCCACCTTACCTGGCCCGGGACCGTTTGCGCATTTTGGCACACATATATGACAGTGTCGCTAGCATCCATATGACAGAGAACCCGGGCCGACATGGCTAGTTATAAACCAAAAGTGGCACTAGATTACAAAGACAGGCATCCATGACCCAGCAACGAACGTGTCGGTCATCAACGTATGAACCTAAGTCGTAGCAAGCTACATGGACTTAAAGGAACAACGCGTGACATTTCCCCTAAGGGACAGACACAGGAACGAAGAAGGACACATGCCGGCCAGCCTACGTGTTCCGAGCAGTAGCAAGCTACCAAGGCTCATTGGAATCACTAGGAGGCATTTCCCTGTAAGGTAGGCTACCAAAGGAGAACAACTAGGTGTCGGATCCCACACATACCAAGCATTTCAATCATACACGCAATATGCTCAATATGTGCAAATAAAACATTGCATCACAATAGAACTCTATGACTCAAAGTACTTTATTTAAGAGGCTCCAAGAGCCATACATAACATATCCATACAGGTAGGGGTCACATGACCCAACACTCAAGTCATACAGTCATACAAGCACAAGAGGAAGCTACATGTCTGAGTACAGACAACTTAGAAAATAAAACACGCTTGGTGTAGCCTAACTATCTACAAGGCCCTTCACAAGCTCCAGATCTCCGTCTGGGTGTCAAGCTACTCGTCGACGTCAACGTCTATGTAGAACCCATCAGCAGGGGCAGGGTTCTCCTCTGCAACAGTTATTAAGCAAACATGAGTACAACGGTACTCAGCAAGTCTTACCACAGAACCTATCATACATGCAACATTATCAAGGGGGGTGTAGTGGAGTTCATAGCAGAAAGCCAGCTTTGACTCTTGGCTAACCTATACTACAACTCTCAACAGATTGCAAGATGTTATTACGAACACGAGTCCTCTACTCACCACATCAATACACCACCAAGGATCCTCTTCCGTCATCCTACGGAAGGGCCATCCACGGCACTCACGCTTATCTTGAGGCTTTTAGTAGTATCCATCAACTTGTCTATGAACTGTAAGAGTAACCAAGTAGTCCGTACCGCGAACAACGGCTATTCGAATAGATTGATAACCCTGCAGGGGTGTACTTCTTCACACACGCTTTCACCACTTATCGCCGTTTACTCGGCGTGTACTCGGCAACCTTCAAGCGGAAGCCCAGCGAGGGTGTCGGCCACGACCTGACTAACTACTCAAGTCTCTCGTCCAGGTTTATTGCCTATTTGGGTTCCATCCGTGGGGAGATCCGGTCGGGGTGTCGCTCACGGCCCCAAACGATGTGTACAGGGTTCCCTAGTCACCAAACGGGCAACCGGTACACCGTGCCACGTACCTGTCGCATCACAACCCACCCCGAGGGTCAGCGCTGTGCACGACCTCCAGTAAACTATAAATACCAGAAACTAGTTGCAACTCCTAGACAGAGATCGAGGGTAATTAATAAGCCGAGAGGGTCCATTGGTTTCGGGCCCAATGCATGGTAGTAACTGCAACTTGAACCACACATATAGATCTCAGGTCCTATGGACGATTCCAATGAAACAACCCACCATGTACTCCTACATGGCCTTTCATCGATACCTTTACCAAGCGTATTCCACACTTCCTTCTCTTTACCCGTATGATCATTTCACTCTGATCCATCACCCAGATGAACCAGACCTGACACAACTCTAAGCATAGCAGGCAACATAAACAAATAGCATGGTGGATCACACATCACATGGCTCAATCAACTCCAACACATGCTAGTGGGTTTCAACTATTTACTGTGGCAATGACAGGTCATGCAAGGGATAGGGTTCAACTACCGCAGCAAGTAGCAGTTCACACGCTGTTGCCTTAATGCAGTAAAAGAGAGCAGGAGCGAGAAGATTGGGTTTGTATCGGAATGATCAATGATTGCTTGCCTGACAAGGTAGTTGTCGGGTACTGCTCTTCAACTGGATATGCAGCAGTATCCTCGGGAGCAGGACCTAACACAGAGAATACCGGCGATACAATCATTAACAAACAAATGCAACAATATGATGCATGCTCATGACATGGCAAGATGCATGTGTGTTGGCTAATGCAACTAAAACCAGAAGGGTTTGAGCCTATTTGAATCAACGATTCAAATTGGCATTTTAACTATTATTTAAATAGGTGCATTATCATGTTTTAAGGTATACAGCAAGGTTAACTTGCTCAAACATGCATGAAACCAGTGCCATTAGAAAGATTGGATTTTTCCGATCATTTTTCATATATAAAACTTTTCCATCTGAGCTACGGTTGATTTTATATGATTTTTGGGTATTTTCTGGAATTTCCTGAATTATTTTTAATCTAAAAATCCCAGAAAAACCTTTACTGCGTCAGCATGACATCATGCTGACGTCAGTCAGTCAACAGGAGCTAGTCCAAGTCAAACATGACAGGTGGGCCCTGCATGTCAGTGTCACAGCTAATTGACTAAGTTAATTAGAGTTAAACTAAAACTAATTAGCTGTTAGTGGGGCCTGGGCCCACGGGTCAGTGACTAAATTAATTAACTAATTAAATTAACAGAAACTTAATTAAACTAACTAATTAGCAAAAGGTGGCCCACACGTCAGTGACCCAGGGGTGGTCAACCCCCCGGTCAAACCCGCCGGCGACGTGACGCCGGCGAGGCCAAGTACGGCGGCGTGCTTCGGAAATCGTCTACGGGGCACGGCTCGAGCTGCGGCTAGGCGCGTTGGAAAGCTCTTGCCATTGCGCGTCGGATGGTGGTGGTCGCCGGACCTGGGGTGGCCGAAGACGACGGCAACAAGCTCGACGGCGGCGACCGGCGTCGGGCGTGTGTGGAGACGCGGCTGCAGGGGCCTAGGCGATGCGTGCGTAGCACCTATTGCATCTACGCTTTGCGGTGAGTGTGGTGGACGGGTGCCAGTGAACAAATGGTCGCCGGAACGTCACCGGCGGCGAGCATGGCGGCGGTGAGTTACGGTGATCAACGGAGCGACGGCTACATGGTGCAAACGAGGCGGAGAAGAGAGGGGAACGACGTAGTGGCTCACTGCGGTGCTAACGAGCTCGACGGAGGGGTCGGGGACGCGTTGTAGCTTCGTAACAGCGGCGAGGTGCTCCGGCGATCCGAGGAAGGGGACGGCGGCGTGAGGACGTTGTAGGGCTTCTGGCGGCTCGTGGCTCAGCGAGGAGGAAGAAGACGACGCGGCGGATCTTCTGGACACACTCACGGGGCGAGGGGGTGGCTCTGAGTGCGGCTACGGCGAGCGGCGGCGACGGCGGCTCGGTGATGGAGGAGGAGAGAGCCAGGGGAGGGCGATGGAGACGAGGGGGAGAAGTAAGAGCAGTCGGGGCAGCTGCGTGTCGATTCATGGAGTCATCCAGGCCATCGGGGAGGCAGGCTAGCAGGGTGGAGGTGGCCGGACGCGTGCCGGCGCGCGGCGGCCACGCCCGCGTCCTTCTGGCGTGAGGAGGAAGGCGACAGAGGAGGGCTGGTGGGCTGGGCCTGGCCTGCAACAGTGCTGGGCCCAAGGTAAGTGCTTTCTCTTTCTTTCTTTTTCCTATTTCTTTTTCTGTTTCATTTCTTTTGCAGCTTTGTTCAATTATTAAAAATGCCAAAACATTTTTATAACTCATGAAACTTGTCATGCCCACTGTATATAATATGAGCAGTAGGAAACATTATAGTTCATGATTATTTGAGCATTTAAAATATTTTAAAGTATTTAAATGCCCAAATACAAATACCATATGATTTAATCCAAAGCCCTTGAGTGTCCTAGAAAAATGTGCACCATTTTTGGCAGAGGTTTAAGACCAAGGCAGAAATGATGAACATTTTTGAAGGGCATTTTGGGTATATTGGAAAATATTTTAACAAACCCTAGTTGTTAGGAGAGGGGTGCTGGGGTTTCTGTTAATCCCATTTCAAGTTTCTTTGAAAGTAAACATGATGCACACTCTAGCTAGGTACTAAAGCAAGTGCTAACTAGGGATGTGACAACTCACCCCCACTTAAAAGAATCGCGTCCCGAGATTCGGGTTCCTCCGGAAAGAGGGTGGGGTACTCAAGTCGAAGACGATCCTCCCTTTCCCAAGTAGCTTCACTCTCGGAATGATGTGACCATTGAACCTTGAGAAACTTGATATTGTGGCGTCGAGTGGTGCGCTCAGTTTGATCAAGAATACGAATGGGGTATTCTCGATATGTGAGATTGTCCTGGAGATCAAGCGTTTCGTGGTCCACTCCGCGGATAGGATCCGAGAAGCAACGCCTGAGTTGAGAAACGTGGAACACGTCATGAACTTTGGATAGGTGCGGAGGTAGTTCTAGTTGGTAGGCAACTTCTCCTCGTTTGGCAAGAATGCGAAAAGGACCGATGTAACGAGGGGCCAATTTGCCTTTGATACCGAAGCGATGGGTTCCCTTAAGAGGAGTAACCCGAAGGTAAGCCTTATCGCCGACTTCAAAAGTCACAGCCTTATGATGACTATCATATTGGCTCTTCTGGTGAGACTGGGCTGTTTTCAATCTCTCAGGAACGATGCGAACTTGTTCCTCTGCTTCCTGGATCATATCCGGACCAAAGAATTGTCTTTCCCCGGTCTCTGACCAGTTAAGAGGTGTTCGGCACCTTCGTCCATATAGAACTTCGAAGGGAGCTTTGCCCAAGCTGGCTTGATAACTATTGTTACAAGCGAATTCGGCAAATGGAAGACATTTTTCCCATTCCATACCGAAAGAAATCACAGAGGCTCGAAGCATGTCTTCCAGAATTTGATTGACTCGTTCCACTTGACCACTTGACTGGGGATGGAAGGCGGTACTGAAGGAGAGATGAGTTCCCATAGCATTCTGGAAACTTTCCCAAAATCGTGATGTGAAAAGACTTCCACGGTCTGAGTTAATCTCCAACGGTACACCATGAAGTGATACTATCCGAGAGACATACAAATCTGCTAGCTGGCTAGCGGTAATACTCTCTCGAACAGGCAGGAAATGAGCTACTTTAGAGAGGCGGTCGATAATGACGAAGATAGCATTATTCCCTTTCCTGGTCTCGGGAAACCCGGTAATGAAGTCCATACCGACTTTGTCCCATTTCCATTCAGGAATAGCTAAAGGTTGAAGGGTGCCAGCAGGCCGTTGATGCTCTGCTTTGACTCGACGACAAACGTCGCAGTTAGCAATGAATTGAGCGATTTCTCTCTTCATCCTAGTCCACCAGAATCTCTGACGTAGATCCTGATACATTTTGGTACTACCGGGATGAATCATGAGAGGAGATTCATGAGCCTCCTTAAGGATCAAACGTCTTAGGTTTCGTACTTTAGGAACCACTAAACGGTTGCTATAGAATACAACTCCTTGGTCATCAATTGAGAAACATGCCACGACTCCTTTCTTGATGTTCCTCTTAATACGGGAAATTCCGGGATCAACCTTCTGTGCTTTGATGACCTGATCCGTAAGGTTAGGTTCCGCCACCAAGGTGGAAATGAGTCCTCGAGGAACTATGTGAAGGTTAAGCTTACGAAATTCCTCATGGAGAAGTGGTTGCCCTTGTTGTAACATTAAGTTGTTACAATAAGATTTACGACTTAGTGCATCAGCCATGACATTGGCCTTTCCAGGAGTGTAGGTGATTCCTAAGTCGTAATCTGTGAGCAACTCAACCCAACGTCTTTGCCTGAGATTTAAATCCGGTTGGGTGAAGATATACTTCAAACTTTAATGATCAGTGAAGATTTCACAACGATTACCAAGTAGGTAATGTCGCCATGTTTTGAGTGCATGGACTACAGCTGCAAGCTCTAGATCATGAGTAGGATAGTTATCCTCGTGTGGACGCAACTGTCGAGATGCGTATGCAATCACTTGACGATCTTGCATGAGAATGCAACCGAGTCCTTGTCGCAAGGCGTCGCAAGGCGTCGCAATAGATTATAAAATCCTTGGAAAAGTCTGGTGGTACCAGTATAGGTGCACATGTCAGGCGTCTTTTCAGTTCCTGAAAACTGGACTCGCACTGTGGGGTCCACTCAAACTTTTTATCTTTCTTGAGGAGTTCAGTTAGAAGTTTAGCAACCTTGGAGAAATTCTCGACGAAGCGCCGGCAATAGCTCGCTAAGCCAAGAAAACTCCTAACTTGCTTGACCGATTCAGGGGGAGTCCAATCAAGGACGGCTTGAACTCGCTCGGGGTTGACAGCAATACCCTTGCCAGAGATCACATGACCTAGATAGGTTACTTCTGGCAACCAAAATTCACATTTAGAGAATTTGGCATAAAGGCGGTGCTCTCGATGTTTCGTCAATACCAGCCTTAAATGCTCGGCATGATCTTCCTTGTTCTTGGAATAGATGAGTATATCATCGAGGTATACCACGACGAATTTATCCAAATACTCCATGAATATAGAATTCATTAACCGAGAAAAGGTAGCTGGGGCATTGGTTAATCCGAAGGACATAACGGTGTACTCATATTGGCCATAACGAGTAACAAAAGCCATTTTAGGAATGTCCCCGTTCTTGATTTTGATTTGATGGTAGCCCAACCTCAAATCCATCTTAGAGAAGACTGAGGATCCAGCGAGCTGATCATACAGGTCGTTGATCCTGGGGAGCGGATACTTATTCTTTATGGTGACCAGATTGACAGGTCGGTAATCTACAACCATCCGCTCCGTTCCATCCTTCTTCTTAACGAAGAGGACGGGGCAAGCCCAAGGGGAAGAACTAGGACGGATGAAACCTTTTTGCAAGGACTCATCGAGTTGTTTCTTTAGCTCAGCCAATTCTAGTGGTGCCATCTTATAAGGTCTCCTAGAGATTGGGACAGTTCCTGGGATAAGATCTATCACGAACTCGACATCTCTGTCAGGTGGAATTCCTGGCAGTTCTTCTGGAAAAACATCCGGGAAGTCACGGACTACCGAGATATCTTCGAGTTCTGGTAGAGGGCTGGCATTAAGAGAATAGAGCTGACGCTCAGCCATTCGGGTCCAGACATTGACTATCTTGCCGGATGGATGTGTAAGTTGAACGGTCCTAGTATAGCAATCAATCTTGGCGTAATGAGTTGTCATCCAATCCATACCCAAGATGATGTTTATGTCCGAGGACTTGAGAGCGATTAGAGATGCTAGGAAAACAAGTCTATCGACAAGGAGTTCATTTCCATGGCTTACCCTAGAGGTTTGCCACTTTGAACCAGGAGTTTGAATAACCATGGAAGTAGGCATGTCACAAAAAGTCACGTTGTGCAATCGAGCATAACTCTCAGATATGAACGAATGTGATGCTCCAGTATCGAAAAGAACAGATGCCGGATGGCAGTTTACGAGAAGCGTACCAAGGACGACGTTAGGATCCTCATAAGCTTCCTCGGTAGAGACATAGTTGACATGACCACGTGTAGTGGGGATTGGCTTGACATAATTCACCTTGCCGGTTGGTTTACCACGGCCAACGGGTTTTTCTGGGTTGTTCTGAGGACACTCACGCATGTAGTGCCCTGATTCTCCACACTTGAAGCAAGTCACAGTGTTAGTGCGTGGAGCAAAGTTGGAAGGTGGTCCTCCATAGGTCTTAGCAGGTGCAAACTGTTGAGTTGGGCGAGGCGCCTCATAGGATGGCCTCGGTGTGTACTTGGGTGGCAGAGCAGTGTTAGGAACCCACACACGGCGCTTGTGAGAGCCAGAGCCGGATGAGGAACCAAAGTCTCGAGTATGCTTGCGGGTGGCCTCGAAGTCGGTCTGGCCTGTTTCAGCACTGATAGCCTTGTTTACCAACTTCTGGAAGGAAGTGCACTCGTGCAGACGTAGATCTCGGCGGAGTTCAGGGCTGAGTCCCTTGCGGAACCTCGCCTGCTTCTTGGCATCGGTGGATACTTCCTCAGGTGCATAGCGTGCCAAGTTGCCAAACTCGCGACTATAACCATCCACAGTTAACCGGCCCTGGGTGAAGTTGCAGAATTCCTCCCGCTTGCGATCCATGTGACCTTCCGGAATGTGATGTTCACGGAATGCCTCACTGAACTCAACCCAAGTAGTGATTTGGCCAGACGCATAGCTTCAAAGTTTTCCCACCAAAGACTGGCAGGGCCCTCAAGATGGTAGGCGGCGTAGGTAACCTTGTCAGCTTCGGCCACACGGGCAGAGTGTAGCTTGTGGGTGATACTACGTAGCTAGTCATCAGCATCCAGAGGTTCAGTGGAGTGATGGAACTTCGGTGGACACATCTTGATAAAGTCATTGATTGACACCTCGTCATTCCTCTGGCGGAACCCAGTGTTCTACTCTATGCGTTCCAGCAGACGGTTGGTCTCTCTCTTGTTCCGTTCTGCTTCGAGCATAACTTCCGCCAAGGAGGGTGGCTAGGGCAGATTCCCATCTCTAGCCCCACTAGCCTCACCCTGCTCCTGAGCAGCAGGAGTGTTGCGAGTGTTGACCATCCTAGGAAAACAAAACAACAGTTTAGACAAGGATGGCAAAAATTGACATAGAAGTGCAGAATGTAATGGATGACACGGAATGCAAGGATGTTCATCCGTACGACATGGTAATATAGAAACTGCTATATATACACCAGTGGTCATACACGCCATACATAGTTCAGTACAAGCCAAGGCTAAAGTACAACTGCGGTGAAAGACGATACATCCCATCAGAGGCATTCCAAGCTCCTATACATTATTTAACTACACCTCCGGAACTCAGTACACACTAAGTCATATTCCACAAGACGCGCAGGACTGTGAAATACAACTACTACGATACTACTACTACCACGGTCTAGCTCAGACATTCGCGTAGTAATCCTCATAAAGATTACCACCGTAGCCTGGAAGTGGAACAGATGGATCTTGAAACTCGCGAGCACTCGAAGGTTGTGGACCATAGGGACATGGATGTGGCCTCGGTCCCGATGCTGGTGGTAACCGACGCCCACGTGGAGGTGTAATACCCCCAACGTCACGCCAATCCATGCGATCAGGCAGACGAGTCTGCACGGGGTACAAATCCCGCATGTCCAGATATCCGGCGTGCACAGTAGGTGCAAGCCGTGTCAAAGTAGTCCAATGAGCGGCTCGAGTGTTATACAGCTCCATTCGGAGGGCACGGACCTCACGGTCCCGATCCTCCAGCATCTGAACAGTGGTCTGAAGCAGTGGCTCTTCATGAGCAGCATCAGTATACAGACCAGTGTAGTAGCCTTCCTCTCCGGGAAGTGAGGCTGGCATGTAACAGAACTCAGTGTTTAGCAACAGGGCATGCCTAGCACGGAGAATGGTCATCATCGAATAAGCGGCATCCTGCACTGCCATCTCGATGGTAACCCCGAGTCCATAAGACCAATGGATGGGGTCGTTAGCTCCAGGATATGAGGGGTATATCCGGACTGTGCAGAAATACTGACTCTCATTGAAATCCGGGTATTGTTCCTCCACGATGTACTCAGGATACCAGCGATAACCGGTCTCAGTCAGCACATGGACTAGCATGGCCGTGTGACCGGGCACATTAATGCACCGAGTCAAACGAACCACTTGGTGAGGGATGCGGCCAGACATCTGAAACACGGAATAATGCAAAGGCATTAGTGTTTCTGGAAGAAATCGGGCAGCATAACAACTGTAAATGCTCAAACAAAGATTTGAGACATCATACAAATGATAGCATAGCCACTCAACAATCCATATCAAGGTTCCGGTCCAACAATCATCATACTAAAAGGATAGAAACTGAACCGAGGCTTGAAACCAACAATCCTAAGAGTCTACGGATTAGTAACACGTGAACCTAATAAGGATAAGAGGCCTAGTCCTAAATCCCCGTAGAAAGAATAGATTGACTCAGATCAGAAGGGCATGAGGTAAAGGAGTAAAAAGAGCCTTACGTTCCCTTCCACAATCAATTCCCCTACATATAACTAAGAATTTTTCTAGACTCAACATCGACCAGTTTGGCTTGAGAAACCTACAGGCAGTCCAGCTCTGATGCCAACGCTGTCAGGACCCCGATCCTAAGTCACACCGATCTAGCTGTAACACGTCATATCACTTTGCGGCGTCACGCACGGTAACCCCACGGGTGCCACCTTACCTGGCCCGGG
Source organism: Secale cereale (assembly GCA_902687465.1). Classification (NCBI taxonomy): domain Eukaryota; kingdom Viridiplantae; phylum Streptophyta; class Magnoliopsida; order Poales; family Poaceae; genus Secale; species Secale cereale. The sequence goes on from LR738716.1 coordinate 61,938,168, forward strand.
ACCGTTTGCGCATTTTGGCACACGTATATGACAGTGTCGCTAGCATCCATATGACAGAGAACCCGGGCCGACATGGCTAGTTATAAACCAAAAGTGGCACTAGATTATAGAGACAGGCATCCATGACCCAGCAACGAACGTGTCGGTCATCAACGTATGAACCCAAGTCGTAGCAAGCTACATGGACTTAAAGGAACAACGCGTGACATTTCCCCTAAGGGACAGACACTGGAACGAAGAAGGACACATGCCGGCCAGCCTACGTGTTCCGAGCAGTAGCAAGCTACCAAGGCTCATTGGAATCACTAGGAGGCATTTCCCTGTAAGGTAGGCTACCAAAGGAGAACAACTAGGTGTCGGATCCCACACATACCAAGCATTTCAATCATACACGCAATATGCTCAATATGTGCAAATACAACATTGCATCACAACATAACTCTATGACTCAAAGTACTTTATTTAAGAGGCTCCAAGAGCCATACATAACATATCCATACAGGTAGGGGTCACATGACCCAACACTCAAGTCATACAGTCATACAAGCACAAGCGGAAGCTACATGTCTGAGTACAGACAACTTAGAAAATAAAACAGGCTTGGTGTAGCCTGACTATCTACAAGGCCCTTCACAAGCTCCAGATCTCCGTCTGGGTGTCAAGCTACTCGTCGACGTCAACGTCTATGTAGAACCCATCAGCAGGGGCAGGGTTCTTCTCTGCAACAGTTATTAAGCAAACATGAGTACAACGGTACTCAGCAAGTCTTACCACAGAACCTATCATACATGCAACATTATCAAGGGGGGGTGGGGGTAGTGGAGTTCATAGCAGAAAGCCAGCTTTGACTCTTGGCTAACCTATACTACAACTCTCAACAGATTGCAAGATGTTATTACGAACACGAGTCCTCTACTCACCACATCAATACACCACCAAGGATCCTCTTCCGTCATCCTACGGAAGGGCCATCCACGGCACTCACGCTTATCTTGAGGCTTTTAGTAGTATCCATCAACTTGTCTATGAACTGTAAGAGTAACCAAGTAGTCCGTACCGCGAACAACGGCTATTCGAATAGATTGATAACCCTGCAGGGGTGTACTTCTTCACACACGCTTTCACCACTTATCGCCGTTTACTCGGCGTGTACTCGGCAACCTTCAAGCGGAAGCCCAGCGAGGGTGTCGGCCACGACCTAACTAACTACTCAAGTCTCTCGTCCAGGTTTATCGCCTATTTGGGTTCCATCCGTGGGGAGATCCGGCCGGGGTGTCGCTCACGGCCCCAAACGATGTGTACAGGGTTCCCTAGTCACCAAACGGGCAACCGGTACACCGTGCCACGTACCTGTCGCATCACAACCCACCCCGAGGGTCAGCGCTATGCACAACCTCCAGTAAACTATAAATACCAGAAACTAGTTGCAACTCCTGGACAGAGATCAAGGGTAATTAATAAGCCGAGAGGGTCCATTGGTTTCGGGCCCAATGCATGGTAGTAACTGCAACTTGAACCACACATACAGATCTCAGGTCCTATGGACGATTCCAATGAAACAACCCACCATGTACTCCTACATGGCCTTTCATCGATACCTTTACCAAGTGTATTCCACACTTCCTTCTCTTTACCGGTATGATCATTTCACTCTGATCCATCACCCAGATGAACCAGACCTGACACAACTCTAAGCATAGCAGGCAACATAACAAATAGCATGGTGGATCACACATCACATGGCTCAATCAACTCCAACACATGCTAGTGGGTTTCAACTATTTACTGTGGCAATGACAGGTCATGCAAGGGATAGGGTTCAACTACCGCAGCAAGTAGCAGTTCACACGCTGTTGCCTTAATGCAGTAAAAGAGAGCAGGAGCGAGAAGATTGGGTTTGTATCGGAATGATCAATGATTGCTTGCCTGACAAGGTAGTTGTCGGGTACTACTCTTCAACTGGATACACAACAGTTTCCTCGGGAGCAGGACCTAACACAGAGAATAATGGCGGCGGCGGAGGACGAGGGCGCGGGGCGCGGTTGCCCGGGTGGTGGCACTACGGGCCGCGGGGGCCGGTCTCAGGCCCGACGGGCTTCAGCGGCGGGGCGGAGTCGGGTGCCACGTGGCGGCCTGGGATTCGTCCGGGCCGGCGGACGGATGTGTCCGGCGCGGTCTAGACGCGTCTGGCGGCGCGGAGAAGCTCGGGTTAGGGTTTGGATCCGGGATTTCGGGGGTAGGGGTAGTTTTATAGGTAGAGGGAGCTAGGAGAGTCCAAATGGGGTGGGGTTTTCGCCCACACGATCACGATCCAATGACCGAGAGCATGGAGGTGGTTGTGCTAGGCTAGTGGGTTGTTGTGGAGGGGTGCTGGGACAAAAGAGAAAGGGGTTTTCGACCCACGTGGTTAACCGTTGGAGTATCAAACGACCTTCAAACGAGACGAAACTTGACAGGAGGTCTACCGGTGATATACCAAGACCACTTGACAACTCTCGGCCCATTCAGAGGATTTTTTAACCCACTCACTAAACAAAGGCTTGAGAGGTGCGACGGGTGCCGAGTGAGAGAGTCGGAAACCAAAACAGACAACAGAGACGACGGAGACGATGCAACTACCACACGGATGCAAGAGAGACTATGCCAATGCAATGCACATAATGAAAATGACATGGTGGCATGCAACACACGCACAAGGAAAAAACGAAGAAACGCGAAAAGAAGGAAGAGACCATAATGGAATTGATTAAGTCAACGATGAATATATTGCCATATAAGGAAGTTTTACATCTCGGGTGTTACACCACACTTTGGCGCGCCCTATGAGGGCCGCCCTCCTCCTCCCTCCATCCTTTATATACGTGGCCAGGGGGCACACCATAGACACACAAGTTGATTCTTGCAGTGTGCGGTGCCCCTCCCTATAGTTACACACCTCGGTTATATCGTCGCAGTGCTTAGGCGAAGCCCTGCGCCGGTAGCTTCATCATCACCGTCACCACGCCGTCGTGCTGACGAAACTCTCCCATGAAGCTAAACTGGATCAAGAGCTCGTGGGACGTCATCAAGCTGAATGTGTGCTGAACGCGGAGGTGCCGTACGTTCCATGCTAGGATCGGTTGGATCGCGAAGACGTTCGACTACATCAACCACGTCACTAGACGCTTCCGCTTTCGGTCTACGAGGGTACGTAGACACACTCTCCCCACTCGTTGCTATGCTTCTAGTAGATAGATCTTGCGTGATCGTAGGAATTTTTTTAAATACTATGTTCCCCAACAATAATGGGATTGTTAGGGCATATTTCTCTCTAATGGTTTTGGTGATTGATGAGAATTTTATTTGCGGACTAACCGTGTGCATTGAGCATTTCAGATATTAAGAGGGGTCTTCTTAGGAAAGGTTACGGTAGAATCACACGTACACATACCCATATGCACCCACACATACCCTTCCCGCAACAGTGGAGGTCCTACTTGGTTTTTCCTTGGGCTATTTTGAAGCACCCTAGTGGTAGTATAGCCCTGGGCAGCGGTACTTCTGCATTCCAGTGACACAGGCACTACCGCTTGTTTAAGGAGTACTATGGTCTTTATTGCATTTACGGTAGTAGGGCGGTAATACCGCTCCAGCGATACTACGATGCTAGTACTACCAAACTACCGCAGACTCTCTGTAGCCGAGAGGATTTAGCGGTAGTAGGGAGGTAGTATCTCTTGAACGGTACTTACGGTTGCCACTACCGCACTCACTTCCGCTTATCTGAGTGCTTTTGTAACTCACACCCACTTTCGCGCTAGTAGGGTGGTAGTACCACTTGGTGCGGTACTTCCGTTCTACCCACCCTCTACTACCAGTGGTTCTCTGTGTCCTAAGACACTTAGCGGTAGTACTGCTGATGAGGACGATAGTACCATCCCGGCGACACTACCATTCTTGTATGCATGTACTTGCAGACGTCAGCACGAAGTACCGCACTAAGCCGTAGTACCGCTTGTGGACAAATAACGGTTGGATTTGTGCCCTCTATATGAAGGGGGTCTTCTTCACCAAGAATACCAACCCTTTATCCTCCCAAGCTACACTGTTTCCCTAAGCTCCATTTTCACCCGATCTCTCTTCCTAGCCGACAAAACTTTTTGTTTCTCTAGGGTTTGGAGGAGAAGGACTCGATCTACACTTCCACCAAGAGATATTTGATTCCCCCAACTAGTCCCTAGTGGACCTTGTTACTCTTGGGTGTTTGGGCACCCTAAATGGAAGAGGTCACCTCGGAGCCACATTCTATTGTGGTGAAGCTTCATGGTGTCGTTGGGAGCCTCCAATTAAGTAGTGGAGAGAGCCCCCAAACTTGTTTGTAAAGTTTTGTTGGGTAACGTAACATGCAATTTCAAAAAAAATCCTACGCTCACTCAAGATCTATCTAGGAGATGCATAGCAACAAGAGGGGAGAGTGTGTCTACGTACCCTCGTAGACCGAAATCGGAAGCGTTTGACAACGCGGTTGATGTAGTGATGCGGATCATCCTATGGTCATCCCCATGGACCTTCCTACATCTCCCAAGGCACCAAGTGGACCGATGACTGATGTCTACTACACAACCTTCTTCTTGTAGACGTTGTTGGGCCTCCAAGTGAAGAGGTTTGTAGGACAGTAGCAAATTTCCCTCAAGTGGATGACCTAAGGTTTATCAATCCGTGGGAGACGTAGGATGAAGATGGTCTCTCTCAAGCAACCCTGCAACCAAATAACAAAGAGTCTCTTGTGTCCCCAACACACCCTATACAATGGTAAATTGTATAGGTGCACTAGTTCGGCGAAGAGATGGTGATACAAGTGCAATATGGATGGTAGATATAGGTTTTTTGTAATCTGAAAATATAAAAACAGCAAGGTACCTAATGATAAAAGTGAGCATAAACGGTGTTGCAATGATAGGAAACAAGGCCTAGGGTTCATACTTTCACTAGTGCAAGTTCTCTCAACAATAATAACATAACTCGATCATATAACTATCCCTCAACATGCAACAAAGAGTCACTCCAAAGTAACTAACATTGGAGAACCAACGAAGAGATTATGGTAGGGTACGAAACCACCTCAAAGTTATTCTTTCTGATCGATCTATTCAAGAGTCCGTAGTAAAATAACACGAAGCTATTCTTTCCGTTCGATCTATCATAGAGTTCGTACTAGAATAACACCTTAAGACCCAAAATCAATCAAAACCCTAATGTCACCTAGATACTCCATTGTCACCTCAAGTATCCGTGGGCATGATTATATGATATGCATCACACAATCTCAGATTCATCTATTCAACCAACACAAAGAACTTCAAAGAGTGCCCCAAAGTTTCTACCAGAAAGTCAAGACGAAAACGTGTGCCAACCCCTATGCATAGATTCCCAAGGTCACCGAACCCGCAAGTTGATCACCAAAACATACATCAACTGAATCAATAGAATACCCCATTGTCACCACAGGTATCCCACGCAAGACATACATCAAGTGTTCTCAAATCCTTAAAGACTCAATCCGATAAGATAACTTCAAAGGGAAAACTCAATCCATTACAAGAGAGTAGAGGGGGAGAAACATCATAAGATCCAACTATAATAGCAAAGCTCGCGATACATCAAGATCGTGCCATCTCAAGAACACGAGAGAGAGAGAGAGATCAAACACATAGCTACAGGTACATACCCTCAGCCCCGAGGGTGGACTACTCCCTCCTCGTCATGGAGAGCGCCAGGATGATGAAGATAGCCACCGGAGAGGGATTCCCCCTCCGGCAGGGTGCCGGAACAGGGTCTAGATTGGTTTTTGGTGGCAACGGAGGCTTTCGGCGGCGGAACTCCCGATCTAGGTTACTTTCCGGAGGTTTCAGTATATATAGGAGGTGTTGGAGTCGGGGCCAAGTAAAGGGGGTCTCCGGGCTGTCCATGATGCAGGGGGGCGTGCCCAGGGAGGGGGGGGGCGCCCCCTACCCTCGTGGGCAGCCCGTGGATCTTCTGGTCCCCCTCCGACACTTCCTGGGCTTCTTCTGGTCCAAAAATAACCTCCGTTGAGTTTCAGGTCAATTGGGCTCCGTTTGATATTCCTTTTATGCGATACCCTAAAACAGGAGAAAAACAAAAATTGGCACTGGGCTTTGGGTTAATAGATTAGTCCCAAAAATCATATAAAAGTGTATAATAATGCCCATAAAACATCCTAGAAGGATAATATAATAACATAGAACAATAAAAAATTATAGATATGTTGGAGACGTATCAAGCATCCCCAAGCTTAATTCCTGCTCGTCCTCGAGTAGGTAAATGATAAAAACAGATTTTTTGATGTGGAATGCTACCTAACATAATTCTCAATGTAATTTTCTCTATTGTGGCATGAATGTTCAGATCCATAAGATTCAAGACAAAAGTCTATATTGACATAAGAATAATAATACTTCAAGCATACTAATAAAGCAATCATGTCTTCTCAAAATAACATGGCCAAAGAAAGTTCATCCCTACAAAATCATATAGTTAGGCTATGCTCCATCTTCGTCACACAAAATACTCAAATCATGCACAACCCTGGTTTCGGCCAAGCACTTGTTTCATACTTATTTTTTTTCAAATTCTTTCAACTTTCACGCAATACATGAGCGTGAGCCATGGACATAGCACTATAGGTGGAATAGAGTGGTGGTTGTGGAGAAGACAAAAGAGGAAGATGGTCTCACATCAACTACGCATATCAATGGGCTATGGAGATGCCCATCAATAGATATCAATGTGAGTAAGTAGGGATTGTCATGTAACGGATGCACTAGAGCTATAAATGTATGAAAGCTCAACAAAAGAAACTAAGTGGGTGTGCATCCAACTTGCTTGCTCACGAATACCTAGGGCATTTGAGGAAGCCCATCGTTGGAATATACAAGCCAAGTTCTATAATGAAAATTCCCACTAGTATATGAAAGTGACTAAACAAGAGACTCTCTGTCATGAAGATCATGGTGCTACTTTGAAGCACAAGTGTGGAAAAAGATAGTAGCATTGTCCCTTTTCTTTTTCTTTTTTCTTTTTTTTCTTTGGGACAATGCTCTAATAATGATGATCATCACACTTGTATTGATTTACAACTCGATACTAGAACAAAGTATGACTATATATGAATGCCTCCGGCGGTGTACCGGGATGTGCAATGAATCAAGAGTGACATGTATGAAAAATTATGCATGGTGGCCTAGCCACAAATACGATGTCACCTACATGATCTTGCGTGGCAATATGACAATGATGAAGCGTGTCATAACAAACTGAACGGTGGAAAGTTGCATGGCAATATATCTCGGAATAGCTATGGAAATGCCATGATAGGTAGGTATGGTGGTTGTTTTGAGAAAGATATATGGTGGGTGTATGGTACCGGCGAGAGTTGCGCGCTACAAGAGATGCTAGCAATGGTGGAAGGGTGAGAGTGCGTATAATCCATGGACTCAACATTAGTCATAATGAACTCACATACTTATTGCAAAAATCTACAAGTCATCAAAACAAAGTACTACACACATGCTCCTAGGGGAAGGGTTGGTAGGAGTTAACCATCGCGCGATCCCGACCTCCACACAAAGGATGACACTCAATGAAATACCTCATGCTTCAAATTTGTCACACAACGGTTAGCATACGTGCATGCTATGGGACTTGCAAACCTTAACACAAGTATTTCTCAAATTCACAACTACTCTACTAGCATGACTCTAATATCACCATCCTCATCTTTACCTAATAATAAAGAAAGTTGGGTTTCAGCCCGTCCGTCATGGTTGTTTTGCGAAAAAGTCCCTCGGTTTACAGGGAATCAACCCGCAGTCCCTGTTTTAGTGGCACCCAGAGAAAACTTTTCATTTATACAAAAACAACCCTGTAAACCCGCTCGGGCCTGAACCGCAACGCCTTCCGCAGCTCCCTCCTGCCCACGCTCCCATCGCGCCCGCAAGCCGCGTCGCCGGCGACCCACACCTCCGCCACGCCCCGCCGCCGGCGACCTTCACCGCCGGACCTCCGGCCGCTCCAACGCCTCGCCCTCCCTTCTCCCCTTCCTCTCGGTCTCCTCTCACCTCTCTCCCTCTTTCTTGCTGTACATGGACCTCCAGGAGAGCCATGGCGCCGCCGGCCCTCAATCTTGCCGGATCCGGCCGCCTCCACGACAAATCCGCCGTAAATGGATCCACCCCGTCCAGATCCGCCTGGATCCGACTGGGTCCATGTCCGACCGCACCGCTCGACCTGCAGCGCCGCCGCTGCCTGTCCCAGCCCACGTCTGCATGAGGACGACGCTCGCCCCGCTCACTCGCATCACTCGCTCTGGGCCGCCGCCCCAGCCGGAGGCCCAGCCGAAGCCGCATCTTCTGCCGCTCCGTCACCGCCCACCCGTGGCACCACCTTGAGATCAGCCCCGACGCCGCCACCGAGCTCCCATGTGCTCTTCGAGCACCCGCGGTCCTGAATTTGGCTAGTTCAAATTAAGTTGGAAGAAAAGGAAGGGGAGACGCGCATGAGGAGCTCACCGGCGCGGGGGTGATCAGCCGATGCGGTGGTGGCCATGGGCGCCAGTGGCTGGAAGAGGTACAGAGGAGAAGGGGCGCAAGAGAGATAGAGATAATAGGAAGGGGAGGGCTAGCGGGCGGGGCGAACTGGTGCCCTGGCGGTGGCAGGTGCGCACGTATGTGTGTCGCGTGGCATGAAAGGAAGGGAAGGGTCAGTTGACGGAGCGGTGGTGGGATGCCGCCGTCGGCCTGTCTGGGGTGCGCCGCTCCGGACATTGGTAGCTACCGCCGCGGGGGAACGGGAGCCCGCACACGCACGCCGTGGGGCAGCCGAATGGTGCAGGGGAGCAGCGAGATCACGCTTGTGAAGGTCGACGGCGGCGAAGTTGATGCCCGTGCCGTGGGGGAAGCGGATCTTGGCAGGGGAAGGGAGGGAGAGGAGTGGCGGTTGCACCCAGTGCGGCGGCGAGGGGAAGTAAGCGCGAGGTCGGAGGTGCGGGAGCATGGGAGGTCGCTCCCCGGGCGGGTTCGATCTTTGGCTCTGCAGCTGTTAATTTGATATAACCTGAAATTGAAGTATCACTAATTGTTATATTTAGGTCTGCACGTTTGATCCAGTTTCTGCATACTTGATCGCCATGTTTTTATTTGAAAAATCTTGAGCTGGAATTCGTTTGGTGCCATGTGTACTGGTAAACTGAAATATGTAGAGCCCTATTCGGTACTGATGTTTATAGGAGCCTAGCATTGCTGGGGCATAGGAAGTTCTAGCTTCACTCAGTGACGATCCTTTCCAGCTTCGGATTCCCGTTTCAATGTTGTGAAGCACTCTGAAAAACTTTTGAGTTCTTTATGGGACAAGTCGCTTTGTTTCTGCCTCCTGAATGCATAAATTTCCTTCTTAGTCGTTAGATATTGCCACTCTAGATAATTTGCATGGAATATGAATTTCATGGTGTGATATCCTATCATCTTGCTGAAGCTGATCGGTATCAAACTGTTTGATCATCGTACCTGAAAGACAGTGTGATTAAGCTTCCTCTCACTGAACCTACTAAATTTGCTGTTGGTTTGTTTGGCGCTAAGTATTCTGAATCAAGGCTGGCAACTTCGTTTGATAGCTTTCTTTATGTCAATTGAGTCACTGCTTCTGCTTTATCTGTAAAAAAATGCATACCAACTAGAACACTATTCACATAGCTACACTGTCCAGGCTATTTGGGCCTAAATTAACCGCATCATTTCCTGCTCATGATGTCACAGTGCCCAAATTAGTACATTCTCATAGGCAACTATTCCTTTGGCGACTCCGAGTGTACTTCCTTTCCTTGCCAGCATAGGCCAGAACATGGACAACCAAAACCATATCCAGTATTTTGCCTAGCCAATTTTTTTGTATCTTTTGGGTTGCGCTCAAACCAAACACACCTAAGATGCAACTGTACAGATCAAGATTCTTTACCTATGATTAGCTAAATTAGGAGCATTGTGTATTAGCAAAAGGTTATGGGAGTTTCTTGGTATAACTCCTTGTCACAATGGTGTGGTTGCAAAGCTAATTCAGTATCATATAATCTACTTGGCAGGCAACCATTCTTTAGGGAAACTTAGCAGGCAACTTTACTTAGATTGTAAAACCAATATTCATTTCATTTTCCTTAATAAGACCATTACCTTTTCATGCACTGCCTCTCCCCTATATGCTAGCAGCAATAATTTGTTTATGCATTGTTTAGCATTTGCATTAATATTGTATTCCCCAGTGCTTTTTGTATCCTGATTTTTAACATCGACCGCTGACAAATCAAAACTGGTGTATAGATTGTTGCTTTGTCACTATGTGCACAGGGTTATGATTGGGTAATTGAAATGTTATTCACATTGTCAATTGACTAATATGTGCTACTTGTTACCTTGCTACAGAGAAACCAGCGACAATGGTGATCCCTCCACCTGTCAGGGCAGCTAGAATCATCGGTTTTCTCAAGCCCAACCTTTTGAGGATGGATTTCTCGAACAAGTATGTGACCGCCCAGGTGATCCACACCCCAATAACAACCGTCCTGTGTTCTGCAAGCTCACAGGAGAAGCTGCTGAGATCGCACATGTAGTCACCGGTGACGTCTGTGCCGCCACAAAGATTGGAAAGTTGTTGGGCGAGCGCCTGCTGCTCAAGTAGACACCTCATGTGTCCATCCACATGAAGAGAGAGCAGAAGTACCATGGGAAAGTCAAGGCTGTTAAAGATTCTGTCAAAGAAGCTGGTGTCAAGTTGTTGTGATGGTGAAAACATAGAGCTCGGCTTAGCATTTGCACAGTCTTAACTGTATTCTGATGTTTGGACTGATTCACAGCCACTTTTGTGTTTATGGATTCGGCGCTAAACGAACGTTGTCCAGGACCCAAGTTAATAAAAGGAATGTGTTGTTGGGACTCAGCTGATAATCTGTTGTAGCACTTGGATCAACAGCCTGTGCCTGTTATGGTTCAGCTCTCCGAAATGCAATGGAGATTATTAGGCTGGAAATATTCCGGCGCCTGGTTGCTTCTGATACTAAATTTGGTATTCGTTTTTCTTTTGCAGGTGAAAAAATGAAATACTAAATTTGGTACTCATGCATGTTTTATGGATCATGGTGCGACTTTTTGTGCGTGTGAATTAATGTTTGATCGCGACTGCCGAGTGTATCATGCCGTTAAGTTTTGTTCAGATGCTCAGTTATCCATAGCGTAGCACCCTTTGCATCGGAGAATCTTCTTGATTTTTCCTTTTCTCTTGGCGAACTCGTTGTTATTGTTCTGACAAATTGTATACTGTCAGTGGATGCTAAACCTCAAGATCGTGTTTCTTTTAGGAGATACATGTGTGTGTATATATATACCATTTAAAAATAATAATAATAAAGTCATTCGTGCTTATGGCGATACGTCACATAAAAAGCCTCTAAAATTTCAAAATATTAACCACTGATGCCATCTATAAGTGACAAAAAAAAGTTTCAAACAGGGGAATCCTCCACCTAGGCCGGCCCACGGAGCAAGCGCCTCTATGCGCTGTGAGAAGACGCAGCACGCCCGTTTGGGACGGACCATGTGCGGATGGCCTGTTTTTAATTTTTTTCCTTTTCTTTTTTTATTTTCCGTTTTCATTATTTTCACCTTTAAATAATTTGGTACTTCAAAAAAGTTTCTAAAAAAGGGAAATTTTAAATAAAATATTCAATAAAGCATAAAATGTTTGTGGATTAAAAAAATGTTCATAATTGTTTTAACAATGTTCGCGTATTCAAAAAATGTTCAAAATTTTGAAAAAATTGTTTGAGAAATCAGAAAATGTTAATGATTTTTTTAAAAGTTCATGTAGTAAAATTTTTAACAAAATTGACAAAATGTTATCGGCGATGTAGCAAAATTTTGTCATGGCCTTGGTTGACTATGATTTTTTTTCTCCCGTTGCAACGCACGGGCCCTTTTGCTAGTATCTCAAAACTATCATCAAGTATGAAACTTCTCCTATCATTCGATGCATTTTATATGAAAGTTTTTACTACATTCATCTTGGATGCCTATCATATTAGGACTAGTTTTATAACCAAGCACATTACCATGCTGTTCTTAAAAGACTCTCAAATGGATATAAGTGAAGCATGAGAGATCGACAATTTCTACAAAATAAAATCACCGCCGTGCTCTAAAAGATATAAGTGAAGTACTAGAGCAAATGACAAACTACTCCAAAAGATATAAGTGAAGATCAATGAGTAGTTGAATAATTATGTAACTATGTAAATACTCTCTAACATTTAAGAATTTCAGATCTTGGGATATTATTCAAACAGCAAGCAAAACAAACTAAAATAAATTGACGCTCCAAGCAAAACACATATCATGTGGTCAATAAAAATATAGTCCCAAGTAAAGTTACCGATAGACGAAGACGAAAGAGGGGATGCTTTCCCGGGGCATCCCCAAGCTTAGGCTTTTGGTTATCCTTGGATATTACCTTGGGGTGCCTTGGGCATCCCCAAGCTTAGGCTCTTGCCACTCCTTATTCCATAGTCCATCGAATCTTTACCCAAAACTTGAAAACTTCACAACACAAAACTCAACAGAAAACTCGTAATCTCCGTTAGAATAAGAAAATAAAACCACCACTTAGGTACTGTTATGAACTCATTCTAAATTCATATTGGTGTAATATCTACTGTATTACAACATATATATGGTTCATACCTTCTGATACTACTCATAGATTCACCAAAATAAGCAAACAACACATAGAAAAAAGAATCTGTCAAAAACAGAACAGTCTGTAGCAATCTGTAACTTTCGAATACTTCTCTAACTCTAAAAATTCTGAAATAAATTGGTGGATGTGAGGAATTTGTACGTTAATCATCTGCAAAAAGAATCAACTTAAAAGCACTCTTCTGTAAAAAATGGTAGCTAATCTCGTGAGCGCTAAAGTTTCTGTTTTTATAGCATGATCACATAAACTTCACCCAAGTCTTCCCAAAGGTTCTACTTGGCACAAACACTAATTAAAACACAAAACCACATCTAAATAGAAGCTAGATGCAATATTTATTCCTAAACAGAAGTAAAAGCAAAGAAAAGAAAATAAAGTTGGGTTGCCTCCCAACAAGCTTTATCGTTTAACGCCCCTAGCTAGGCATGATGATTTCAATGATGTTCACATAGAAGATAAGAATTGAAACATAAAGAGAGCATCATGAAGCATATGAATAGCAAATTTAAGCCTAACCCACTTCCTATGCATAGGGATTTTGTGAGCAAACAACTTATGGGAACAATAATGAACTAGCATAGGAAAGAAAAACAAGCCTAGCTTCAAAACTTTAATCATATAGAGAGGAAACTTGATATTATTGCAATTCCTACAAGCATATGATCCTCTCTCATAATAATTTTCAGAGGCATCATGAATGAATTCAACAATATAACTATCACATAAAGCATTCTTGTCAGGATCCCCAAGCATATAAATTTTATTACTCTCCACATAAGCAAAATTCTTCTCATTCATAGTAGTGGGAGCAAACTCAACAAAATAACTATCATGTGAGGCATAATCCAATTGAAAACTAAAATCATGATGACAAGTTTCATGGTTATCATTAGTCTTAATAGAATACAAGTCATCACAATAATCATCATAGATAGCAACTTTGTTCTCATAATCAATTGGAACCTCTTCCGAAATATTGGATTCATCACTAAATAAAGTCATGACCTCTCCAAATCCACTTTTTCAATATAATCATCATAAATAGGAGGCATGCTTTCATCATAATAGATCTAGTAGGCCAAACCAAACCAATAATTCGAAGAGACTTGCAAGGATATTATAATCATACATAAAAGAATTCAGAAAAGAACCAAATATTTCTCATAGATAATCTTTATCATAAACCCATAGTTCATCGGATCTCGACAAACACACCGCAAAAAGATTACATCGAATTGATATCCTCAAATACCGAGGAGAACTTGGTATCAAGATCCAAAAAGAGAGAAGAAGCCATCTAGATAATAACTATGGACCCGAAGGTCTGTGGTAAACTACTCACAACTCATGGTGAGGCGATGGTGTTGATGAAGAAGCACTCCGTGGAAGATCCCCCCTCCGGTGGAGCTCCGGAATAGGGCCCAAGATGGGATCTCACGGGAACAAAAGGTTGGGGCGGTGGAATTAGGGTTTTCTCTGTTGTTTCGATGCTTTTAGTGTACATGGGTATATATAGGAGGAAGGAGGGCATCGGGGGAGCCAAAGGGGGCCCACGAGGGTGGGGGGCGCGCCCTGTAGGAGGGGGCGCACCCTGGACCCTCGTGGCCGCCTCCTTCATTCCCTCACGTGTACTCCAAGTTTTCTGTGTTGATATCATTCCAAAATATCTCTCGCAAAGGTTTCATTCAGTTTGGACTTCGTTTGATATTCCTTTTCTGCGAAATCCTGAAATAGGCAAAAAATAGCAATCTGCACTGGGCCTTTGGGTTAATAGGTTAGTCACAAAAATAATATAAAAGTGTATAATAAAGCCCATTAAACATCCAAAACATCATATATAATAGCATGGAACAATAAAAAATTATAGATATGTTGGAGACTCCAAATCCACTTTCATCAATATTAGCATCATAAATAGGAGTCATGCTTTCATGAAAATAAGTTTGCTCATCAAAACTTGGGGGACTAAACATATCATCTTCATCAAACATAGCATCCCCAAGCTTCTGGCTTTGCATATCATTAGCATCATGGGTATTCAAAGAATTCATACTAACAACATTACAATCATGCTCATCATGCACATATTTTATGCCAAGCATTCTATGTAATTCTTCTTCTAGTACTTGAGCACAATTTTCCTTCCCATTATTTTCTTCTTGCTACTTCTCGAGCTTGCGTTGTATTCCCTCGAAGAGGAAAGGGTGATGCAACACAATAGCATAAGTATTTCCCTCAGTTTTTGAGAACCAAGGTATCAATCCAGTAGGAGACCACGCGTGAGTCGCTCACACCTGCACAAACAAATAAGAACTTCACAGCCAACGCGATAAGGGGTTGTCAATCCCTTTACGATCACTTACGAAAATTAGATCTGATAGATAGTATAGTTTGATATTTTTGGTATTGTTGGATATAAGAACAGAAAGTAAATAATGAAAAGTAAAGGCAGATTGGAAGATTAATATGTTGAGAATAGACCCGGGGGCCATAGGTTTCACTAGTGGCTTCTCTCATGATAGCAGAATTCTACGGTGGGTGAACAAATTACTGTCGAGCAATTGATAGAAAAGCGAATAATTATGAGAATATCTAGGCATGATCATTATATATAGGCATCGCGTCCGTGACAAGTAGACCGAAACGATTCTGCATCTACTACTATTACTCCACACATCGACCGCTATCTAGCATGCATCTAGAGTATTAAGTTCATAAGAACAGAGTAATGCTTTAAGCAAGATGACATGATGTAGATGGACTAACTCAAGCAATATGATATAAACCCAATCTTTTTATCCTCGATGGCAACAATACAATACGTGCCTTGTTGCCCCTGCTGTCACTGGGAAAGGACACCGCAAGATTGAACCCAAAGCCAAACACTTCTCCCATTGCAAGAACTATAGATCTAGTAGGCCAAACCAAACCAATAATTTGAAGAGACTTGCAAGGATATTATAATCATACATAAAAGAATTCAGAAAAGAACCAAATATTTCTCATAGATAATATTTATCATAAACCCACAATTCGTCGGATCTCGACAAACACACCGCAAAAAGATTACATCAAATAGATCTCCTCGAAGACCGAGGAGAACTTGGTATTGAGATCCAAAAAGAGAGAAGCAGCCATCTAGCTAATAACTATGGACCCGAAGGTCTGTGGTAAACTACTCACAACTCATGGTGAGGCAATGGTGTTGATGTAGAAGCACTCCATGGAAGATCCCCCCTCCGGTGGAGCTCCGGAACATGCCCCAAGATGGTATCTCACGGGAATAGAAGGTTGCAGCGGTGGAATTAGGGTTTTCTCTGTTGCTTCGATGTTTTCAGGGTACATGAGTATATATAGGCGGAAGGAGGGCATCGGGGGAGCCAGAGGAGGCCCACGAGGGTGGGGGGCGTGCCCTGGACCCTTGTGGCCGCCACCTTTGTTCCCTCGCGTGTACTCCAAGTCTTCTGTGTTGATATTGTTCCAAAAATAACTCTCGCGAAGGTTTCATTCCGTTTGGACTTCGTCTGATATTCCTTTTCTGCGAAACCCTGAAATAGGCAAAAAACAACAATCTGCACTGGGCCTTTGGGTTAATAGGTTAGTCCCAAAAATAATATAAAAGTGTATAATACAGCCCATTCAACATCCAAAACATCATATATAATAGCATGGAGCAATCAAAAATTATAGATACGTTGGAGACGTATCAAGCATCCCCAAGCTTAATTACTGCTCGTCCTCGAGTAGGTAAACGATAAAAACAGAATTTTTGATGTGGAATGCTAACCAACATAATTTTCAATGTAATTTCTTTATTGTGGCATGAATGTTCGGATCCGAAATATTCAAGACAAAAGGCTATGTTGACATAAGAATAATAATACTTCAAGCATACTAACAAAGCAATCATGTCTTCTCAGAATAACATGGCCAAAGGAAGTTATCCCTACAAAATCATATAGTCTGGCTATGCTCCCTCTTCATCACACAAAATATTCATATCATGCACAACCCCGGTTTCATCCAAGAAATTGTTTTCATACTCAACTTTTTCAAACCTTTCAACTTTCACGCAATACATGAGCGTGAGCCATGGATATAGCACCATAGGTGGAATAGAGTGGTTGTTGTGGAGAAGACAAAAAGGAGGAAGATAGTCTCACATCGACTAGGCGTATCCACGGACTATGGAGATGCCCATCAATAGATATCAATGTGAGTGAGTAGGGATTGCCATGCAACGGATGCACTAGAGCTATAAATGTATGAAAGCTCAACAAAAGAAACTAAGTGGGTGTGCATCCAACTTGCTTGCTCATGAAGACCTAGGGCATTTGAGGAATCCCATCGTTGGAATATACAAGCCAAGTTCTATAATGAGAATTCCCACTAGTATATGAAAGTGACTAAACTTGAGACTCTTATCATGAAGATCATGGTGCTACTTTGAAGCATAAGTGTGGAAAAGGATAGTAGCATTGTCCCTTTTCTTTTCCTTTTTTTGGGCTTTTATTTTTTCTTTAGCCTTTCCTTTTTTTTTTCTTTTTTTCTTTTTTTCTTTGGGACAATGCTCTAATAATGATGATCATCACACTTATATTGATTTACAACTCGATACTAGAACAAAGTACGACTCTATATGAATGCCTCCGGTGGTGTACCGGGATATGCAATGAATGAAGAGTGACATGTATAAAAAAATTTATGCATGGTGGCCTAGCCACAAATACGATGTCGACTACATGATCATGCATGGTTATATGACAATTATGAACCGTGTCATAGCAAACGAAATGGTGGAAAGTTGCATGGCAATATATCTCGGAATGGCTATGGAAATGCCATGATAGGTAGGTATGGTGGCTGTTTTGAGGAAGGTATATGGTGGGTCTATGGTACCGGCGAAAGTTGCGCGGTACAAGAGAGGCTAGCAATGGTGGAAGGGTGAGAGTGCGTATAATCCATGGACTCAACATTAGTCATAAAGAACTCATATACTTATTGCAAAAATTTACGAGTCGTTAGAACAAAGTAATCAATGCATGCTCCTAGGCGGAGGTTGGTAGGAGTTAACCATCGCGCGCCCCCGACCTGCACACAAATGATGATACTCAATAAATACCTCATGCTCTAACTTCGTCACATAGCGGTTCACCATACGTGCATGCTACGAGAATCACAAACTTTAACACAAGTATTTCTCAAATTCATAATAACTCCACTAGCATGACTCTAATATCACGATCCTCATATCTCAAAACAATCATCAAGTATCAAACTTCTCATCATATTCAATGCACTTTGTATGAAAGCTTTTACTACATTCATCTTGGATGCCTATCATATTAGGACTAGTTCTATAATCAAAGCACATTACCATGCTGTTCTAAAAGACTCTCAAAATGATACTCCCTCCGTCCCAAAATAAGTGTCTTGACCTTAGTACAGTTTTGTACTAAAGCTAGTACAAAGTTGAGACACTTATTTTGGGACGGAGGGAGTATAAGTGAAGCATGAGAGGTCAACAATTTCTACCAAATAAGATCACCGCGTGCTCTAAAAGATATAAGTGAAGCACTAGAGCGAAACTATCTAGCTCAAAAGATATAAGTGAAGCACATAGAGTATTCTAACAAATTCTAAACCATATTTATCTCTCTCAAAAGGTGTGGGGACCCCGACTTAGAAGTCGAGATCACCGAATGCACGTGTACAGTGATCCCAGAGATCAATGCTCACTGAACACACAGAAGCTGAATAACAAGAGTCTTACATCCATACATAACGTCTTACACAAATTATGGCCATTATAGCCAAGTCTTACATAGATAAAGCCTCACGGGCTGAATAGCAAATAACTTAAGTAGCGGAAGTCTTCGATGATAGGTAGAACCCATGCCATCTGCCTTAACCCTACAGGCATTCTGACTGGGATAGCGTCCTAGTTCACATGTTCGTCTCCAAAGAACTAATCTTCATATTCCTGTTCCTCCATGCCTGGCCAATTAAATAACCAGTGGCAAGCCAATGAGTACTTTGAATGTACTCGCAAGCAACCCATGATGTGGTTCAAAATAACAATGCAAACTGAACAATAATAAGCAATCTAGCAATGGCTAGAATAAATATCCTACCATCAAGTATATGCATCAATAAACTCGCGTAACCTCGAAGACAGGTTACCAATATCAACATGAATATGATTAAGCTCAACGAGTCAAGTCACCATCTTGACTCAACATACACACGCGTGGTTTCGCAAACATTGGACGTAGCCCAAGAGCGGTTACCCAACTGTCCTTTACCGTGGACACGGCTATTCGAATAGTTTTACACTTTGCAGAGGTTGTACACTTTACCCACAAGATCCGGGAAGCTTTCGTGTCACCCATGATCCCGCAGTACCTCAAGTACTCGGGGGAAGCACCCGGTCATTATCTTTCCTTAGACGACACTAACATAGAGTCCACTCGTTGGTACACGGCCCTCGAGTACAAACAATAGATTACGAGACTTGCCCTAATTTTAATGTCACGCGTACCCGAAGGGACCAACGGTGTGTCCGGTGCCCTGTGAAAACAGTCATGGTCATCTATCCAACCACGACCCCGTCCCGGGAAAGATCTCAAGTCCTCCCGTCACTAGTAATGCAGGCACCATGCTAGTATCGGCCTAAGTAATCAATAACGCCCCGTCCCATAAGGGGTAGAGTGGTTGCACATGTATGGTTGGAATAACGGTCGCAACTTAAACCAATCCGTTTGAAAAACATCACGCATACTTGACTCGGTACACCACTTCGTCATCAAGTGGATACCCAACTCATCATCTCCCTCGGGCATGAATGGCACCCGACGGGGTTTTATGCAAAGATTTCAACCACGAAGGTTCATGTCACACATGCATCTCTAAGCATCACTACTAACTATTTGCATGTCATCTAGCACATAGCAAGATCAAGAGCAAGGCATGCATCATGTGGTGGTTCAACTAGGTCACCACCGTAATTCTACCTTCATGCATCGGAAACAAACGGGTTCCGAAGAACAAGTGTATCATGGTCAAAGGGCTGCTTGCCTGGATTGGCTTGGTCTTCAAAGTCTTCAAATCCTTCTCCTTCTCCTTCTTCAGCAACTTCGTCAAATACGGTATCTATACGTCGCAAAATAACAACGGGAAAATAAGACCACAATGAAAACAGAAAAATCAAAGTGCTCAGAAAAATGTCAACTCATTTTTGTTAAATACTAGAGAGAAGTCTAAGATGGAGAAAATTCTTAGTTGGAGTTTTGGAGTTGCATAATGGAATCTAAGGATTTTTGAACAGGAGTTTTATTGCTCAAATTTGAATTTAAATTTGAACAGAACAGAAACGTTTCATGGATATGTGTGAAAGTGACACCATTAAATAGGTTGGAATATTACAAGAATTTAGGAGTTGGAATTATATCATTTGGACTAATATTCATTTCTGTAAAATTAATCGAATTAATCACAGAAAGAATAAAAAGAAATGGCCCTGTGTCACTGGGCCAGAGCGGCTACAGTGCACGGCCCAGGGCATCTAGCCCAGCCGCTCGGGCGCCAGCGCGCGCACGTCAGGGTTTTAAACCTGATGGGCGGGGCCCAGCGGTCAGCGGCAGCGAGGGGAGAGAGGGAGCGGTGAGGATGATAGGCGGGGCCCGCCTGTCATCTTCAACCTCTCGGCCACGGCGACGGCGAGCTCACCGGCGATGATAGGGGCCACGGCGAGGCAAACGGAGGGCAGGGATGGACTCAACAACGAGTCGCGGTTGCAGTGGTGGTGGTGCGACTCGCCGAGGAGGCCTGGTTCGCCGGCGGCGAGGTGGGATGGCGGAGGAGCTTCGGGAGGTCGTCGCTCCGGCCGATTCCGACTGCTATAGGGAGGGGAAAACGAGGGGAAAGTATCAGTGGTGTGTGGTGGTTCCAAATCGGGCAAAAGGAAGGGCGGAGGAGGCCTGTACTGCGAGATCGCCGGTGGCCCGACGCGGCGGAGCTCCGGTCGATCCCGAGCACTGGGGCTCTTCAGGGATGAACGAGTGGTGCTGGCGAGTTGCTGTGAGTGTGTTGAGGCTGCTGGTGCTGAG